>JAUPFV010000001.1:370466728-371066728 GCA_036936605.1 Limnanthes douglasii subsp. nivea
TTAGTCATTTCCAACATGAAAGGTAATGGTATGGTGGTTCAACGAATAATGTCATGATCTGTTTTGGTCTAATTAAGTGTTTAAACTTTTATTATTAAAACAATACATCCGCAAGTAATTATTAGTAACTAATACATTAAATTTGAAATTAATAGTTCGAAACATTTGTGTATTTATGGATCTCTGACATTAGAGAAGCCCCAAAACCATATCAAAAGAAAACATGACTATAATGTATTTTATAGTTTTTCTATTGAGCATTAAGTCTACTCTATACATATTTTTTGTATCCTATAACCAAATTTAATTTGAGACGATATAGTAATTGTAAAGACATTAAGTTAGTGAGGAAGTTTTTCGTAAATAATTTTGATTTTGGAGGAAGAATTCAAAATGATTTATTAGATTTAAACGACGAGGGTTAGATAAATAAAATTTTGTGTTATGTTTTATGTGTTTCAAAATTTAGTCTTAGAACTCGTGTGATTAGTTGACGAAATAACTAGAAGCCATTGACAATCGAAATGGAGGAAAAGGATCCCGTGTTTCCAGGATCGTTGAAGGAAAGAAATGAATGGAGTAAAGGTGGAACGAGAAGACTAAATAGTTAAGTCTGGATTGCGTTATTAGATTGTTTGGATCTAGCTTGGGTTCTAGGTTATTATAGTTAGTTAAAAGATAAAATGTAATTTTATAATTATTACTGGTGCCACATCATCATCATACGCGGACGTTGATGTGGTAAGTTAAAAAGTATTTATGGAATGAAAATTAGATTGTGCTCAATAAGGACCTGCTTATTGCATATCTGGAAACGAAAGGGACTATTTTATTAAAAAAAAGTAAAAGATGGAGACTGGCGTGATATAAATAACAAACATAATGGACCTATCATATTTTTACCTTAATAATCAACATTCATTAGGATCACTCTTGATATAGTTTGGTAGTACCATAGAACGTGATGTGAAATTTATATCGCTAGAAAATCTACAAAATACACCAATGTCGAGTCTCGTTATCAAATAATAACGAGTTGGTTTTTTAAGACATAAATTATCAAACATACTACATTAAAACTAATTCTTTTAAGTGATAAACTACAAACATCTATTTGAAGTCTATTACAATTTACAAACTTTATATATATAATTAGGATACTTAAAGATGGCCAAATAATATTATATAAGCTATAATATTATAATATTTTCTCATAGAATGCAATAATGAATATTCTAGTTTTCGATAATCTAATTATATAATTAACTATATAATTAATATGGTCTATCTTAATAATATCAATTAATATCGTTTTGAGATTTTAAATAGTCATTTTCTCTTCCTTCTTATTTAAATAAAATCATTGGGATATTTATCTAAATTTGTTTCTCTTTTCTTTCTTTTTTTTCTCAATTTTTTTAATCATTGACGTTAACTAATTCTCAGTTTTTCTCTTTTGTTCAAATTAACTCTCAATTTTCTACTAACTTTAACAATAAATACTACGATTGTATTTTATTATTTTATTCATTAAACTAGCTAATATGTTAGTGTAAATATATTAAATCAAGGATAAATATCCATCGATCAGAAGACATACATCAATAATATGTTACAATATTATGTACAAAAAAACCACAAGTTGTTTTGAGAAAAAATGAGATAAATTTTCTCCCTCTCAATGTTTTAAGATTGATTTGGAAATTTATAAGTTACGTAAGATTTTGTATATTTTGGCTAACTTTAATTTTGATGTATACTAATATTTTTCAAGATATGAGATATCTTTCATAACAAGAATTCCAAATAGATACTTAAGTATTTAGTCTAATCAACATTATATGATAAGATAATCTTCCTCTCGTATTTAGAAACAACAAAATATCACGGTTTGACATAAATATAATCATGCAATTAAGTAGGTCATTTATATAACATGACTTTATAGATTCAATAGATACTAATTAATTTGTATGAGAATGAATTTGTAGTACACTCAATAAAAAATACATTCACTTATTTATCATTAAGAATATTAAAAAAAGAAATAAAAGAACATATGTAACACAGTTTTTAAATTGCACGTAAATAAACATATTTATTTCTTTCTATTTTCATCCTCATTTACTAAGAATCTAATGTCTAAAATATTTAACAACCACAACATTCGCGTGGTCATCCTTTAGTCTATAGGATAATCAAGGGTAATTGTGGTGTGGTTAATTTTTGTCTGAGGGTAATTTAGTAATTTGTTTTAGAGTTTGTGAAGGTCGGTATGTGTTTAATGTTTTGAGTAGAGAGTATAGAGTAAAGGGAGAATTAAGCAACCTGGTTGCAGTTAATTTTAATGCAGGTGGTTGGGTATTTATACCCTTACATCTGGGCTTTATGGGTTTTCGGGTCATGTTTAATGGACCCGGGTCATGTTTAAAGACCCATGAGCTCTTAGTAGGAGAGCAAGTAGCTTAGTCAAGAAGTGTTTAGGTTTTTTAGTATTTTTCTCATAGTTCGAACAGTCCAATCGGCTAAGTGTTCGAAGTGGCCTGTCCGGTCTGGTGGCCTTGGTCCGATCTGTCCCTGTCCGGAGAGGAAGCAGTATTCGGACTCATCAAATTGGAGTTTTATTCGCATATTAGTTTTAAAAATCAGTCTCGTATTATATTATGTTTAGGTTTAATATGTATATGATAAAGTTAAATAATACAATATTTAATTTTGTTCTTGTAACTCTTATATATTTATAAAATTTAACGATCTCAATTTATTTAAATTGTACAAGTTTTGAATCAGCATGTAGTGATAATATGATCATGTGTTTCATGTCATCTAACATTACAAATTAGTTAATTTGAGTGATAGTTAGTCAAATTATTACTTCAAGAAGTGCTACACATTAAGTGGCATGATCATTTTATTCTTTCGTAGATTATCGTTTAAAATAACAAGATAATTTATATTACTTGATAATACATTAGCGTCCTTCAATTGATACATTTAGTGTGCTTTGATGATCCAACTAGAAGATTGTAAAGATATCATATTTTGGATTGTCTATTTGATTGTAAATTTAGAGTATCTTGAATAATGTAAGGTTATGTTTAATAATGAATCTAATCAATATTTACTATCATGAACTTTTTAATTATCTAAATTCTAATTAGAATAAAGAGTATTATGTGATATGGTCAAAATTTTATGTATCGATGATTGCTTTAGAAATATCAGGATCCGAATCTACTACCAGATATTATTGGAACCAAATCTAGAGAGAGAAACATAGGAAATAGAGAGAGAAAATTCCAAAAAGTGTTTGTTGAATATTAATTGTTCACCCTTCCCCAAAAAAGAGAATCTTGATTTATATAGTGAAAGTGGTTGGCCTAAATCCACGTGGATGATCTACTTAAGATATTCTACCTCTTTATTCTACTAATCTTACTCATATACTCATTATTACATCATATACCCTTCATATTACATATTCATGCTATTTTACATTACAAGATTTATATATGTACAAACCCATCCAAACTTGACCGGCCTGATCCGGCTCGGGTAAATCACACTCTTATCAGTAGCCCCCTAGTCCATTCTAGAAGGTCGAGTGAAGACTGCGCTATTTTCACCTCAAATTGGTGACCTACTATAGTTTGAGTGGGAGCCATCTCGCATAATTCCAACCTAGAGTATCAGGAACTGTTAAGGTTCGAGGTGTTGGCGCTAATATTCGGGGTAGTTGGTTTTAAGCCCAACAAGATTGTTATTTAGCTTAGGCCCAATAGTCTTTTACTAGTTATCACTCATCCTTACACGTGTTTTTTCCTCACTTAGGATAACTCATTTAAACGTTTGAAAAAAACGAATATTGATCATCCCAAAGCATAAACGTTTCCACTTCCTTATGCATATAGCCGTTGGGGAAAAAGATTCCCCTCTATTTACCCTTCAACGTCTCATAATTCATGTTCACATCATTTCTAGAAAGTTAAAATGAAAGCTCTAGTATCTCAACTTTCGAGAGAGCTAAAGTGAGTTCGTGCCTTGAAAAAACGCCCAATTGTCCACAATTTATGAGAAATATGTTTGGGTCCGTTGATTGGTTTACTTTCGCTGAAAGAGTAGACGATTACCGAGTTAAGGACGTAATCAATAGTTTGCTAAAAGAAATTACACAAACTTTCACGCACAAGGATTTTGACCTATAAAAAGCTCGTCTATTCAAAACTGCAAATCCTTCTGTGTCCGGCATGACCCCTTCAGTATCCCGAGCTAAAAATCAGCCTGATTAGATAGGTTAGTGCAAGAAGACCAAGTATTTAAACACCGAAAGGACCCCGGAACTCGAAGGAAACCATCAGCCCAAATAAACCAAATGTTTAGGATTTCGTCCGAAATCATTTTTCCTAGCCATATGGGATTTTATCTCCAAAACTTTGCACCAAGAAAATTCTTAGTTCGTGAGGATAAGCCTTATAATTACCAAGATCGAAACCGATGCCAGCATTGTTGATACCACTAGAGAGGTGGCACAATGTATGACTTCTCAGGAAGGAAATCGGGTAATCTATGTAAATCAACCGACCAAAGCGGGTGCCAACCCTACTACCACCGCCCAAGGGATTGATTGCCTCTAATATTTTAATGAAAAGTAAACCAATTGTTTCTAAAACTAAAAACAATAATCCTCAAGCTCCTTGTGACACTGGTCCCAACTCATTTGCGCAAAATTATATGGGTCGTATGGATGGTAAGAAACCGGTTGTCGAAGCTGAAATGCCGACCTCCGAATACGAAAAGGCCCTCCAAACGAAAATAGTTGAATTTTTAGAAAGTAATCATAGTGGACTCAAGAGGAAGAACCTAATAGGTCTGTACATCGATAAATATTCTTACTATGATGAAAGTGAAACTTTTGACTTAAAAAGAGCTGGGGAATTCCTTCATCCATCACCATACATCTTCCTACCTCAGGGGAAACACCGCAGTCGGTACGCAAAAATGAACTTGTAATATTATAATTCGTTCTGAAGTGGGGACTTCAGCTGCCTTTAGATCCGGCGATCGTAATATACTTCGAGTTGGTGGAGCTATGCACCAGTTAGGCAAGTCCTAATGCATGGTTCACACTTATATCTTGTATTATTGCATCGTGACTCTCCCAAATACTTTGTGGCTATTACGTTGTTATTTAAGGTTGCAAAACAACGTTTCTTCCATGTCCTCCTTGGGAATGACTACAAGATTTTAGATAACTTGCTGGAAGCGGATAAGGTTTGGAAAAAATAATTTTTGTTTGTTAGTGGATCTTAGGAGAATGTACGCGCTCATTCTAAAAAGAAGAACAACCGAGGAAACTCTCGAGGGTGTGGCCATGCAAAGGTACTTACACTTTATATTTTTAGCTTTGGACATTAATTGTAATGCTTTATTATTAGCAGTTTTGAAGTTAAATATCCATTCGTAGAGGAAGAGGCACCTGATAGTAGCGGAGAAAACCTTCGCACGAATGAATACCTTGGCTCATAAAAACTGGTCGAATGAGTTTCATAGGTGATTTATGCCTGTGAACCTTGTGAATAACCATATATGGTGATCCTCTGAGATTGACCTAACTGAAGATCAATTAACGAATTCTCATGAGCCTGATGTTGTCATGAAAATATTGAATGCCCCTGATGCGTAAGTTATGCTTCCCAGATTAAAAAGGGCGCTCACTCACTAGATAAAAAACAACCCATGGAGAAACCAACACAGAAGGAAACAACGGTCAATTTTACTGCTCCAAAAAAAATGGCTGCGAATGTTGGTTATTCTGAAATATAGGATGCCAATGAAGGTGATACTAGTAGGAAATATGAAGTCCGAGGGTCTAAAAGTAAGAAACCAATAGTGGAATAGGGGATACTTCCGATGATGATAATTCGGATACCTCCGAGTAGTTGCTCCGGTTATTTTTTTCGTTTGTCTTTTTTTTGTAACGAATTCTTTCCCGTTCCGAGTCGTGTAATTTTTGTTGTCGCATCTTTTTTTTATTGAACATTGCGGTTTTTAATTTGATGCCCCAATTTTATCTTTTAATCAACACCCCAGTTTTACTTTTTCTTAAAAGTGATCAGTTTCTAAGTGATAATCCCAGTTTGTTAACCGACGCGGGAGACCTTTCAGGTCGACATTGATAATACATAGATATTGACCAACCAAAGTTGGAAGACCCCTCGACTCCAAACATATAAAAAATGAATGTTGACCAACCGCAGTTGGAAGACCCCTTAGGCCCGACTTATAAAATACTAATGTTAACCAACCAAAGTTGGAAAAGCCCTCAGGATCAACCTTATAAAAAATGAATGTTGACCAACCAACATTGTAGACACCTCAGGTCTTACCTTATAAAAATGAATGTTATCTTCGAATCCTACAAGACGTATAAAAAGGCAAATATGTGTATTGATAAATCGGTTAAACGAGCACCTCATTAAAATCTTATGCACTACCATGGTAGGAAAGAGTATGCTACCGATCGATACATGTAAAATAATAGAAAAAAAATATGTACAACATATTAAAATTTAATCTATAATTTATGATTTCTGATGTTCCAAGGGTGTCTAAGTAGTCTTTTCTCTTTATCTATTAATTGATGGAACCGACTTTACCCTTTCCGTCACGACGTATGGGCCATCCTAGTTTTGAGCTACTTTCTTGAGCATTTTATCTTTCGTGTGTAGGAACACTTTCCTTAGGACCTTATCTCTGATGCTAAATCATTATCATCTAACCTTTGATTCGATCAAATCAAGTTCAATACGTCTACCCTTGTGATTATCCTCTTCAAAATAATGTTCAACACGATATGAGGGGATCATAATCTCTGACGAGGTCACAACGTGCATCCCATAACCAGTGCGTAAGGCTACTCCCGAGTTGCAGTACAAGGAGTGGTTTAGTATGCCTATAATACCTTTTCCAAGTAGTTGGGTCAGCTCTCAGCTTTGCCTTCTAAATATTTCTTGAGACTGTCAAAAATGGTTTCCATTTGTCACTTTGACCTGCTTGTTAGCCTGCGGGTGACATAGTACCGAAAAATACTGTTGTATTCCTCGGGATAAGAAAAAATCCCTCATTTCTTTGTTATCGAACTGCGGACCATTATCAACGGTTAATCTCTTCAGGATCCCAAAATGACAAAACATTTATTCAATATGAAATTTTACATATTTCCCCTTCATCTCAGATAATGGCTCTGCTTTGACCCATTTAGAAAATAATCCACTGCAATTACTATTTATTTTCTTCCTCCGGAAGCCAACGACAAAGGCCCCACTAAGTTAATGCCCCACCAGTAAAAAAGCTACGCCTCAGAAACGGACTCGAGTGGTACCGCTGACATGTGAATAGAATTAGAAAATCTCTCACAAGTGTCACATCTTCTCATTAACTCTTTAGTGTCGGTCATAATTATATGCCAATAAAAACCTACTAGTAGAGATCTTCTTGTTAACACCTTGAAATCGCAGTGTGCCGACCCTTCACCATCTTGTAGCTCAGAGAATACCATTTGTGATTCATTGTTTCCAATGCAACACAACAAAAGTATGCTTAAAGATGTCTTGTATAGCATTCCAATAAGGAACGTGAAAACGTGGGGTTTGAACCGCACCTTCTTAGATATTGTCCTGTCAACAAGTAAACCGTTATTAACAAAGAACTTTCTAATATCGTACCTCAAATCCTTATCGTCACTCTTTGATATCGTATGTCGTATCTGAATAGAAAACATGCTCTGAAATGTTTATTATCGACGGGTTCTCATGTTTCAGTATCCATTGGTAACACCATAATGTCATAGTTTCTAAACAGTAAGCCATTGTATTTTTTGTCATATGAACATGTTCCTATTTGACTCTCTCAAACGTCGCGGCTAATAGTTTCAAAACTTCCAAATAATTTACCAAATGGTTATTCCTTGCCTCGGATAGTCCTCATGCATAACTAACTAATGGTTGTGATTCACTTATCAATAAAACCTGTTTGGCCCCACAAACATGCGCGATCAGAGTTTTGCCAAAGTGACCTCATACTCTTCTTCATCATTCGAAGCTAGAAAACCAAAATGTATAGCATATCTACTCCCATTGGGATGTTTAACTGAACTCCTACCCCACAGCCAGAAATGTTTGACCTTGTGTCAGTCTAGCCAACCTATTATGTATTTTCCTCCTCTTAATCTATTTTCATGTTTGGTCGTTCAATTATTGTTCGGGCCTCAAAATCGATGTTAAAATCAACCAACTCCACTGACCATTTTGGTCATCTGACCCGACATGTGAGGTCTTTCTAGAACATTTTTCAAAGGAAAAGATGTTTGAACCGCTATGGAATAGGCTTGGAAATAAGGTATCATTTTACGAGCCGCGATTATTAATGTCGGGACAATATTTTCAAATACTTGTTCTTAGCGTTTAGAAGGCTTTTATTCACATAATAAATAGGTCGAGGATAATTATCAGCTCACGAATCAATGCAACACTTACCGCATAGTTGGATACCGCGATTTAAATGAATAACATTTCTCCCGGGTTTAGCTTGGTCAAAACCGCATGAGAAAATAGATACTCATTCATTCCGATAAAATCCTTAGTGCATTATAAGGTCTAACTGAAATCTTTTTCCTGTATCAGCATTGGGAAAAATAGGGAATATTTCTAAGATGATCTGGATATGAAACTGCTCATAGTGGTCAATTTTCCAGTCAATATCTGCACTTCCTGAATGGACCGAGGAATAGGCGTAGTGTTCAAAGCGTTTAATTACACTAGGTCGGACTCTATTACTTTTTCACTAATTATGTAACCCAATAATTTCACAGCCTCGAGTCTAAACGTGGATTTCTCCGGATTCATCTTCAAGTTTATTTTCTTCAAGATGTTAAACGTCTCTTTTAAGCTCAAAGCACTATCTTCGTTCCTAGAGCTTTTCACTATCATGTCATCGATATACACTTCAACGTTCTGTCTGATCTGACCCTCCAATACTTTGTTCACCAAACTCTGATAAGTTTCCATGGCGTTCTTTAACCCGAACGACATAAATTTTTAACAGTCCGAACCCCTCATAGTTATGAACGAGATACTATCTTAATCTTTATAATCTAATTTGATCTTGTTGTATCCCGAATACGCATCCATAAATGATAGTAATTTATTTCCTTACGTGGAGTCCACCAATTGGTCGATGCAGGAATCGGGAATGGGTACTTCAAACATGTTATGTTCAGATCGTTAAAGTCTATGTACATCCTCCACTTAACGCTCTTCTTATTCTCCAAGACCGAGTTAGCTGTCCATATGAGGTACTAAGATTCACGGATATGACCCACTTTTGATAGCCTATCCACATTAGCAATGATTATTTTGGACTTTCATAGGAGAAAGACATCATTTTCTAGAATAAGTGGACGAACGTGTTGTCGGATAGCTAAACTATAGCAAGTTATTTTTTCAAGAATCCCTGTAACGTCTCATGTATACCACGCAAACATATGTAATTCTGCTGACAAAAAACTAATTAATTTTTTTTGTTAGACACCAGAAAACTAGTGGTCTTTGTCGGATCAACCACAAAATCAGATATCAAAGTCGACCCCGATAATTTCTAATCCTTCTTGGGCTTGATTGATCTACCATGCATGGGAGCCAGAGTTGTTCGGTAACACTCACTAGTCATCTTTTGACTACTCTATATCGTTCCCACATTATTTCCTACCACGTATTTTAAGCACTCATGGACTATCGATGCCACCGCATGCATTCGAGACAACCAAGACTTGCCAAAAATTGTGTTATACGACGTCAAAGCATCCACTACAAAAAAAATACCGACATTTCATTCTTAAATGGACCAAAACCCAACCTCATGATTCTTTCAAATTCTCCCACTACCAGTCACTCCAGTAAAACCCACAATTGTCTATCGGACCGAATGATGGTTGAAGGGTTCTCAATTTGCTCATAAATTGTCATGAATAAAATTTTGGTAGAACTGTTTGTGTCAATCGATACCCTTTGAACCTCATCTCCATCAATATCTACTATAGTTACCAATTCGTCATCATACGGCCCCACAATTTCTCTCGTATCATCATCGTTAAAGCATAATATTGGAGAAGGTTTCCTGTAAATATGTAGTGAGGCCATGACTTCCAACTAAGTGGCCAGATTGACAATGTGTCTCTTGCGAGAGAATTGGTAATAATATCGCCACCAAAAATAGTTAGCGACTCAAAAAATTGCACAAGTCACTCACATTTCTTTTTTGGTTGGAGCTCTTCTATCATATTCATCACCCTCCAATCCCTACTTGGGGTCCAAATTTGACAAGGCTGTGTCAAACGAGTCAATTGGGCTTCGATATGACCAGGGTGTTCTCTTTCTTCGGGGCTATCACAACTTCCCTCCCCGTCAGGTTCTGTTGGAATGCTTATTAACAAATACGTTCAACTTTCCACTCTCGATTAACACTTTGATTTCCTTTTTTGACGCTATGCAGTCTTTCGTCTTATGCCCGATATAATCGTGATACTTGCAGTACTTGTTAATCCTACTTTCCCTTAGAGTAGGGTACAACCCTATTATCATAAAAATCAGAGGATCAATGAGAGAATGCGTCCGTGAAGTGTCCAAAGGTGTAACGTCCACCAAGGAGATAACAATAACATGACATGTAAGGTAAAACCTAGTAAACTCAAACTAAGTTAGTATAATGATAAAAAATTACAGCCAAAGAATCTTCTGTCCTGAAATAACAAAGGTCGGATTGGATGTTATGGCAGATGACCGATTCAATTGAGGTTGACTCTGTGAAAATACTTGGGTTCTTCTCCACCCACAGGTGATAATCCAGCGCATAAAAAGAAGCATGCCAGAAGTGTCCAAAGCCCGTAGGGGAGGGGACCAAAAGCTAGCAATGCGAAGCTAGTTTGGCCAGTCAAAAGTAGAGTACGAAAGGTTGAGCTTCATTGCGCATCATCCCTTCCAGACAGACTAGGAGAATGGGAAATCCACTAGCAAGTGACTAGTGGATTCCGTAGAAAGGTTAAAGAAGATACAATTGAAGACAATGTTGTAACCCAATCGATGAGTTTGTCAAGTGTGGTAAGTTTTCCCTGGATTGCATAAAATCATATGGATATGTTGTACTTGTTCCAAACGAGGTTGACTTAATGGACCTTAAGCCGAGAGGGTCTAATATGGTGATAAGTGTTGTATATCATAAATGAATTTCGGTCATGATTAAAAATCAACACTTTAACATCCTCACAGCCCAATAAAGAAAGACAGATTTATAGCACTACCGATTTCGAACTATAAGTTCTGTGATACCGTATGTTCAAATGGATGTGGATAGACGAATACTACGAACCATTGTTGATAATGTCGAAAATGGCGTTGTTGTTTTTCATTTATGTATATCAAATGATACTGCGATCATAAATCACAAAAAATGGACAAAAAATTTAAAAAAATAACCTATAATCGTACTCAGAAAAGATGGAATATTGCTATGTTGCTTTCAACCGAAATGTATTTTAAAACATTCAATAATAGAGTGTCTTAGTCGAGGACAGATTTAATACCTGTCCACTTCAATCATAAATTAATGAAATTATAGTAAGTCGTTTTCATGATTGCATAATCAAATTAACAAGTCTTTTGATTCGGATCTCTTACTTTAATAATTGTCAAAGCTGTAATCCAACGAATCTATAAATCTAAAACACGATTAAAAAATTATAATGCAATTAAACTATCGACAACTAACCTTAGTGTGATTTAATTTAATATATCCTATCTAATACAATTTGGATTCAGTCAGTTCGAAACTAATATATTTATTTGTTTCAAAAATGATGATTCTCTATGAAAATCCTAATATTATAATAGCCATGTTAAATGATCTGGCAAATCACAGATCCAGTTATATTCTTTGGTTTTATTTTGAAAATTTTGATTGGGTTGTCACATGCTATATAGCGTTTTAATTAATTATTCAGAAATTTAATTATATAAATTTTTTCTTTAAATAAAGTTAATTAAATGGAGTATATTATACTATGAAAAAGATAATAAAAAATATTGTACAGTACTAAACAAAAGTGATAAGAAAAAGGAGCATCTTTATGTCATTTTTATTGTACATCTATGATTATGATGTCCAACTGCTGGAAACAGCATCTTCCACCTTATAAATCATTTCCGGACCCAATCTTGTCAAAATGTGGGTGAATTTTCATTTAGTTTTTTGATAAACCTTTCCTATCAAGTTGTTTTGTAACTTTTATTTGAATAAAATTTTCAGCATGTACAATGAAGATGAAGGAATAGAGATCGCTCCGTGAATTTAAAATTTTTAAAATAATATACTCTATATCAAATTTAGACATATTATATTAATTAAAAATATAAATTAATTAATTAAAAAGAGTGAGACTTTGGTCGTCACATTTAAAAGGCTTCATAGTTATATTCCACTGATCTTTTCCATGTTTAACCAATGTAGGATGTGGGACTTTGGTCGACACTCTAACAAATCATCATCTTGAACAAAATACCACTTCAGCCTCCTTTCAAGCTACTCACATCCTATTATACCACACTATCTTGTGGGATATGAGATTTTGGTCACCACCCTAACAAATCCTCCTATTGAACAAAGTACTACTTCAGCCTCCTCTCAAGCTACTCACCTCCTATTAGACCTCACTCTCTTGTTCCTTAGCGCCACACTTCAATCAAGTACCACCTGCTTAATGATCCACGGGCACTCCGAACTATGATCTCTAGAGAAGATCATTCATCTTGAGCACGACTGTTGGTTCATTATGTTCGACCTCGGAGAATTTTACCATCATCGCGTTCTGTCTGGGCCTGGAGCTCCCATACCATTTGTTGGTAATATGGGTACCGCATATTTGTCTCCGTATATAAGTAAGAACCTTTGATCGCCACACTAGTATGAGATTGTCCACTTTGGCACCCAAAGGCTCGCATGGCTTTGCTTTTTTGTCAATTTGCAAAAGGTCTCATACAATCGAGATATGCTCTTACTTATATATTATTATCCTTCCCATGTTTAATCGACGTGGGATGTGTGACTTTGGTCGTCATCCTAACAAAGGTAAATTAGAAAGATGGAGAAGTTTAATAATGGTCTTATTAATGTGTGTTAAACTTTTATTTATAGAGTATGTTAGTACAATTAATATTATTCATATATTAAATGGGTTTAGTTTGATTTATTTCTAACTATCTAAATAAAATATTTTAACATATTTTTTACTAAGTTTTTAACTTTTTAGTACTTCAATTGTTGATGGGACAATGTATACGCGTCAAAATATTTACACATTTATTAGTAGCCTATTAGTATTTGCGCGAGTAACAAGGAAATATTAACTTTGATTTGTCCGAAGTATCCAACATTGGCGGGAGCATATGTTATTTTTGTTGAGGTAATTGCCGAAGCATATCTTGGTGTTAGTTGAAAACTGCTATTTTTCTACTTTTATTCCTGAAGATTTCTCCTCTCGTCAGAAACCAATACATTTTACATTAAAATATATATGTCATTCGTCTTTGACTAGACTCTTAAGAGTCTTAAGACCTATTTATTATAATCTTATCCTATCTAAATTGTTATCAGAGACGTATCCGACTTGATTTGTATTTAATTGTTCTTGCCTCATTAAAATCTTTCGTTAGCCAAAAACTCATAATAGGATAAAAAACTATTTTACCGAAGGGAAAAAGTGCAACTTACAATTAGTAAGCTACTACCTATTCTTATTTTCTATTTTATTCGTATTAGTAACTAGCTTTGAAATGCGTCAATTCTTTGCATTACGTAATATATCTGGTGGTCAAAGTGTTCTATGTGTGTGATACTTGGATCCATTTTGCTTGTAATTGGTCAGATTTTTGAAGTTATAGGGCATGTTTTTATTGTTCGGGTGAAATCATAAGTGGCTGGAAAAAAGCTACATGTGTTAAAAGTTGCCTTTTTTGACCATGTGTGTGCACATTCTCCAACTTCTGAAATCTTGGTCTTCCAATCTTCCTCATATTTAAATCGTTCACCTTGTAAAGTAATCTAAACCATATAATTTAAAAGATCAATGATTCTAATTAAATTATACCTCTCGATATAATACCATAGTCCTTCCTCTTATAACTTCATCTATTCATTTCCTCACTTAATTATTTCTTCTTTTTATATCTTCGTTCTTTTATGTTTTTTAAAATTTTGTAAAATTGATTGCGAATTTGTTTTTACCGTTATAACAACTTTTATTTTCACTTATAAATGGGTAGAAAATGAGCATATGGTGAAGCTTTTGGTAATTAAAATGATCAAGTTAGTTGTTCCTATGGGTTTAGTTTCTCTGGTGAAGAAGAAATTTTTGAAACTTCACGTCCAGTTCGTCTTGAAGCATAAAAGAAAATAAATTTATAATTAAGAAGGAAAAAGAACTTAAATTTCAGTTCATATTTTTTTATCATCTTTCCCCTTCTAATCTAGAACGTATGAGTCTTTCAATTACAAAAATCAACACCCAAGATAACCCTACCGCTCGTCGATATGCTCTAATAGTAAGTTATGTGACTTTGAGTGATGTTCAGAAGGTGAGCATCATGATCATTCCTATCGTTATCTAACCCCAGATGAATGTGCCAAAATATTTATCAATTGGGTGATTCATCTTGATGTCAATGTCGGTTTTTCTATAAATATAGAGAATCATTTTTATGCTTGCCAATGTAAAATGTTTTTTTTAAACTATAGCATGGATTATAGGTTTCGGTTCCTTCTTGATGCAAATGATATTGAGTTTTTTCATGAGACAAACATTTACTGGAGCCAAAAAATTTCAAATTCTTGGAACCTTCATATGTCGGTTATAAATTTTTGAAGGAGTGTTCATCAATTTTTCTCACCAAGTGAGTTCCTTATCTCTCATAAAAAATTTGGTCGAAAGAAAATGATATTTTTTTTATTTTGTGATAAATTCGTTCTCCAATAGTATTGCTGACATTCTCACTTATAACAATGTGCGGAAAGATAAAAAAAAAATTCTCTCGCAGCTTGGAGAATATATATGGATGTGCAGAACCTTCTCTTAGCAGGATGATGGCTTCCAAACGTAAGTTTCTCAATTCTCGTCCATCTTTTCTATTTTAGTTTTACATTTTAATTGTTTGGTTCTTTCTTGTTATCTTCTCTTTTTCATTCCTTATTGTGAAGATATCATTTGATGTCCAGAAATTTGTATGTATTCTTTAGAATTATACTATTTTAATGGAAGAGGGTTTATACTACTTTTACACCTCTATTATGTTGCCTAAATAGTTTATTCATATGGAGTTATAGTCAAGAATCATTGTATGAAGAGGGTTCTTCGTCTATAACTCCCCTAAGGAAGATGATATCAAACACTCTTCTCCTTTAAAGGAAAATTTTGTCAATCAATCCTTGAATAACAAAGTCGATGAGATTATGATTGAGAAATGTTCCAAAATGGATCTACCCAACATAACCAAAGACCTAGGCTTAAAGAAAATATGTTATGTTCCATCACAAGACAAAATTAGTATTTCTAAAGCTTGTAAAATAATTATGGTGAACACTCTTGATTTATATATGAAAAGAGGACTTTGTCCTACTATTGTCGAAGATGCCGATGTTGAAGATGATGGGACAACCCAAAAAAAAACAAAAGACTATGGTCGGAGACCACACCTCTTTCAATATTATCACTATCATTAAATCCAAATTTGAGGGTAAAAATGATATACCTCTGAAGCTCATAGTCGAGTAGCTGAGTACTCCTTCCATTCATACAACTTATTCTATTTCTCAATCGTCATTTGTTGAATATATTATTGTGGAGACAAGCTTTGTTGGGGCTTCAATTATTATTCCATTTTATCCTACAGCTTTGAAGTTAATTGTTCATGGTTTTGATAGAGATGTAGAATCAATGATAAGGTCTATATTGAAGCTTGAAATTGGAGGTATGAAAATCCAAACAATATTCAATGTTCAGGCATCATCAAATAAGATCAAGATGTATTCTTTCATTTCCAACTTCATCATAGAAAAAATAAATCTATTAATAAGGTTTCGAGGTTTTCATTTATAGGGTTGGCTTTTCGTGCTCATACAAAAACCAGGGGTATTACTACTGAATTAATCATTATTTTAATTGTTCAAGCTATTGATTAAGGAATCACTTTGGATACTGCAGTATCACATGCCAATGAGGATATTTCAGCAGGCTTCTAATATGGTAAGTATTTGAATAACATGAATTATATTCAGAGAGAAATTTTGATGGTCTATATAGAGAGGTTGAATACCTCTAAAGTTTATTATGCTAATTCAGAGGATCATTGGTCTTCCATTCATCATGAATTATTGATATAATGCCAAAGTCGAGGTTGCAAGCTCAAGCCTACAAAAATAGTTGGATCTTTTAATGTCAACATTACATTCAGTTTAAGATATTTTGATTATTGAATGTCATGCTTGAATAAATGATTCTGCTTCATTCGGACATTCAATGTTTGTTATCGCTAAGGAAATTGTCTTTGAGGCTCATTCTCAATTATTTTTAGATTTCCACGAGGAATATCTAGAGATTGATTTGAGTGGTTTTTGGATTTTTTGGATTTTTTTCCATGAGTTCCCAATGAAAAGGACTTGGACTAGAGTGGTTTTGAGCAAGTTGTTGGTGGAACTAATAATATTCAGACTACTAGTTTTAGAATTGAAGATGTTGAGAGTAGTCAGTTGAAATATAATTTATGTTGTTTCAACAAAAAACATTGGCCCTTCTAAGAATGATGTTTATACTTGACTTTTCACTTCTTTTTTTTGAATACTGAAATCTATATGTCATACTTTTTGTACATAAGAATATTTTTTTAGTATTCTTTTTGTTATTTTTTGGATAAGTCTTTGTGTTTTTACTAAAAACATATTTTTTTTTATTTAAGATTTCCGATGGAACAATATAATTTTTTAGGATTGATTGTTAACCATTCATGATTTTTTTGTTTTGTATAATTTATGAATGTTCATGATGGAGCATTTTATTACGTTTGCATCCAGTAACTAGTAAGCTTTTGGTTTCACCTTGAGTTCGACTGTGAATGAGCGATCCCAATTTGAAGCCAACTTTTTTAGCCTATATTCTTTGGTATGAATGAATACTTTTCTTAACACCTAATCTAATGTTTCAAAACTTCAGAACTATCTTTTATATATATTCTTCATTAGTTCCTTATAATTCTCTAACCAAATATGTGTTTTGATATTTCTTACTTTAATTAAATCTATTTATATCCTTTTTGCATTATTTGCTTCAACATATATATTATTATCATGTGAGATGACATACATATTTTGGTTAGAACTACTGCATTTATTCCATACACCATAGAAAATAATATTTCTTATGTGGCGGTTCTAGGTGTGGTTTGATATTATCATAAAATATCTTGTAAGATATTCGCCTAATTTCAAGCTGCTCATTCTAATATTTTATTGACGCCCTCATTCATAATGGTTGGCCAATAATAACCTTAGAGTAGAATTCTTCAGGTCCCGGGTTATCGATTGTCGCGACTTGTTTGAATTTTACATGCTGAAACTGAGAAATTGACTGTTGTAATTCTTTCAAGTACTAAATTATGCTTTCTATTTTTTTGTATTCTACTGGCTTTATACATGTTTAACAATAAAATAGGAGTCTATTAAGATTTTTACCTTTTTCCACATATATTTGTGAGCTGGAGTCCTGCGATTGCAACTATATACTCAGCTTTATTATTAAATGCTAGAAATCCGAACTTGATGGACTAGTTTCTTATATCCCATGTTAGTTATATGAGTTAAAATCCTGCTCCTGAGCCTTGGTTATTTTGTCATCCGTCTATTCTAACTCTTCAAGTATCTTTAACCTTATTTGGCTGAAGAAATAGGTCTCAGAGACTGAAAGTCCACTAAAAAGTCTGCCAATGCCTAAGTTTTTATTATTTTTCTCGGTTTAAAATAGATATTATAATCTCTTTGCTCTATTTTCCATATTATTAATCTTCGTTACACATTAGGATTTTCGGATATATTTGTTAAAGGGAATGAAGTTCTAATTATTATAGTATGTGCTTAATATGCTCTCATTTTTCTAGCGCAACTACTAATGCTAAAACAAGTTTTTCTAATTGTAAATACCTAGTTTTAGTGGGTAATAAAGATTTACTTACATAATATGCTACATTAAATTTCCTTTCACCCTTATTAGTATTGTGATGATTGCATAGTCTGAGACTTTGAGGTACATGTACAAACGTTCTCGTAGCTGAAGTTTGGTTAACATTTTGGAGGAAGCCGAAACCTTATTAATATTGTTGAATGCCTCATCACATGTTGGACTCCATTCAAACTTTCTTGCTTCTGTTAATACTTGGAAGAATGGTTGGCACTTATCGAAGGATCTTGATAAGAACTCATTCAGTGTTGTTATCTCTCAAGTTATTATTTTGAAATTTTTAGTATTCCTCAATGGCTCTATTGCTGTCTAATTGGCAAGTTGTGTCGGATCAGCCCCGATTCTTTTTTTACTTACCATAACGCATAACAATGGTGCACTTTTAGGGTTCATCTTAAATTTTCTCGCCTTAGGTTTCCAAGTGTATTAAATAAGTCTAGTAGGTGATATTCTTCATAAAGGCTTGTTATCGACATATTGCCAATGCAGGCTTTAACAGCTCAATTGATTTGCAAAGATTTTTTTCGGTAGTCTTTGGTATGTTACTAAAGCATTCTTTAATTCAAAGGGAAATACTCTATAAAAATATAACCTTATTTCAGTGATAAAAGTTGTATATAGTTGGTCCTCCTCCCTCGTTTAAACCTGATTGTATCATGTAAAAGTATCAAAATGAGAAAACAAATTCATGATGTTACATCTGAGCCCATTATATCATCATCTCTTAAAATTTACTCCAATAAAAATAAAATTTAAATAATATATTTATTTAAATTTTATTCTTTATTCTCAATATGATAGTTTATATAAAAATAAAAATTATAAAAAAAAACATATAATATTTATAATTTTCTTGTATCGAGTCTAACAATAAATTATAAATTGATTAAACATATGAACTACATCGATAAATTCATAAGCATGGAAAATTAATTAATTTTATATATAATTAAAGATTAAATACAAAACTTATGTAACAAATATCTTATACATTAAAGCAAAACCAAATTAGTAAAAAAGAGATATACAAAATAATTATATGTTAAAGCAATATATGTGGAAAATAATGTTTTTATACATTTTTTATATATAAAATAATTACTCACATATAAAACTAAGTTAGAAAAATAGTGGTAGACATGGATCAAAATTAATAAGAGTAGTTAAATGAAATAGTAAAAAACATTATTTTATCTAAGGTATAAAATTAAAAAAATTATGTAACGTGTATATACATATATTAAAAAATCATATTAATGTAATGTTTTATAAAATTTGTTAGCGAAAATTGTAATTGGCTATTATTATTATTAATGAAATTTTTGATTTATCCATTAACGACTGTTCAACTGGAGAATAACAGTTATATGATGTTCGTGTTAAATATAGATATTAAAATATGAGGTTTATTTAGTTAAAATGACTCGTTTAAAAAATTATTATTATGCAATCAGAATTTTTAGCATGATTTAATTTTGAAAAATATTTAGAGAGTTGTAAATAGATATGTAAAATAATTATACGGATATTTGATCATTTATTTACAAAATAATTAGTATTATATAAAGTTGAGTTACATGTCTGGAGACAAGTATAGTTTAATCTCAATATTTGAGTGAGATCACTGGTGAGGAGTGATATATATTTTTAGTGGGTTTTAATATTGACTGGTAAGGAGTGATATACATTTTCACTGGTACGGATATTGGGTTTTAGAAGAGTTATATAATATTAACAATGTGAGATATTCATATTGTGTTTTGTTTAATTTTGTTAGTATACTATATATCTGATTTTTATGACTATGTCGGTAAGATTAAATTGAAATACAGTCGTAGATAAAAGATTGACATGATTGTGTGAATTTGTGTTATCGTTTTACATGTGCATAACATTTGCACAAATATTTATAATTGTGGTTATGTATGGATGGTTCTTGGTTCCGTGTGGACGAGGTATGGTCACATGTAGATGATATTTAGTCATGTATAGATAAATGTGTGTGGTACGGTATGAGCGTTGTTTGGTCATGTATGGATAAAGTGTAGCCATGTGTTGATAATGTGTATGGTAGTTTGTGGATGATGTACGATCTCATCTAAACGATGTCATGTGTATGTGTGGTGTTATATTGACGATGTATGATCGTGTGTGGATGATGTGTAGTCTATTATCGATAAAGCATACATGACGTGAGTCGTTCCTTGTCGTATATATGATAAATTTGTTATTTTATATGAATATATGCATCTTATGTATATTGTGTTATTAAGCCATGGTGAACGGTGGTGGTTGACTCTATAGTTTCATATACATATGAAAAATCAAAACTTTGGTCGTGGCTCTGCTTGTTGATGTGACAAACCTTAGTAGATGATCCAGTGTTATTTTGTTGGTCGTTGACCTCATGTGCACACTTTTGGAGCGATTAAAAATATTTAGATTCATATAAAGTTTTTTAATTATATTACAATTTTATGTTTTTGCTTTCGTTTATATAATAGTTGATGTTGGACGCCCAAACTTTGTTAGTTAGATATATAAATGTTCATTTCATTCTTCTGATTGATTACGAATGACACGTCGATTTATTGTTTTTATCAATACATATAAGGTTGGGACGTGATATTTGTTTCATGATATATATATTAATTATATGATTTTAGCTATATACTGTATGATGGTTGTTATGTCATAATATTAATATTTAATTTAATTTAATTTTCTTAACAAACATAAATTTAATTTGTATATGTTTAAACGAGCTTGTATTAGTATTCTCGTTAAAGAAAAGGATTGTCGGAATTGTTGTTACAATTAAAAATAAGAGGGCTTTTACTTCTTTCGAATAAACACAACTTTTGTGACATTATTCTTGAAGTTTAACTAGAAAAATTGGAAGCCTCAAAATATATACATATAACATTGTCATAGAAGAAGATGAGATACAAATCTACTTCAAATTATTTCTTAAAATTGCACCTTATTCTGAAAAATATATTATCTAAGGGAGAGATTCGTTCGTTTTGTTTTTTGTTTTAATATTTAAACCAAGCTGAATGTACGAAAAATAAAACAGACTTTAATAAAAAATAATTTGATTTTTTTATTCGATTTTCAGTTTAGTGATTTTTTAATCCAAAATAAATTAATTTATATATTAAAATTTCATATAATAAATAAGCTAAATTTGATATTATATATATTAATATATATTAATATAAAAATTAAAGAGGGATAATTCTATTAATGTTTTAATTTTAACTATTTATTAATTATATATATATATATATATAAGTAATACATTTTTTTATATAAATAATTTATAATAAAATATTTTAGATTCATTAAATATAGTCACTATACGTTTTTTTATCATTAACTAATAAGTATTATTAAAATCTAATTATTGAACTTAACAATCTTATGATTTTTCATTAGTAATTTTATAATTTAAAAATAATAGGTAATTATATTATAAATATAATCTAAAAAATATTAAAATTTTGATATATATAATGTTTATTTTATTTTATTCTTTTGGTTGGTTCCGTTTGATTTTAATTTTTTATATATATTAAAGTAAAAATTAAAATGATTATTATTTAAACTGATCAGACTGATAATATTTGGTTTTATTACGTCGGTCTGATCCCTTTTATTAGGTTTATGCTCACCTTTAATACAAGCTTATGTAAATTCACAATTGTCTACACAACTAACAAAATTTGTAACAAAATATAACTTGTGATGTTAAGTTATCAGATATCTTATATGTCGACATGTAGCTTATTTTTTATTAGTATCAAAATATCTTTTTTTATTGACTTCTAATGGTTCATGTTGGTATGATTCATATATTTAACAAAACTTTTACTATAAACGTTATATATGGTATGGTACATATTTAAGAGTATATTCTAAATTTACAGATGGATGCTCATTTAGAGAGAATTTGTTAGTGTTTGCACAAAAAAAAATATGTTATAACCTTTCAACATGCTCTCAGTGTATGCTTTTTATAACAAACTATACTACCTCAAGAACAATCCTAAATAATTTGGATCTTTAACATAAAAAAGTTTGAATAATATGTAAAATTTTGTATCATTTGTTTCGAGGAGTATGTCATACTACATATGATAAATAATATTGATTTTATCTCATTAAACTCATGATATATACAATCTTCAGGATAGTTCTCTCATTATTGGTATCATTGACAAGCTGCCACTTTAGCTCTTAAATGGATTTCTAAATTTGGTAGACCTTCAACTATAAATCGTCAAAAACTAAGTTTTCAGGTTGAACCATATAAATATTTTAATCAATATTTACATTTAGAAATATTGTCTAAACAATAATTTTGAGAAGCTCGAGATCAAAATGCACTACCGAATCCACAATTGTCCTAAACATATATTTTGATAAAATTAGAAAAAATATCTCTGAATAGACAACACTTTCATGTTGAGTATACCATTTTGTTATAAAATATATGTTATATTTTATCATGTTACCCTTTGGGTTGTGTTTGGGATTAAATTTTAACTTTCGATTAATCAATTTTTCTCTCTCAAATAACGAAACATTATGCCAAACTGGATTATCTTAAGTTGAATTAATCCTTATTTATTGCCTACATGAAAAAATAAAAAATATAAATTTTGATGACATCCCAAAAAGATGATATGATTCACTTCTATAATATGATATTTATTATATCTCATATGGACCAACATAATATACATTCTTCAAGTTGTAAACTTTCTTGAGGTGGTTAAGTTTGTTCATCAAGAATAATATTAACTTCTTCTTGTGAGAGATATATTATGTTATTTAGACTCATTCAACTATATCGCAACAAAATAATGACCACTAAAAATATCAATGTATTATTGTGTAATACTAAGTAGCACAAACACGTTAGTAGTCCTTGTCTTAAAAATTATACATTTATTAGGATAATAATACTTATAACCGTGGTCTGAATATCCAATAAAGTAACAACTTAATATTTTGGATTATGTATTATGTGTATTAGTTCCTTAAAGCGTTAGTGCAGTTGAATATCCCAAATATGTAAGTTATTTAAACTAAGTTTTCATCTTATAAAATTGCATACCACGTTTTGATTACTATTTTTTATATGTACTATGTTATGAAGATCTGTTGCACATTAAACAGTTTTCCACTATAGTGAAGATGAGTGATGACACGGCGGAAATAGAAACAGAAGAAACAATAGATGAAATCATAATTCAATGGTAACATGATAGATGAAAACCTAATCTAAAGGTAACAAAGAATGAAATTTTCAGAGATAAAAATATATTATTCCAAAAACTTATTTAAAACTTAAGACATATGAGGCTTTATACAAGAGCTGGTCAAAAACCTATATTTAAATACAATGAAAAAAAATATATGTTCAAATAAAATTAAAAAGGGTTTTGTTTGGACTTTCGGGGCTACATTATCCTCTCGTGGTTGACAAGAATTCGCCCTCGAATTAACAACACCATCACCATCAACAACCAAAATTATTTTATTTTTACATTGATAATTATAATTGTTGACCTTATCAAAATAAGATAAATTCTTCTCAAGTGTTCCCTATTCGAAATCACATTAAAGCCATCTAGTTGATGAATAGAATTTGGTTTTGAAATCCTTTTCATAGCCTGAAAACAACACCCCATGTCTAGTTGATGAAAAAAATTAGTTTTGAAAACCTCTTCATAGCCTGAGACATCATATCGATAAGAAAGTTTTACCTTGATCAGACGATTGGTAGCCAATTTAAACTCCTTCAGTAACCGATCAATATGATCGTCATCGAAACCCCGGTGTGTCCTCGCATACCAAACGTTCTTTTTCAATGAAATTAAATGAAATCAAGATTCAGAAACATGTTTGCCCCGTAGTAGGAACTGAGGCTTTGATACCAAACTGATAATGCGACGAAAATAGAAGAAGCAATGATAGATGAAATCTTAATTCAAGGGTAACATGATAGATGAAAACCTAATCTAAGGGTAACAAAGAATGAAATTTTCAGAGATAAAAATATATTATTCCAAAAACTTATTTAAAACTTAAGACATATGAGCCTTTATACAAGAGATGGTCAAAAACCTAAATTTAAATACAATAAAATAATATAAACATTTAAAAATATAATAAAATCTTTATACAATTAGATTTCAATAATATAAGATATTTGAATAAAATAAAATAAAATAAAAAAGGGTTTTGTTTGGACTTTATGAGCTACATCAACGAGTGTATTATTGATCATAATCTAAATTATATCTTATAAAATAAGATTTGGTCTCTCAAATATATTCATCGATTATGGTGAATATGGTATGATTTCTCGAAGAACCATACTACAATCCTCTATGTAAAAATTAAATAGGTTAATATTGTTCATATGATCCATCATACCACCTATAGTACTCACCATGACTTTCAGATCTAACAGTCTTAATCGGTCTACTAAGGTGTTATTCACTATTAACTTTAACTAGTTTGTACTTGTTAATGACTTCAAATTTCTCATGAATGGAGAATAAAAACTCATATTAGGAAACATTATATAAAAATGAGATAAAATATGTTTGGTTATTCCATGACATTGAAGGGAATGGGTCTATAAGTATTAATTTTTCTCTTTTTGGTGTGTTTATTTGTTATACATTCAAACCATTGCCTAAAATTTTAAATAGTTAAGTTGGCCTAAAGATCTTAGACAAGTATCGTGACACTTAGAGATACGACTCAAATTTGTATGTCAAATATATGTTGAATATTTAGATCTCGTAGCTTCATTTGTATTATCAAATAACACATGATAACCGTTTATTATTATTAAAAACTTAACTATGATAAAATAAGTCAAATATTAACAAAATAATCAATTTAATATATATGTAACGTTTTATAAATAATAAGATATTTTGAGTAATTTACAACAATTTAAAGTTATAAAATACTTCAATTCACCTGAGTCATATTTTCACCATCAAATAGATTTCTTCTTTAGATAGTATGCTGAAATAAAAACGTGAATGGTTGTCGTTATATCGAATTACCATGTATTTTCAAGGATCAAAACTAAATTGATCTATGAACATACCATAAAAATTATCTTCCAATTCTTGGCTATCTAATGTTGGAATATATTTATATAATATATATATAGACCGAAAATAATTTAGACCCACATGCTAAATAAACATATTTGATCATTGTCTTAAGGAAGTCTGAATTAAAAGTAACCGAGTTAATTATTTAATTAACTAAATTTGGACCTATGAGCGAAAAGACGTTATGGGCTCAAGTGTGATAACCGGGTTGAATTCAGGCACCGTAAGGAAGAGGGCCCAAATCTCAACGCTTAAGCCTGAATTAATAAATCAAGGATATAAATTAAATTATCAATTTATCGGGTTATGGTCCCCTGACACAAAGAAGTAATAAAGGATGGTCTTTACAATATTGGGCTTCACATTGTAAAGACTATAAGTAGAAGGGTAGGTTTAGGAATTTCATCATCCTAAACCCTAATCACAAAGACGACCACTTCATTCAGTGTCTGGAAACCTTTCCTCTTTACTAACTCGTTCTGCAGGTTTCTCAAAGCAATATACAGAATCGCTGAATAACAAAAAAGAACAAAAGAATACTAGATGGAAAGTAGCAGACAAACCCGTAAGTATTATTTCTTTTGTTTATTCATTAGGTGAATCTATAAAAGGGTGTCTATTTATTTTTCTGTGTTTTGTTATATAATATTTGATGAGATTTCGAATAATATATAACATCCAAACCTTTTAATCTTCATAACTCTTCTTAAAATTTTGTGGGTCATTGAGAAGGGAACAACCACCAAGTTTGGAGTTGTACTTTGCTTTGGTTAGATATTAAATTTGTAGGAGTGCAACTTTAGTGATATGATTTAACTTGTTAT
The DNA here is from genome assembly GCA_036936605.1 of Limnanthes douglasii subsp. nivea. Taxonomy (NCBI): domain Eukaryota; kingdom Viridiplantae; phylum Streptophyta; class Magnoliopsida; order Brassicales; family Limnanthaceae; genus Limnanthes; species Limnanthes douglasii. The sequence continues at coordinate 370,493,032 of JAUPFV010000001.1, forward strand.
TGTTAACATGAGGCATATTCACCATGTTGGTTTATTTAATTCATTGACTCGAGTTCTCCTCTTCGTGCAAAAACTTTCAAATAAAGGATTTATTTATGAAGTATATATAGGCTTAATTAATTGGACCTTTCACATATCTTAAAGTATTTTTTCTCTTTAGGAATATTCTTATTTGAAATATCGACAAGTTTGTATTTATCGTATGAATGATCAATGTCGTTGAAGAATTGTATCATATTTTCACCCTTATAAAATTGTACATGTCAAGGATTGGAGTCTCACATATGCTCTGAAACTTAGTTTCCACACTTAACAAATAAATACAAAGCAAAAGAAATACGAGTATTAATATTATATAAAATCGATATGTATGTATAATTTAAAGTTTTATAATTGTTTAAATGTCTATTTAAACTATTTTTTTGTATTCTTTACAGTGAGACCTCTAGACTAATGTGTTGTACATTAGTCTAGCTATATTATATATGAATTTAACCGATCTTCTCATTATTTAAAATTTAATAGAGACATTTAATATTGAATCCTCAATTGTCTATGAAGCAAGATCATTTACCTATGAAACATGTAAGCATGTTTAAGTTAACTTATAAAAACAATTTTCATTTATGTTAACGCTCAAAATCTTTCAATTAAATATTTATCCATGTGGATCACTTGGGTTATATATTTAGTTTGTTAAGGCATATCTAAAGTTTGGACGTATAAATTTTTTACATATGATTTATGTATAACACAACCTCTTGTTAGTGGTTGTCTCTTGCTTCTATATGGTAATACCAAAAGTGTCTAAATACATTACCAATATTGACATTATAAAAAAAATCAATCTAATAAACGTGTTAATGGTATTTCCATCTTGTTTATGTGCTTAGATATTCTAAAAGGATATAAATTTTTTAAAACAATCTACAAACAACATTTTTAAAATAAAATACACAAGCTTATAATCTTAAATGTTATATTATATCGTACACAAGTCATGTGTATACCTTTTATGATAATAATATTTATATTTTTTTAAATACCAAAAAAACTAAAGAAACAAAAAATAAAGGTTTCATGCAGTACTAAAGGGTCTTGCTGCATAAAGGTTACCTGCGGGACTGAAGGGTTTTGTAGTAGGAAGATTCATGTTCATGACTAGTTTCATTTGTTGTTTTAGTAGCAGAACTTGTCACATCACTGTCACGAATTTCATGAGTTTTATATTGATCTTTGAGGGGCTTCAATGGTTCGGTATCATGAATGATGCATATACTTTCTATCAGTTGTTGACATTGAAGTAAAGAAGTTCATGGCAAACAATAGTCTTGAATTATGTGCAAAACATTTGTATTGATTATTGTAAAGATATAGGGATACCTCGGCATATAACTGTATGGGATAGTTCACAAAGGAATAACCTAGTTAAAAATGAATAAAACCATTCTTGAGAGTGCGAGGTGCATGTTAGTGATTGTTAAGATCCCAATACAGTTTTGGGTGGAATCAATAATGATGACATATTATCTCATAAACAGATGTATATTTACTATGATTGGCTTAAAGAATTCATAGGAAACATTATACGGGAATCCATCAAATTACTCAAATTTAAGAGTGTTTGGTTCCGCACCATATGCATACATTTGACTAGATAAGGTACAAGCAAGATTCTTAAAGTGCGTATGCATTGGATATCTGGAAGATATAAAGGATTACAAGTTACTGTATCTCATAGTAGGTTATAAAAAGTGTCTGATCAGCATGGATATAATATTTAATGAGAATGAGTAACCTGGTTTTGGTGGTAAAATACCTGAAGCGCAGCCTGATGGAAATGAAATACTTGAAATTAAGGTGGATTCAGTTGGATCAGAACCAACTTGTGACTCAAAGAGATCTGAGCCAACTAATACAATGGGATAAGAGGAATATATATTAATCATGAGTGTAGTCAGGATCAACATGGTTACTATATAGCAAAGTATAAGACCATACATGTCATTTGAGCTCCTTAGAGGTTCAGATATGCTAAACTAATAGATTTTTCATTTGTTGCGACATCTAAGGTAATTTAATCTGAGCCTAAGAACTTTAGGAAGCAATATAAAGTGAGAATAAAGCCAAGTGGATTATTTTTATGAAGGATAAAATGACTTCACTTCACAAGAATAACATATGGGACTTTGTAGACAAACCTGAAGATCAAAGACTGGTTGATTGCAAGTAGATTTTCAAAAGATAGCAAGAAATTACTAAGGCTGAAAGTGTCCATGTTGATCAGACACTTCTTATAACTCAATATAAGGGTTGCGTTACAATGTCATCGTCTCTTTTATGGTGAAATATAGTTCAATACGGATTTTACGTTCAATGACTACCAATTTGACATAGAGTTGGACCAAATGGACATCAAGATGACTTTCCTACATGTGACCATTTAGGAAACCATCTACATAGAGCAGCCTGAAACATTTGTAAGTAAGTAAAAGAGTGATCATGTATGTCTCTTGAATTAAGCATTATATAGTTTAAAACAGTCTCTTATGTAGTGGTATAAGTGTTTTTATGATTTTATGATCAATAATGGTTTGAAAAGTCTCTTATGTAGTGGTATAAGTGTTTTTATGATTTTATGATCAATAATGGTTTGAAATAAATTATTATACAGTTGTGTGTGCGTGAAGAAATTTTGTTCTACTAATATATATTTATTGTTGTATGTAGATGATATATTTATTGCTAGCAAAGACAGGGCATAAATTAAATCCTTGAATGAAATTTTGAGGAGAAGGTTTGAAATGAAAAATTTGGGCTCAGTAAGAATATTCTTGTAATGGAGATAACTAGAGATAGACAAAGGATAAATCTAGTTATGTCGATAAAGGTTATATGAGGAAAGTGCTTGACTAGTTTGGTATGACATAGGCAAAACCAGTTACTTGTCACAATGCACAACAATTTAAACTAATACATTTAGAGGTTGATATTGGAGATGTGGAGATACAGAAAACGGAAGATATCTTACTACAATTATGTGGTAATTATTATGTATGCCAATAATCTGTAGTATACCTGATTTGGATTATGCTTCAATTTTTGCTGAGCACATTGATGTCAAAGCCATCTAGGGAACATCGGCAGACTGTTAAGTAGGTTCTGAGCTAAAATAAGGGATCTACTAGTCTGGAAAGATATAATGGAGAGACTGGTTTGGAACTTGAAGGTGTTGAGGGTTTTGTTTATTTTGATTATGCTGGACAATATGAAGTCTTCAGTTTAAATATGTGCCTGTGATGTTTTGTGGTGTTGTATGTTGGAAAGAGAATCTCTAACCCGTAGTAGAATTGTCCTCTATAGAAGCTGAATATATTAATGTACCGAAGCAATAAAGGAGGTTATATGGTTAAAGGGAACGCTGAGAGGGCTTGGGGTACATCATGATAACCAAAGTGAAATACATTTATCATATAATTAGTTATAACATAAACAGACTAAGCACAATGATGTTAAGTTTCTTTTTTAAGAAGTATTCTATAAAATGAAGAGAGTGTGCTTGAAAAGGTTCATATGATTAAAAATCCAGCAGATATGTTTACTGAAGCGGGGATAATAAACAAGTTCAATAATTGATTAGACTTGGTTCATATACGAATAATCTATTGTCCTCGCATAGGGCAAGAAGAGATACAACAGTTCTGTAAAATTTCCTTTTGAAGTCAAAACCAAGTTGGAGAAATTTTATAGTATGGTTTTGACTTTGGTAGATAAAGCGTAATTTATTGAATGTATCAGTTGTATCACCCTATGAATCATCGAGATATCAGCTAAATCAACGTATGCATTTTCGAGGCACTAGTTGCTTCAGCTAAGATATTAGATGTATCGGCCATGAAGATTTTTATGAAGTCGAGCAACTGCATCACTCAAAATACCATCATTCAAAGCAGTGGCTGTTTGACTCAAAAGCGATTGGTCAAAACAAACACGACCATTTGTCATGAGCTAATCTATAAGAAGGCAATACGTAAAGGTTTTAGATGTTTTGGTTAGGAAGCTATTGGTAAATCTAGAAAAGTCATAGGCTTGGGGGCGTTTGGACGAGAGAAAGGCTGCTTTGTTCTGGAGGACATCAAATAAAGAAAAGTATATACATGCAAAGAGGTTAGCAGCCTCAAATTAGATTGTTTGAGTATGATTGATGGTATAAGGTTTCATTTGTGATGGTTAGATATATCTTATATTAGAGGGGAATTAATTACTTCTTTTTGCAACAAAAATAGTTATTTTTGTTAGGAATTTATATACATTCATTTTTTAACAAAGATTGGCACCATGCATTATAAATATGCTCTTTGGACTTTAAAGAAGACGACGTGAGTTTGGTGAGTGTGCAGTAGAGATTAAGAGATAAAATAATTCGTAGATTTTTTCTTGGAAAAACAGAGAGTTATATTAGACGAGTATTGTGTGAGCTCTGGAATTTGGAGTTTTTGTAGAGACTCTTTCTCTAGAATCTTAATCTTGTATATTATTCTATTTGTTGAACACTAAGGAAATAACATTGTTGTAGCTCATATTGAACGTATGCAAAAATTATTGAACGAATAAATCCTATGTGTTCTACTTTCTGTTATTTTGTTTTATTAATTTAGTTTTGTTTATATTTTTGATAGAATCACTAATAATGTAGAATTAATTTTGGAATCATCATATATGTTATTAAATTGATAGAATCTGATTGTTTAAACGACACATCTAGATTTAATGCAAGCATTGTATTATAAAATTATTCCAAATGATATTCTAATCTTCGATCTCCTCATATTTATCTAGTGTATAACGATCTAATTTCCAATGTAATTCACCTTAAAATATTCTTTGAGACATACGAGATTATGCTAAGCATACAAAGCTAACTATGGTCATATAAAAGTACTTTGGCACAAATATACCACTCATTCTTTCTCATTTATATATATATATATATATATATATATATGTGTGTGTGTGTGTGTGTGTGTGTGTGTGTGTGTGTGTGTGTGTGTGTGTGTGTGTGTGTGTGTGTGTGTGTGTGTGTGTGTGTGTGTGTGTGTGTGTGTGTGTGTGTGTGTGTGTGTGTGTGTGTGTGTGTGTGTGTGTGTGTGTGTGTGTGCAACTAAGTTGTGAGGACGAGCTGCATCTTGGTGGCAGCATTTAAAACAGACCACGTAAAGTAATCCAAAAATAACAACCTTTGATAAATTTGTGAATCACTTGAGGGCTGAATTTTTTCCTTACAATTATAAACGTATAATGTTCCAGTAGTTCTAAAACCTTAAACAAGGGTCGATGACTACTGAATATTGATGAATACAATAAAGATATTTTCGAGCTGCAAATCCATGTGGATATTGTTGATTCAACAAATCAATTAGTATCTCGCTTCATAGGTGGGATGAGACAGCACTTTCAGAACCAGCTGAATATGTTCGACCATGTGAATGTGTCTGAAGCACATCAACGTGCACTACTTCTTGAGAAATCCCTTTTGTGAAGGCCGTATGGAGGAGATACTGCCAGGACAGCACCAATTGCATTTCCAAGACAGTTACAGGTCCTAGTTCAGAAGTACCAATTGTTGCCCCTATTTATGCACGTGCAAACTCACAGGTCCATAGTCGCACAAGTACTTCCAGGTCAGGTGCTACCATTGTAACGAACTAGGGCATGTTGCTTTAAAGAATCCAAAATTGTGACAAAGGCCACAATAATGGAGGGGTTTATTCACCGGAGCTACTTATTTTGATCTGGAAGGTGAAGCACAGTTTGATGAGGAACCGAATGGTGTTTTTTATAAGGTTTAGACGAACCAGATTACTAGAGCATATGTTAGACATGCATTGGTTTTAAGACATGTCTGTTTTACGCCTAAGGCAAGTCGTGAAGGGGATGATTGGCTGCGAAACAATATTTTCTAGTCGACTTGTACTATCGGAGGAAAGTATGTAAATTTGTTATTGATTCAGGTTGCTGCGAAAGAAGTTGTGCATAAGTGGCTCTGAAAAAACAAGACCACCCCAACCCCTGCAAACTCGCTTGGTTAAATAAATGTAGTAACATAACAATCTCAAAAATATGTGTGATGTCTTCCTTTGTCGATAACTATAACGATAAACTATGGTATTATGTTATCGTTATGGATGCTGGTCACTTATTACTAGCTGGAGCATGTCAATACAATAGAAGTGTCATGTACGATGTAAAAAACCGCTATAATTTCATATGCAATAGCATTTGATTAATAGTAACACCATCTAAAGAGGTAGCTCCAAAACCTACACTCGTTGTATCGCATGAGTCAAGCAAGAAATTTTTAGCTCGTAAAGGATTTATAAATCATGCTAGTGATACTGAAATTGTATATGTACTGGTGGTTAAAGAATGTAACGATGATCCGTTTGCTGAGAAATCTGAGCCTATTTGCCCGCTATTAGCAAAATCTGTTGTTGTGTTTCCTGATAATCGTTTTACAGTCTTCTTCCATTAAGATACATCCAACAACAGATTAACCTAGTATCGGGTGCTAGTTTACCAAACCGACCATACTACCGGATGAGTCCAAAGGAGCATGAGTAAAGCCAGGATATCGACAAAATTACATATAGGTATTAGTTTATTATCCCTCGACTTGATGATTTACTAGATAATTTTAGTGGTGTTACAGGGTTTACAAAATTGGATTTGAAGATATCATCAGATTCGTATTCGCATGGGAGATGAATCAAATACAACCTTTAAATCCAGAGAATATTTGTTTGAGTGGATGGTCATGCCATCGGTCTTTCTAATACTCATAGCACATTTATGAGGGTTATAAACCACGTATTTTATCCCTTCATCATAATTTTTTTTAGTTAAATAGTTTGACGATATTTTGATATATATAGTACTACAGATGAGTTGTACCTCCAGTAATTACAGGAAGTATTGGTTGTTTTGAGGAAATATGAGTTTTATGGAGGACTCGACAAGTGTTCATTTATGACAGATGTGGTTTTATTCCTTGGGTATATTGTTTTAAAGGATGGTTTGTCAGTGGATAAGTCGAAGATAGCAGAAGTGCGTGACGGGTCTATATCAATTTCTATCACAGAAGTCCGTTCTTTTCATGGGTTGGTTTCATTCTATAGGAGGTTCATCTATAACTTCAGTATTATCATAGATCCTATTACAGATTTTATTAAGGACAAGACGTTTTGCTGGACCCCTGAGGCAACTATTGCGTTTGAAAAGATTAAGGTAAGACTAATGACGACTGTATCTATTATGATTTAAAATTGTTTTTTCTACTGGGTGAACTGTATTGTAATTCATCTGGATTGGGTATTCGAGCTGTACTCAACCAACGAGGTTGACCTATAACCTACTTTAGTGAGAAGTTAAGTGAAGCAAAACTCAATAACAGCACATATGACAAGGAAATATATGCATTGGTGCGGGATTTGAAGTACTAGAGTTCTTACTTGGCCTATAACGACTTTTTACTTTACCCGGACCATGATGCCTTAAAGCATCTACAGATTCAGGAGAAGTTCTCTTCACGATATGCGCGTTGGGCATCATTTAGTCAACAATTTACCTTTTCTGTCAAGCACACTTCGGGGAAAATTAACGCGTATTTGATGCACTGAACCAATGCAGTATGATGATTTGTATGGAATGAGAGTTTTGTGAGATTCGAGATGATAAAGGATTTCCTGGCTACCGATCCATATTTTGGTTTTATTATGGAGGACGTCATGGCAGGTTTGAGAACTGATTTTGCAGTGAGCAAGGCTACATCTTCAAAGGTAACTTACTCTGTATTCCAGAGGGCGGTTTGAGATTAATAATTGTGTAGGAAAGATACAATGAGGGGTATGGTGGTATAGATCAAACCCTTCACTCTATATCCAATCAGTTCTTCTAGCCGCATTTGAGGAGAGATATTATCCGTTTTTTAGTTGGCTGTTGGGTGTGCCATATGGAAAAAGGCACGTCTATCAATGCAGGTATATACCTACCACTCCCAATACCAGAGAGCATGGTGAAGTATTAGCATGGATTTTGAATCTAGATTGTCGAGAACGCAGAGAGGTAACGATTCTATTTTTATGATGGTGGACAGATTTTCTAAGATAGCCCACTTTATTGCCTGCAAGAAAACCATATATTATATGAATGTTGCTACTTTGTACTTCTGAGAGGTCTACCGCTTACATGGCTTACTCATGATTATCGATTCTGATCGCATTACGTTGTTTGTCAGGAAATTTTGGAGGAGTTTCTGGAACCTTACAAACACAAAGCTAAGTTTTAGCAGCGCGTATAACCCGCAGACAGACAACCAAACCGAGGTAACTAATCGAACTTTAGGCAACATGTTGCATACAGAGGTCTTTGAAAACTTGAAAGCATTGGATTCATGTATTTATCACATTGAGTTTTCCTACAATAAATATCACAAGAGAAGTATTGGGTATAGTCCATTCATGGTAGTCTATGGTTATAATCCATGGGGTCAATTTGGATTTCCAAACTTTTGACAATGTTCCAGCCATGATGGAGACCACCATCACTGATCTATGGCAGATCCATGAGAACACGAGAAAACATCTTGAGGAAACAACTCAGAAGTACAAGGTTGTCGCTGATAAGAAATGCCGCCTGGTGGAGTTTGCAGTAGAGGATTTTGTATGGGCAGTTTTGACCAGAGATTGTTATCTTGTACATGAATTCAACAAACTAGCTGTAAGGAAGGTAGGTCTGTTTGAAATTATTGAAAATGTTAATCTCAATGCATACAAGTTAAAGCTACCCAACCACATATATACCCATGACATCTTCAACGTGAAGTACCTGGTATTGTTTACCAATGCCCCTAAGGATGATGAAGCTGAGAATTTGTGGGCAAATTCCTTCAAAGAATGAGAGGATGATGTAGTTGCACAAGCTCATGGCTATATGAACCTTTTGGAAAAATGGAAAAAAGAGCTTTATTTGGGGTTCAGTTAGCCGAATTAGGCGCTGCGACCACTCAAATCGAACGCGTCAAGAAGTCCAATCACTTTCGAAAGCATCAATACTGATGAAGTTCAGACCCGAAAATCCACCGTTTAGGCCTTTTTTTTGCTGTTGTTGTGAATTTTCTGTAATTTCCTATTTTTGTTAGATTTAATTAAACTACTTAAGCAACTCCAATCGCTTTGAAATTAAGTTTGGCTTTATTTTATTTCGTGAGGAACAATCTATAAGTTTTGGGTAGGGTTTTTGAGCACCTCTATAAAAGGCTCTCAAACCCTACTTTTGCCGTCAAACTTTTTGAATTAAATTTTGAGATTGTATATTCTCTAAGTCTTATACTCTAACCTAGGATTAGGGTTTGTATATATTGTTTCGTTTTATTTTTATAGTTTCTTACAACAGATGAATCTGTTTCGATAATAGTCACCATCACATAGGTAGTTGAAATATTACCTTCAACTCTAGTCGGTATTTGTTGAGAAGGCCCAGATACTAACACGATTTCCCGAGTCGTCTATAACACTCATTATGGACTGAGTACAATTCATTCATTTGTTACAATTATTATTAAATTACCCTTTAATCGTTTAGGTCATGTAAGTAACATCAAATGATAGCTTATAAGCTTCTTCATTACTATTTTGGCCATGTAAGCATTTCTTTCTTCATAATCTGGTCATTTCTCAGTTTAGCATTGGTCATATATATATATATATATATATATATATATATATATATATATATATATATATATATATATATGGGTCTTCAACTGACTTTTAGCTTATCAACTCCTCTCATCTTGCATCTTCATCAACTTATCGACCACTATATTTCCTTATCTAATATGCTCTTATTTATCGGTCGTTAGCTCACTACCCTTGAACTGTTATCATATTTATCCAATTTATCTTGCATGTATCTTTTAGTATATTTAATGGTTCGTCATCATTTGTCTCATCATATTACGTCATGGATTATCTTATAATGTGTTCAATATACCACAAATATTATCAGAATTCCTTGTTACGAATATTAACCTACTAAACAAGGGTATAATTTGTTTAAGAAAAATATATCCTTATCACTTAATACTAAGTCATATAATAATATATTTAATAAAATAATATATTATTTTTATACTCTTCAAGTTTCATAATCCGCAACTGTTTTATTAGTTATTGGATTATAGATATTTATATTAGCTTAATAGTAAAGCACAAATAAAACATATAACACGCAAATATTACAATTTGTCATATAATCTAAGATATCATTTAAAATCTAAATTTAGTATAAATAAAATATACTATTAAAATACTAATATGATAGATTTGGTTAAACATATTAACTTATCTTTATTTGGGTTTGAGAAAATCTATATTGATTTTATAGTCAATTTATTAAAAAATTATTTTGGCTATTTTTTTAATTTTTATATTTAATCACCAATTCCCAAATAACTTTTGTGTTCATGACTAAACACTGACCGTCTTTTGGATCAATTGATGCATGTATGGTCGTTAACTGTAAACTATACCAAATTTTAAAATAAAACCAATAACTATAAAAATCATTTTAAAATATATAATATCTTTTATCATCTAACTCAGTTCAAAACTCAAAATGATTCTAATTGTATTAAAAAAACACATAACTACAGCTATAAAAACATGCTTAAATTCCTAACAGTTTTGAAGTTGGATCAATTTTGGTAAACGTTTCAATTTCATAATGTTTGGTGCAATAATTATATTGGCCCTTTATATCACTAATTATGTATATTTACCACATCCAGCCAACATGTTTGGTGCAATAATTATATTGGTCCCTTATATCACTAATTATGTATATTTACCACATCCAGCCAACATGTTATCCACGATGAAAGCACTGATGTTGCGATGATGAAAACTATTTACAACAAAAACTTACTCATAAAATTATGTTGGATATTTTTATATAATTTTACAACGACCATGTTATATTAGTCGTGAAAATTTTCTAAAATGTAAAGTTCATTATCTGACATTTTTATCGAAGATAATTTTTTTCGTGATAACGAAATTAAAATCATAAAAAATCTAAAAACATGTCATTTTTGTCTAATTTAAAATTTTAAGAATTTAAAAAACTAAACATATATTTGATTTATGTTTTTTTTAATAAATGCATTAAATAAAATAAAGATATTCATACAAATACCTAAGGCATACCCCGAAAGGAGGCTGAAAATCCAGCGAATAAGATAATTCAGAGAAAGACCATATTAAGGTTAGAAAATAAACAAATAGTATAAGCAAAACATATGATCAGACTCTAATGAGTAGACGATATGAAAATCAGACGAGGAGCGCCGGAATCCTGTGAAACAATCAAAAGACAGAAACAAAAATAACAATAAGTTAGTGGATGAAATATTAGAAAGGTTATCCAGTCTTGGTTCCCAAAAAACGGGAACGAAGATCGGCTAGTAAGCAAAAGAAGACAGCAAAAGCAAGCTTGAAGGGAAGCCAAAGATTCTGTTTTTTTTCTCTCTCTCCAAATATAGTAAATGATAGCGTCAAAGCAAGTCTGTTAAATATTATGATGATTTTAGAGGGTCCAGTTTGAGGCTTCGAGAAGCCAACAGTTCTAATTGGAGTTATTATGGTATGGTATACTCATTTTAGTACGGGCGTGCTCCCATAAGCTTTGGGAGAAACTACAGTCATAGAGGATATGATTTTTACTTTCATCTGCTTAATTGCATAGGTAGCGAGAGGAGGGAGAATCAAACATCCAAGATAATAGTTTGTCACGAGTGGTAAGTTGACCATGTATGGAAAGCCAGAGAATGAAACAGTAATGAGGAATATTAAATTTACTCCAGACTAGACCCGCACATCCGACATAAGGGATAGACGTTCAAATGACAAAGTAAGTATCTTTAATCGTCAAAGCGTAAGTTCTTTTATTCACCATTGAGAGAGGGATATTATCGAGGTGGACGCTTAGAAGAGGAAATGATATGATAGTGTTGCGGAGCTCCATAAGGTTGTTTCCGATCCCAATATTGGAGGATCTCACTAAAACATACAAACTAACTTATTATAAAAAAAAACAATTAAACTTAATGATATATCATTACAAAATCAAAATTCTAATCTATTTCAAATTTAATATTTATAATTTATAATTTTAATTATGTCGATTTGATATTAAAAATAAAACTAAAAATAAATATTTTGTATACATCGTTTATCAATTATTTGTTGAATAATAAATAGTATGGCTAACAATAATATTTCTTCATTATGTTTTGCGTTTGTCTCAAACTATTTCCCTATGTTCACTTTTATCTTCTAGTAGCCTGCCGTATTTTAGAATTTTGCTTGTTTAGTCCATGAACATGTGATTGCTTAGAATTTTCATGTTGAAGTCCAACAAACAATTTTTTATCTAACCATTAGTCTCTTAGAATAATATTGTCTAGTTGCTTAATCAGCATCCACTTAGATCTTGTTATTTCTTATTATTATTTATTATTTACCATTCATTTCATTTTTAAATTTTACTATTTACTAACTTATTGTACCGGACCGAGTTAATAGTCGCACTTTATCTAATAAACTAAAACTAGCACCAGAATTGTGTATGTTAGAAGTAAGAATATCGCTGTTTTCAAACTGAAACCTTTTTGTATAGATCAAAATGTTGAGCCCTAAATAAAAACCTATTTTTTCTCCTCAAAAACTCTTACTTTATGCTTTTACTATATAAAAAAAAGATCGATGTCTTTTCAATTATTTCAAATTGAATATGTAAAATCAAATTTCTATACCTAAAAAAAAATCAAAAGTTTCTAGAAAACAGTGATCTAATAAGTGGATTTATATTTGTATTACCATAATTAGACAAAGAAATATGATAAAAAGATATAACAAAATCAAATTTGTAACATTTTGAGGTTGATAAACGATAATTGAAAAAAATTCATCACACCGATAGCAATTATAAAATCTAGGAATTTTGTAGGATATGAGTTTGATCCTTATAATGCGAGTTTCGTTTTTCGTTATTTGGAAACACAAAACCAAACAATGAATGTAGATACCGGAGCTAAAATGCAAACATGTCGGATTAATAACTGTGGATAAGAATATAGGTGTAAATACCGCTTGGTTTTGGCTACTCGATTAACAATATAATTTTTTTTATTGTTCATGTTCAAGTCTAATCAAACTTAGCCAAAGGTAGTTAGTATTAGATAATGGATAAAAATAATACGGTACTACTTTTCATTTATTATGTGAAGTAAAATCATTACAAAGATAAGCCTTATAGAAAAACTAAAATTAGTCGCAACAAAAAATAGGTTTGATTTAGTTAATTTAAGGGGTCTTACGCAAAAGACCTCTGATTATAAACAACACCAATAACTGAATCGATAATCTGTTAGAGTGTTGTAAGGGATCAAACACAATAGATCCTGTTAAGATTAGTGAAAACAAATAATAACAATATGTTGCAGTAAGATCAAATATTGTGCCTATGTCTTTGGCACAATAAACCAATAGTAAGATCAAACACTGTGTCTATATCTCTGGCACAATAAACCAAAAGTAAGATCAAACACAATATAAACTATAAATAAGGTCAAACACATAAATTGTTAACTGAGTTCAGCAAACTGTGCCTACGTCTCTGAATCTGTTGCAGATCGATTTTATTAGAAAGGACTCTGTGACTTTCTTTTTTATACATTCACAATCCTAGCTATTTGTTTTATATAGAGTTTAATATAGAAAATAAGAAGATAACAGTAATTAACTTTCTTTAATGAGTTATTTATGACTTATTAAATTATTTCAATGATCTTGTCAAATTCAAAATGTTTTCAAATCTTCTTAATGTAATTAAATCTGCTCATTTGTAACTCACTAAATATCTTCATTAGTCTTATCGAATTAAAAAATCGGTCCATTCTTTTTTAACGAATCTATTATAAAATATGTGCTTAAGTAAGTTCGATAATTGCATTTTAATTATTAACATGTTAGTAGTAAGTTGTTAAAATATTAAAATATGATAAATTAAATAGTAAGTAATAATAATAAATAAACATACACAACCGCTACCAATTAAATACATAATTTTGAACCAACTTTTATATATATATATTATTAACTATCTCACCCCGATTATAAACTTCTTTCAGCCGGTGATTGTCCATTAGTTAAAGTTATTGGTGTAGGACAATAGTTATATTCGTAGTACTAAAATTTCGAATTTTTGTAAGCCATTGATTAATGCGTCTAAATCCAGCCAAATTTCCAATCAGACAACGGTCCTACCGTAAACCAAAACAAGTGATACCGCGTCATGTGCATGACTCTCGGTCCCCTTTTCAATTATGAAGAATATGCAATTTGTTTTTTTTTTGCAACTACCAAATTAAAAATAATTCTAAAAAATAACAATCTTAGTTGGAAAAAAATTAAAAAATATATATTTTTCAACTTGTAAACTAAAAACAATTCTAAATATTACTAAATAACAATTAGATCTTGAAAAAATATTGTAACGAATAACAAAAAGTTATAACCAAATAAAAAAAATTATTCAACGAGTAGAATTTTTTTTATGTTATAAAAAATTGGTTTGTGAAGTTAAACAAATAACCATATCAATCATTTACATGCAATTAAAAAAACTAATTCATTATCAATCGATGACTCACGAATTAGTTAACTAAATAACCACAAAACCAATTATGAAAAAATAATCAATTGTAAAATGAATCAGAACAGTAGACTTATTTTACGTGAAATAACTCATTCGATGTAAAAAAATGAAAAATTACATATCTTATGAGGAATTCACCCTAAACATTATTATTATTATTATTATTATAAGTTGATTGTACAAGTATATCCAAATCAATCTAATAAAAATTTAAGCATCATTAATGATTTCAAGCATAATAAACTAATAAGAAGAGAAGCAAAATTGAAAATATCACCAAAAATATTGTAGTGTTGTAGTAATGATTTTTTTTAACTGTAGCACCAAATCACAATCCAAATTGTCAGACTGAAAATGTCCTGAATGTTCTCCAAAATTCAACAAAAATCAAACACTTTGATTGTGGCTGCATACAGATTTGAAAACCAAAAATCCTTTATTCTTATTTTTGTTTTGTGCGGCTCTCATATATCTTCCCATATATATATATAACTTTTAGGGTAATAAAAATCCTAAATTATATAGTTAGTTCTAAACTGAGTTGGATCTGCCGCCCCCCAACCTATCACGAAGAAGATATGATCATGAGATGATCACTTGAACCTCATCTCGGTGAGCTTACTACAAAATTCAACGTCGATGTCGAGAACGCTATTTGTCAACATGTCTGCAATATCTTATCATTATCATTGTGAATTATCTTCAATTTTATTTTGTTTTTCTCAATCACATCCCACAACCAATGTTATCTCACATAATATGCTTGGTGTGTGTGTAATACATTGGATTCTTGCTAAATTTATAACACTTTGATTATCATATTGTACACGTACTCATCTTGCTTCAACCACAACTTTTGAATGAATCATTTAAGCCAAAGCATTTCTTTTCCTCCTTCCGTTACTACAATATATTTTTCTTGAATTTTTTATAACTCTACAGATTTTATAACTTCAATTGCCAAGAAATGGATCCTCATCCAAATGTAAACACATAACCTGAGGTAGAATTTCAATTATCAAGATCACCATCTATGTCGGTATTTATATATCCTTCAAGTACAGGTTTGCCACCTCCATAACACAAACTCAAAAAAGAAGTGTCCCACGAGTATCTATAAATCCACTTCAGTGTTTCCAAATGAACTTTACCAGGATTGGATAAAATACAAACTCACTAAACTGACAACATCTACAATATCTAATCTTGTACACATCATAACATACATCAAATAATCAACATCATAAGAGTAAGGTATAGTTGACATACTTTTTTATATATATTTTTTGGTTGTATGATACATTTCATTGCTCAACTTGAAGTGTGTAGATAATGGTGTATTAACTGTAGGATACACTTTCTTTTTGTATATTTCAAGTACATGTTCAATATATTTCTCATGTGATATCCATAACTTTTCAGCTTTCTTATCACGAGCAATCTCCATGCCTAAAATTTGCTTTGTTTGACCCATATATTTTATGTCAAATAATTTGGCTAAGTCTTTTATTCAAACTAATAATCATCGTAGTATCGTGTCCGACTATCAACATATCATCTATATATGGAAGAAGTATGTTGAAATTACTTTCACATAACTTTCTGATTAAACAGAAGGATCACCATGAGTTTGTTTGTAACTATTATCTATTATAAACTAGTCAAATTTCCTATACCACTGTCATAACGCATGTTTAAGCCCAAAACAATTTATGAAAGACAAAATTTTATTCTATTTTTTCTTCAAACCCTTCAGATTTATCCATGTGGATTTACTCATGCAAGTCACCATGTAAAAATACGGTTTCCACATTAAGTTGTTCCAACTCAAGATTAAAACTTGTAGTTAAATCCAACATAATTTTGATTGAAGTTATCTTGCCAACATAAGAGAAGATCTCTTCAAAATTAATGCATTTTTTGTCATTGTATTCTTTGACTACCACTCTAGTTATTTGTTTGATAATTTTCTCATTATCTCTATTGTTCTTGAAAACCCTTCTGTTTTTTCAAGAATTTATATCCATTGTGAGGTTTCACAAGCTCATAAGTTTCATTATTTTTTAAGGAATTCATTTATTCCTTCATATTATCAATTCAAAAAGTTCCATATTCATTAGATAACTTTTCTCGATAATTCTTTGGCTCTCCATCTTCAATTACTATAATAAAGTCCAAGCTTGAAGAAATTTTTGAAGTTTTTCTCTCTCTAGTTGACCTTCGAACATGTGCATCATCACCTGAGAGGTAGGTTACATAAATAAGGTCTCATTCAGACCATCATATTCCAAGTTTGAATACCTTGTTGAAGGTTTTCTTCATCATAAAGTTATTCCTCAAATAAGGTTTAATTAAAACCATCATCATCAGCATCATTATGTAAATCGTCATCGGGCAGAACATCCTCAATATCATAAGAAACCATCTTAGCTTTCTTATTTTCTCACCAATTTATATAAAATAATAGTATAAGAATAAACATTATTAGTAGTATTGAAAGTTACATCAAAGGTGTAAGTGAACTTTATACTAAAAATATATGCACCATTTTCGTGCTAAAAGAATACGACATCTCTACTTGTCACTTCTTTCTTCTTCTTAGGATTATAAAGTCCGATTCATAATATTCATAATATATCCAACAAAGATACAAGGATTATTCTTCTAATCAAGTTTGGTATCTGTTCTTTTGGAACATGCATGTATGTCTTGCACCCATAAATTCTAATGTGTGAATATGTAAGGTTTTTATTCACTTTCCATATTGTCTCGTGAATATCCAAATCAAGAGTTCTTGATGGATCTCTATTGATCAAGTACAAAACATAATTAGCTGATTTGGCGCAACAATAATTAAGGATTCTATTGTGTATTTGTATCAACATGATAACACTCACCAAAAATATAAATTAAGGATTCATCATCATTACCAGTAAAACCAATACTTGTAATATTTGTATTATCGCTCTTATTTGTGAATCTCACTTGTTAAATATTTCTTTCTTCCATTGATAACAATAATTTTTCATGTGATGAGTCTTGTTGTAATAGTAGTATGTCCTAGTCTATTTCTCATCTATGGACCTGAATATTCCCCTTGAGTTACCACAAAAAGCATGGCTTTACTCTTGATTCTTTCTCTATTTATCAATAGCAATAGCTTATGAATTGATGACTCTCATCTCAATTTTTTAATCTTTTCATTGAACGTGATTTCTTTGATAACATCCAAAGATAAAACTCCATCTTGAATAGAGTTACTAGTAGTCACAACCAAGGTCTCCCAATTGTCTGGTAAAAAATCCAATAAGAAAAAAACCTTGCAACTCATCAGCAATAATAATTTTCATATTATTCAGCTTGTTAATAATATCACAGAAGTCGCTAAGATGCTTCGAAATTGAATTCCCACTTTACAATTTCAAATTAACAAGTTTCTTAATAATAAAAATGTTTTGTTATAAGTGGTTTTTTTTCCATAAAGACCTTCCAATTTCTTCTAAAATCATACGAGTAGACTTTTGAGAAATGTGATTGAAGATGTTAATATCAATCATTTTTAATGGTTCCCAAAGTATTTTTCCAACTTCTTTCTATTTTTTTTCTTATCTTGCGATTTTTCAGATTTACTATAGTTACCAAAAATAAATTGAGTGGATCAAACAAATTTTTGAAATACAACAAATCCTTCATCGTCGATCTCCAATTATAATAATTTGTTGCTTTCAACTTCATCATGAAGTTACCAGTATTATACATTATATTCAATGACTAAAGAAACCAGAAACTCTGATACCAACTATAGGATTCAAAGAGTAGTATATCAACCCTTCACAAGATCAACTTCAAGACAATCAGCCAAATAGATAAGAAACTTAATTCACCATTAGTGATTCACCAATTAGCTAACCAAATAATCAACGGTAAAATAAATCAACATACAATATTTATTTTGCGTGAAAAAACCCTTCAATGTGAACAGTAAAATACCAAGGGACTTGTGAAGAGTCACCTTAGACAATTCTATTAGTATGATAAATCGAGGGTACAAGTATATCCAAATCAATCTACTAAAAATATAAAATCCACAAACAATTTCAAGCATAATAAACTAATAATAAGAGAAATAAACGTGAAGAATATCACCAAAATACTGCATTATTCCAACGATAATTTCTATCAAACTGTAAAATCAAATCACAATCCAATCGATAAGATTAAAATCTTTAATATCCAGAACACGCTATCTAAAATTTAGCAAAACTGGACATCGATTACCCTTCGATCGGACCTTTTAATTGTGAATACATAAAATATATCTATAAACAAAAACAAAATCGCCGATTAAAATAATAAAAAAAATGAAAATATAGAATTAGACTAAATCCAAACATAAAAAGAAATAAAATGGATAAAATCTTCAAATAATATGTCTGAGTGGTTAGGTGACTGGAAAAACCTTCACGTCTTAATAAATGGTCCAAATATATTGTTTTTGTTTTTATTTTTTTAAATGGAATATTTGAATTAAACTGAAATTTTGACAATTGGCGCAAAGTTTGGCGCCCAAACAAAATTGAAACAACAAAATTTTGAACTTAGAAAAAGTTTAAAATCAATAAACTCCTAATCTTCTTCAATCCTTTTGAATCCAGTCAAAACCATTGTCCAACTTCAATCCTGCAAGGCCAAACACAACAGAGCATAAAACTGAATTTGATCTTCCAGAACATTGCAGAGCGAGGCAATCCAGGAAGAGCTATGAACACAGCTGAATAGTGATGAACATCCATAACATTCTGAACTTTGCAGAGCTGATGATATCCTCAAAGCTTTATAACACTGAATTCGAAAGCTTCCAACATTGCAAAGCTGCATAAATCCATCAAGAGCTACGATAGTGGAGTACTTCAAAAGCATTTGCAGGACTGATGATATCCTACAAGAGCTACGAATAGCTACATCAACCCAGGAATCCAGCTTTAATGATGAATTCCAGAAAACCACTCGACTATTTGTAAGGTAATTTTAAAACAACCAAACTTCTTAGAAATAAAGCGATAACAGAGATAATTTATTGGTTACAAATATAGCCTAATCCAAAACCTTTAAGAATAAGAATGGCTAAGCTTGGCAGGAATAACATTGATGTTAATGCAAACATTTTTCTTGTATTTCAGAGACCAGTGCGCAAGCCAGTCTGCAAGCTGATTTTGGTATCTGAAAATGTGACAAAGAGTCATATAAGGATGAATCAGATTTATAATACAACAGAGAATCAGGTCTAGATACCATGGAGTATTCCCTTTATTCAGACAGAAAAGGTTAACTAGAATCAGAGCATCTGACTCAATATCCACATGAGTCCAATTGTTAGCTTTGCAAGTGAACAAACCATCTAAGAGAGCCATGGCTTCAGCAAGGAGAGGGTTAAGTTTACCATAGAGAGAACTGGAACCAAATATTAGATTACCAGAACTATCTCTAATAATAACAGAACCAATAGATTCTCCATTACCAAGACAAGCAGCGTCAGAATTTAGTTTAAGTCTACCAGTAGGAGGATGAATCCATTTAAGGTATAAAAGTTTAGTCTTAGAGCTTAATGAATTATTACAACAGCCAAGAGTTCTAGCTTCCTTAAGGTTGCCAGTCCAATGAAATCTTTTAAGAACATTGTTTTTATCAAGAGTGTAAAAAACATTGTTAATCTGAGCTTTGGCAAACTTTAAAGAGGTAGTTACACCTTTAATCTTAGTTGCATTTCTAGCTTTCCATATGACTCCTAGAATAATTAAAGGTAAGATTTGTCTGACCTGAATTTTATTTGAAGAAGACTAGTGCCAAACTGTTGTAGTGTGCATAATATTCATATGTTTTGAAATATAAAGCTTGAAGATATCTGCATAATAAGACTAGATCGACCAGTCAAAATCACATAATACAGATAGATGATTATGGGATTCTATGTTTTTGCAAAATTGGCATTTCGAAGCTATTAAAATGTTTCTTTTCTGCACAATGGTATATATAGGAATGAAATTATGCAAAAGTTTCTAATGGAGAAAAGAGTACTTTTTAGGAGTTAAATTGTTCCATATAATTTTATAGATTGAGGAAGTGTTGTACTTGCATATGATAGAATCCCAAGTATCTTTCATGTTAAATCTGTCATTACTAGAGATATTCCAAATTATCGTATCCTTTCTATCCGTTTTGACAATAAACTTATTAATTCTATCAATCTTAGAAGGTTGAATGAGATTGCAGACATTAGCAAGATTTCAGCTATCATTGAACCAGTTACTGCTAACTTTTTCACTCGTGAACCATTGATTTTGATTACTATCATTAGGCTTAAGAATAAGCTGAGAACAAGTCTAGTTGTCCAGCCAGAAATCTACCTTTCCTTCACCTAATTTCCAGCTTATTTTATTTTCTGCATGAGCCTTTATCTGCGTCATTCTTTTCCAAATCATAGAGCCTATTTTAAAGAGTTAATCTGCAAAGGGCGTAAAGTATTGCAATATATCTTATGTATTAATTTTGACCAGAGAGAATTATTCTCTCTGAAGTTAGCCCAAATCTTGCAAGAGATGGAGTCTTGAATGTCAGTAAGTTTCCTGACATCCAAGCCTCCTTCTTTGAAAGTTTTACAAATGGTGTTCCACCTACACTAGTGAATCTTGCTCTTAGAATTCTTAGATCCCTAGAGGAAACTGTTGAACATAGTTTCAACCTTATGAATGATACCTTTAGGAAGAAAATTACTCTGCATCCAATGAGAATGATGTTCATCAAAACAAAGTTAATCAACGTGATTCTTCCAAAGAACGATAGATGAACAGTGTCCCAATCTTTGATCATGTTACTAATTTTGCACAAAAGACTGTTATAGTTGCTAGCCATGTTATTAGTGCTAACGGTAACACCAAGATAGTCATTAGGTAAGTAACTTGTAGAAAAACCAGAACTATTAGCAATCATGTTTATCTTAGATGTATTAATCTTAGATGCCATAATAGTTTTCATTTTTTCTTTATTTATCACCTGGCCAGAGATGGCTTGATAACTCTGAAGGAAGATACAGAGATTATAAATGGTAGAATCCTTACAGTTAGTAAATAATGGTATGTCATCAGCGAAGGCTAAGTTGTTGATATGCAAAGAACATCTACTCCTGTAAAACATGCTCTTTTGAGCAGAAAACATAGCATTGATTCCTCTAAGAAGAACCTCTTTCGCAATGATAAAGAGGCAAGGAGAGATATGATCTCCTTGCCTTAAACCTTTCTTAGTGTTGAAGTATCCAATCACTTCACCATTGACTAACATAGAGACATTTACAACAGTAATAATCTTTTTAATTAGACAAATGAATTGATTTGAGAAACCAAACTTTTTAAGGATATTTAAAATGAAACAATGAGCCAGGTTGTCAAATGCCTTAGACATTTCAATCTCGATCAAAATATTTTTATCTATAATCTTTCTGTTAAGATCACAAAGCAGCTCTTTTGTGATGAGAATGTTGTCTTGAATGCATTTACCTGGAAAAAAAATCCTCCTTGATTAGAAGATATAATTTTAGGAAGAATTAGAGAGATTCTATTATTTATAATTTTAGACATGATTCGATTTAATAGAGAGCACAGACTGATTGTTCTGTAATCCTTCCATCTAAGAGGATTAGTGTTTTTGGGAATAAGGCAGATACTATTGGCTAAAATGCCACTGGGAATATTTTTGCCAATAAAGAAGACTTGATAGCATTTGTGAGATCCTCTTTTATAATTTTCCAGCAGGTTTTATAGAAGCGTTGATTAAAGTCGTCCATACCAAGGGAACTTGCGGGATTTATGGTTTTAATAGTGTGCCATATCTCATCTTCATCAGGAAGCTTCAGAAGGTTTCCATTATCTTCATCAGTCAAAAGCTAGAGAATATTATTGAACAGGGGGTCATGCATTCAGTTCTCATCTTTATCTTTGCTGCTATAAGAAGGATCAAAAAGAGCATTACTGAAGAACTTCACAGCAAAGAGGCCAATGCAGTGTTTATGAGTAATCTAGGTATTGTCGCTTTTAATGCCAATGATACTATTTATTTTCCTCTTCTTTTGACATAATTGTTAAAGAATTTAGTATTCTTATCACCTTCAATAGTCCAATTAGTGTAACATTATTGTCTCCAAAAGTTTTCTTCCATTATTTGAGCATTGATGAGCAGAGCATTGATGAGCAGAGCATTGGCCTTATATAGGTTATGCTTAGATTTATTATTCTTGTTAATCTGACGATTTATTTCCATAGCATGCACTTCATATTCCACTTTCTGAACCTTACTGAAGATGTTTCCTATATGAGTTATGTTCCAGTTAATAAGGCATTTTTCAACCTTTTGAATTTACTCCAAAAAATGAACATAGGATCACCGTCCATCTCTTGCTTCCAATTATTCTCCACAAAAGAAAGGAATTCATCATCCAAAGTTCAAAGGTCCTGAAAATTAAAGCTAGATTTAACTCTAGTATTGTCATCAGAAATAGATACAATTAAAGGCATGTGGTCAGAGCAAGTTCTCGCTTGGTGAATAATTTTTGTCTCAGTAAAAGAATCATTCCATTTGTTGTTGATGAAGACTCTGCCTAAGCGTTTCCACTTAGATTTTTTAGACCAGGTATACTTAGAACCAATGTATCCTGCATCTTCAATTCTGCAGTAGCTAATCATGTCATTAAAATCATTAGTGCTATTGAGACAGAAAGTGTTACAACCAAGTTGTTCTTCAATTGAACAAACAACATTAAAATCACCACAAATCATCCAGTCTAAGTCAATTATATATATAGATAGATAGAGAGAGAGAGAGAGAGAGATTTTAAGAAATTCCAGAGTTCAATTCTATTGAGTATATAGCATTTCGCGTAAATCACAGTAAGCAAAAATGTTTTAGAATCATTTCTAAAGTTGACTTTATCATTTATACACTAGTTGAGATCATTTTGAAACAGTGACAGAAAGATCTTTATAGAAAAGCCAGATTTTGTTAGATATGTTATATATAAAATTTTAAAACCCATCTTTCTGGCAATACTTTATATACCCTCACAATTCATTAAAGGTTCTTGAATAGCAATGATCTTAGCCTTATTTTTCTTAGTTATATATATGAGTCTTCGCATATAAGCTTTATCTTTAATTCCTCTTATATTCCAATTTATCATGTTAATCATTAAGAGAATTTGAAGATTTAGATTTATTTGTTCCATTGAATTGCAGTGCTTTTATGATTTTGCTCCTTGTTTTCTTCTTGTCTTTTGCAGCCTTTAATTTTTTGTCAAAGATTTCTCTGAAACTTCCTTCATCATCTTTTATTTCTTCTTTTTGAGCTTCTGGAGAATAGACTTTCTCAATGTTTTCTCTGTGGTTTGTTATAGCATCACTTTCTTTTGATAGAGATTTAACTCTTTCAGGCTTGTTTCTGTAGTTGATATCCTGATATTCTCTATAAAATTCAGGAGAATGAGATTTAAATTTTCCTTTGGTGCTGCTTCTTCTTGGAGAATTATGGAGGCAACCTATCTTGTTAGGATTTGGAGAAGAGTCAGAATCCGGGTTATCATAGTCTAATGTGTTACCAACAGTAACACCATAGGAAGGGGTCTGAAGTGCCTCAATGATTTCACCCTGATCTGGAGTGATCAGTCCAGCTATATCAGTATCACCAGTAGTACTCTTCACCGTAGCATTGCTTTGAACTTTTTCTTTTGCTTGTTTTTTATCAGTTATGGCTATACTTATAACAAACGTAGACTTTATTTGTTTGTTGGATATAGTTTCATTTGATTGCTGATCATTATCCATGGCAACTAATATCTTTCTGACTTTTTTTGCACTCATCCATGCTGTGTCCCAGGTGCTGGCAGTGATTACAGTAATGTGGAACATTCAAATAGGTTATTTTGGTCGAGTAACCATAGTTTTCACCAAAGCCAATCCAAGCATCATATTGCAGCTTCTTGGTGACATCCATTTCAATCCAAGCTGTGCAAGATTGAAATCCCCTGTTTTCTGAAGGAACTTTCACATCAAGAGGTTCACCAATCATCGATGCAGTGGACCTGACCACATTCTTGTTGTATAATTGTTCTAGGAGATGCAGCTTAATCCAGACAGGTGCAATAAGGCTTTCTTTGCTTAAGTCTCCATTCCATTTTAGAAGCCTCATTACCGTGTTGCCGATAGTCCAGACTGAGCGTTGCCGGAGTTTATAAAGGTCTTGTTCGAATCCATTTCAAAGATAACATGCCTAGAATCCCATATCTTGTATCCATAAGCAGATTGGAGTTTAAATGAAATACATAGGTTTATTTTTGGCAATCCATGGGTGAATTTACCAATAAGAGAGTGTTTAGAGAGATCTTTCAAATGTTCTAGTATTTCAGAACTATATTGAATTGACAATTATTCGATTTTTCAAGTACAGATTCTGGTACAAATTCCAGCTTTTCATAGTTGTTGATATTCTTCTTTACTATATCAGCATAAGATGATTCATTGTTAGAATTACTGATGTTGTTAGCCATATGGAACTCGCAAATCAGAGGATTTGAATAAGAAACATGGAGAAAGAAGAAGACTTTCTTAGAGATCAACAAAGTTTTTTTGGTTTCTTAATTAGTTCAAAATATACTGTTTTTAAAATTATCCATTAGCTTAGTATTTTGAGAAATATTCAAATATTCAGCTATCATGTTTAGGAAGAGTATAATATTATATTTTTGTATTATTATATTATTAATAAATATATTTGTTTATCTTTTCCTATGGTTCATCTTCATATACTTTAGTTATTTTATTTTATTTATTTTTATCACTTTGATCTTTTTATTTTTTTTGTTTTCCGCTCACAATATGTCCTGCTTTTCTGCATGAATTTTATTTAATTTTATTTAATATTTTTTATAGTAAAAGACTATGTATTAAATAAAAAATACAGTTAAACATTTACGTTTATTATTATAATAGTATTTATTATTACATGCTATGAATTTTTTATCTTCTTTATATTAGCGATTTTTATGTATAAGATATGCACTTTAGTTAGTATACTTTTATTTTTTATATAGGTTTATGTTGTAAACTTGAATCCTCGATAGATATTTTCTTTAGTGAAGTTTGTCCATTTGTTGAGTTGTTTTTGTTTTGTCTGTAGATCATATAAATTATACAAATATTAAATATATATTAAAAAAATTAATATTTAAAATTAAAATAAGGAAAAATTAATGTTTGCAGTCCAAAAACTTATTACGGATTAGATCTAACAAAATTAACAAATTATGTACCTAAAATATATTTACATATAAAATCATCAAACACGTCTACATATTCTTTTTTTTATTTTTTTAGTTTAAAATTTTAAAGTATTGTATCGTTTACACCGTAACTTGAAAAAAGAAATCTAAAAATAATACTGAGTTTTTTTAGACGAACAAAATTAGATTCACTGATAATATGTTCCAATTTAAAAAACAGATTACATTGGTTTCTTGTTATATGGCTTCACATCTATCATACTTGATTTGGTTTCGCATCTAGCATCTAACATCTATCACAATTAGCCTCGTTTTATACCAAACATCTAGCATAGTTGGCATGGTTTCGCATCTAGCATTTAGCATCTTTCATAGTTGGTCTGGTTTTGCATCTTGCATCTATCAAAGTTGCTCTGGTTTCGCATTTAACATCTAGCATCCATCATAGTCGACCTGGGTTTGCATCTAACAGTACAAAAATTAAAAAGATTTCGCATCCAGCAAAACTTCATTTTCTTCGTAATACTCGTCTTCTTCATTTACACTATCACACTTTCTTAAACACATTCTCCAAAAACAAAAAAACACTAAAATGACTAAAATATAAATCAATACGACATTTAAACTACAAAATCAAAGTAAAAAAAGATGAAATACCAGAAAATCACAATAACACAAAGACAAAAACTCAAAAAAAATCTGCAAAAAAATCGAGTTACGTAAAACAGAAATAAAAAATCAAACATCGAAATCAAATAAAAACATAAACAAAATCGAAAATTACAAATAAAATCATAGGAAAAAACAAAGAATCGAAAAAGTTAAATCGTTAGAATACTAGTAGATCGTAAAGAGTAGAGAGAGAGAAAAAAAAAGTTACTGAAAAATATAAAAATGTTTTATATAGTTAATTAAGGATACGTATGGTATTAAAAATAGTTGCATTTTATATGGAAAATAGAAGAGTTAAATGGATCTTACTTAGAAATATATGAAAAGATGGATAGTAACTGGATAATAGTTTGACTTTTAGGTCTTAATCAATACTAAACCTTTAAAATAATTATATTATCAAATAAATTTATTTAAATAAAATAAAATAAAATAGAAGTATCTTGTGTTATTTTGTAGAGCATGCTTAAGGTTTATTGAATATTATTTTATAAAAAAATTATTTTTGATAAGGCATAATAAAAATAATCCTAAACGGAATAAATTGAAGCGAGAAAGAAAGGAAGAAAGAATAATATAAAATAGTTATATTTTTCTTAATGATAATTAGGGTTATTTAGATTTTATTAAAAATAATTATAATTTCACATTTTACGTTAATACATTGAGCTTACTTTACATTAGTCGCAATGTACTTATGTTCTCTAAGGATCATAGTTTAATTGATGGATAATAGCATTTGATATATACAAATTTGGTTCTATAGTACTACTATATATTTATTTGTAGATCTAATCTATATAACTGAATTGAATGGTGACTAATTTTAAATATTTATAATGTATTTTATTAGACCTTGTGGAATCTAAATATAAATGGATGATATATTACAATTTAAGATATTCATACAATCTTCCATTTGGATCACTGCATGTACGAAATATATCCATTGAATTGCGCATCAAAAAAATGTTATTGTATTAACAAGTAATCCAAAATGACTTATCATTTTAGACAATAATCAACAAAGAACTCAGATATTATAGTTACATTATGTGTAATTGTTCCTGCATCAATTACGTTGCTAAATATTATCTTAAATAAACTTGGACTTCCCATGACATTTGACATGAGAATCGTATGACCATTTAATAACTAACATACATGTTCTTAACTGAACTAATGTCATTAATTTTTACCAAATATTAAAAAGATATAAATTTAAACTAATTAGTAAATTATAACCCAACTTTTGTTGAATATGAACATCTTCTAAACTATAATTCTCACATGATGTTGTTTTCATGAAAAACTTTGAAAGTTGAAACATTTATTAGGAAGATAAAGACAAGAAAAATGAATCTTTATATTTTCTTGTAATTTTAATTAAATAATAAAATTAATCATAAAGTTTGCTCTTATTCGTTATATTTTAATTTCATCAACGGCAAAGAAACAAATATTATTTTTATAAAATGTTTTTATTCGGATGATAATTGTGCTGCAAATTTTATTCTCATAAAAGTCTAGATATAAATCATGAAATTTGATCTTACATTTATTTAACCCCATAAAGTCATGACATATATATGATATATTAATTTTATGACTTTCTTTATGTAAGTTATGATATTCTATTCTTTCGAATATCTTATGTCATACTGCACTGGTTTTCCTAAAACACTTAATTTTCCACTTAGAATTTTTATTATAAATGGTATATCTTATCCTAAGCAAGTTTGAGCATACATAAAACTTTCAATTGCTAAAATATATCAAAAAACAAATTTATACCATGAATCTCTATATCAATCTCGAGATGTCAACTTCACGCATAGCCTATATATTTAATATTAAATTATTTTAATAAAAATAATTCTTAGTAGCAAGTTTTCCTAATTTATAAAAAAAAATGTTATCGACATACAACACTAAATTTGAAATCGATTCACAGTGGAATTGTGGATTCCATAATATTTGACTAAGTTTATCTTAATTCTAGAAAGAATGTAAATATGAGAATTGATGAGCCATTTTCTCAATATCATAAAAGAAGTTCTTAATGCTACACACTATTTACCTTGAATAAAGAAAATTGCATACAAATATTATAACTTTTTTAGAAGTGATTCACTTTTATAATTTATACATACCAAAAACGTTTGTCGCCATACTAGAAATAAAGGTTTCTCAGTGTCATCGTTTATTAAAAAATATTATCTTAATATTCCTTTAAAGAAGGTTAAGGTTGAGCTATATAATTTGTATTATAATTTTCGTGAAAGAATCTTTACTCGATTGAAACAAATATTTGCTTAAAAATATTTTTTATTCACTGAAGTAGTTTTGATAAAAAGATCTCATGTAAACCTTATCATGTTACCTTTCGAGTCAAACATGGTTTTAAATATGAATCTACAACCATTTAATTTATTTTCTGGAGGTAATAGATTAAAACTTGAAATTGATTTTTTACAAGAATATTAATGTTCTTATAAACCTTTTTATAGTGTTACAAAAGATGAATATGAATTATTATATTACACCAGAAAGAATTTTAATGTTTTTATAGAACTCTTCATGATATTTGAAAAGCTGAAACTAACTTATCATGTTACATTACTAATATTCTTAATATTTCTAGAGAGCTTTATAAAAATATATTTCATTAACTAAATGCATGGTATTAAATTTCCTTCCGTTTTGGATATTTTTGAGAGACTATACTAATTTTATATGCACAATTTCTTGAGAATCTTGACTTTGTTCTTCATATAAAATTATATCTACTTATTCTTAAGCGTGGTTTTGGACGTTAAATTCTAGAGGAAATACTTATTCTCACAACAGTGAGGTGATTGGCAATGAAAAACCAAATCCTCATCGTTTATATCTGAATGAATCGTATCTGATTTTTCTTCTATAATCAAATTTGCTCATTCATTACTTCTCCTCAAATTAAAATATTTTTAAAATTATTATATTGTCTCAAATATAAATGTGATTGTAAGATCTTAAACTAAAATTTTATAAAATCTTCTAAATGCTAAATAAAATAGTTATCATGGTATCATAATCTAGTTCAATTCACTTGGAATTTTTTTGCGGCGGATATCCCTGATGTAAAAGTGTTTAAAATTGAGTTTTATATACAATTAAGGCTAATGTATTGGTTTTTAATAACTTCTTGAGAATGTATAGGTTTACCAAAAATGTTTTCATTTTTAACTAAAAATAAAAAATCATGACATTGTTTGTTGAATCGTTATATCTCTTTTAGTGAAAACCACCAAGTTCATAAATAAAATACTTAACTTTTCAACCAAAATAGTACCTTACTCTAGCCTCAAACAACTTGGAATTTGTCAATGGATTCTAATTACATTAAAATATGTGTATGATAGAGCCAAAAGATATCTATGAATAATATATATCATCTTGGTCATCTCTGATAAGGACGAAAATATTTGAAAGATAAAATCGTTCTTAGGAAAATATTTATTTTACCATTTTTATTTTTATTTTTATTTTACCATTTTTATTTTTATTTTTATTTTACCATTTTTATTTTTATTTTTATTTTTATTTTTATTATTGGGCTGAATGATTTTTGAATCATGGCTTTGGCCAATAAGTGTGGTTCGATCCATAAGGCTCATTAGGTCCATTTAACTTAGTTTAGCCTATAAATAGGTTCTCAGAAAATGTTTATGAGGATGACACATTTAATGAAAAATCAGAGCTCTCTCTAAACAATTATTGAAACAGGTCAATTATTTATCTACCCTCCACTTAAAATTAACTCTTCTTTCTTACTTTTCTAAATAATCCTTCAAAACAAATTATCCACATCAATCTCTACTTAGGAATGGTATGTAGATAGTTTCTTGAATTTATTAACAACTTTATACTATTCAGTATGCACTTAATTTCATTTGCTTGGTCTATTTGCCTTGATATATCCAACACATGTATGAGTAGTCACAATGGTTCATAGGTTATGTGGAACCTCGAGTAA
Organism: Limnanthes douglasii subsp. nivea; assembly: GCA_036936605.1. Classification (NCBI taxonomy): domain Eukaryota; kingdom Viridiplantae; phylum Streptophyta; class Magnoliopsida; order Brassicales; family Limnanthaceae; genus Limnanthes; species Limnanthes douglasii. Next base: position 370,523,817 of record JAUPFV010000001.1, read on the forward strand.
CTAGCTTATCAATTTCTTCCTAGTATATTTGACATAAATATTTATGGACAATGTATATTTATACATCATAAGAGTTCAATTTATTTATTTGTATGATACATTTATATGTATGGCACATTACCAAAGACAATCATACAAACTTTGCATAACTCATTTATTTTCCAAATTCTTTATGCATGAAACACTATTACATGTAAAGATACTTGACACTCACTAAGTTCATAGTAATTTAATATATCCCCTAACTATAGAGAAACTGTGATGGTTAGAACTATATGAATTCATTAAGATTCCTTAAGAAATGTACAATGAATTGAAATGTGAACCAGATCAAAACAACTTTATTGGTTGAGCCGAACCTTAAACCTCTTATAGTCTTTCTGAATTTATCTTAGATGTTTCAAGAAAAAAATAATTATTGGTACCAAATTTTATTCAACCCTTTTAAGATATAAAACCCAGAAAAATGTATTATCTTCTCCACTTGTTTGTCATTTTTAGACATTTTTTCTATGTAATCCTTTTTATTTATCAAACCAAATCAATTTTTCTTTTTCAAATTTTACATTTATAACAGATAAAGAATCTTATCAAAACTAAACTGAAATGGAAAGTACTAAAGTGCGAAGTTAATAACGACGAAATTATGAAAGGTAAAAAAAATGTTATTATGATTGATCTTATAATGACTTACCACTCATCTTTTATAAATTTTGATATTAACCTTATCTAAAATGAACTCTACTTTTAACACTTTAACCTCCATTAGCGTTCGGATTGAAAAAACTTGGATAAATATGAAAAATTAAAATACTAAAAATATAAAAATGTAAATTTTAATAGTGAAATTTGTATCTTAATAATAGTTTAAAAAATAATATAATATACTTAATGAATGCCCTATAGATTATCTATACATTTATACATTGTTCTCCTTACGATGGTTATCGTTACTCCGTTTAATTTTAAGAGTATGAGGAAGAGTTTGTACAATTTACATAGTCTAATAGATATTGTATTACTCTTAATTAAAAGACATAACATATTTTTATTTTACCTAAATAAATTATAATTTGGTTACCAAAAAATTATAACTAGATATTAAGTTTATAGTCAAAATACAATAACATATTACTAAACATACATCACTTAACTTAATTATCGTATAAATTTACATAATTTACCTACATTTTCAAGTTTTAAGTTTGTACAAACATTCTTATGAACTAGGTCATCCCTATATTTACGAAAGATGTTACGAGCCAATACACTATATATTACATTTATATACAAATTAGGAAAATATTATTAGTTCACAACCCCATCTAAAACATAAATAAACTTCTTCATGTGCTCATGTGACTATTTCATAACATACTTTACCAAAACCATTCATCAATGCAGCCTAGTTGTGTATAAATATAGGACATGTAAACACATTAATGACATTATGTATCGGTTTTCTCATCCTAAGAGAAATGTGTTTATAGTATTTTTATGGGCCAATTTATCCACACAATCATGATATTTGGCATGAGCATACGAACCCTATTCATGTAAGACTCACATAGACAAAGTCCACTCATGTGGTATGACTAGTCTATCCTATATTTCAAGATTATGAACATATGAAGTGTCCATGCGTGACTCGTTTTGAAAATCAATCTTTCATGAAAAAAGGAAATATTGTGTGTATTTCATCATACCATAAACATTTGAAGCAATCATTAGAACCTGAAGGATCTAATCGAGATTGACTTACATAATCGTTCAATGTTTAAATATTATAATGAAGGCCCATATATCTAAATGGAGATGAATACCATTCAAGATCCAAATCTGAAACATACAAATTTTGGGCATAAATGACATCACCTGGTACATATCAATGTCCAATTTCCCAGTGGATGTAGGTCATTACTCATTCATTTTGATGGACAAACATTTGTGTCATCACTAATGTACTACCTAAAACATATGTAGATGGATATACATAATTGTACTTCTATAAAAACATAATATATATATATATATGCATCACAACTAAACATGCAAATCTAAACTTGCATAAAATACGGCATCCAAACTAAACAATGTACTTTCGGATACCGAATGTTATGTTGGTGTTAATTAAAAGTTTATCGCAGCAAAACACAAACAAATAACATGATATAAGACTTATTGGTGGCATTGTTGCAAACATATATACTTTTCGTAATAAATTGGTCGGCATCATAATTAGTCACATATTTATTGTCGTGTTCCGTGGTTTTTGTGTCAAATTATATATTATCATATTGTTGTAGTAGTGCCTTCACAATGTATAAAAATGATGGTTATTTTTATTAAATTTTGGAAACCTTAATATCTCAAATGTTGCGTAACTCTCTTTCAATTTACTTATTATCCTGATTGATAAATTCAAATTCAATGTACTATTATATATTGACGGTTAAATATAATTCATTTAAAATAATTAATTGGATAATTAATATTTAAATCATTATCGTATGTTTTATGGTATTTTGAATCTACTAAATATATAAGAATAATATATGATGATTTAATATATTTTTATATCTCTTTATAATTTTATCTTTTTTATTAGATTAGTTGGCAAACATAGATCAAACATTATTTATGATATCATTTGTTTCACAGCAAATCGAAGAAATAAAGGCAACTAGATGAATATTTTTTAGGTTGTCAAAGTTTTTTTTATAATATTATTCAACGATTTGATGCTACATGAATCATATTATCTGTAGGCCGCCTATGATAGCTATTTTGTACAAATAGTCTATGTATTTAAAACTATGGATTCAGTAGTACCATATATTATATTTTATTTTATCTTACAATGCCTCTTATTGAGACAATATTTTTAATAAAATAGTGTGGACTTGTTAAGGGCCTTTGGGTTTGTTTTACGTATTTGAGTCAAATGATTACAAGACCCAGTAGCTTAAACACCATATTGGATGTCGCTTTGAGTTAGGTGGAACTGAGTCTCTTGGGTGTACATTGAAGCCTAGTAGTATCATTTTAACCAACCATCTTCAGCGGGTCTCAAATCTTGGTTGGCACTAGCATAGTTATTCAAATCAAGGTTAAAGATATTCTTCACATCCCCCTCCAAACAAAGAGGGGAGATACTTAGCCCGAGTTTGTCATAAAAAAGAGAGTGGATTAAATGCTTGGTGAGATAATTAATGAGTTCATCTTATGTAACATATCAAATTTGCAGAGACCCCTAAAAGACTTGGTATCAAACCAAGTGTATGTAGAGCTAGATGTGCTTCGTATGGCATGGAAGACTGGGTCCAAGGATAAGAAACTGGTGCCAAGATTATCACATCGTACTACGGATGGTACTTTTATGGGTATTGGTATCTCAGTAAAGAGTAAGCACAACCAAATCAGCTCAGAAATTAAATTGGCCATGGTCTTGTACTCCGATTCAGTAGAGAAATGGGCAACGATATTTTATCTTTTGAATGATAAAAAAGAATAGAGTCCCAAGGTAGACACAATAGGTGCCAACACTGCATCTATAATCAAAAGATGCAACCCAACCAGCATCAGAGAAGTCATGAAATTACAAGTGACAACATGGTTTTATATGAATACCATGCTAGCTTGATCCTGATAAGTATCTAAGAATACGCTTTAGACTCTGCAATTGTGTAGTAGTAGGATTTGTTTTTATATTTACGTAGTTTGTTGATTGCAAAATCAATATATGATCGCGTATGTGTCAGATATTGCAAAGCCACTAGCATACTTCTATATGATGTAGGGTTCGTGAGAGAAATATTATCAAAGCTAGATAATTGAGTACCAACAAGCATAAGAGTGGGACACAATTTGGATAGAAAAAGAAACCGAGAAGCAAGTTAGTTCTCAATGTATTGATGTTGTGTCAAATATATCCCATTAGAGTAATAGTGAATCTATATTCAAAGGAATAGATGGAGTGGCCCCATGTCCTTTAGTGCAAAATAAACATTGAGTCTGTATATGAAATTTTTAAGATAAGTTGTATGGTTACCTATGACTAGGATTTCGTAAACATAGATAATAATTAGGAAAACAAATTTCTTGGGCATAAAATTGAAAAGATAGCAATCAGCTCTTCAGTTTTTTACTCCCCAATTCAATAGTGTGTCCCTAAGTTTAGAGTACCAGGCTTGTGGAGCCTGTTTCAGACCATACAGAGGTTTGTGTAGAGTTCATAACGCTCTTGAACACTTATAGTCGTGTCATATAGATATCTTAACTTAGAAACCTGTTATGGAAAGCATTTTTAACATCCAGCTGATGAACATCCCAATTTTTTGAAACATGGTTAGAACCAATATCATCGTGGAAGCCTTGATATCAGGGCTAAAACATTGAATAGATCCATCCAAATTGTGTGTAAGTTTTTAGAATCACTTGCAACCTACAACATTTAGATTAAAATACCATGGAACCAAATACCAAGTATTGTTCAACATAAGAGCATTATATTCGGTTTGCATAGATTTAACTCAACTAGGACTAACTAATGCATTAAAAAACTTAATAGGCTTTTAAAAAGAAATATTAGTAATGGTTACATAACCAACATAAGAAGTTTTAGGCTTTAAATTACCATCTTTAGTTCTTGTTGACATAAACTGTATGTTTGAATGTGAAATCGGGATTGTTGAGTTGTTTGGATTGGCAAATGGTAGCATAATAGACAAGGTATGAGTGGTTAGATTTGTCTGATCAATGTAATGATGTGTTGATGCATTAGGACAGTGAGTAAGTATAAGTTTGGTGGCTATATATTGGTGAACATCACTGTTCTAGAAATTGAAGTGACATCTTAAAGTTGTTGATTGTCTATATGTGTATGTCGCTTGGATGTTTGTATGTGTTTTTGTTTGATGATTGTTTTCTTGGGTGGTTGAACAATGATAAAGGCTATAGGTCTGTGTATGTTGAGTAGGACTCAAGTGTTGTGGGTGAGAAAGAGATGTGTGTTGCTCTTTTGGAACATCTGAAGCTGTTTTTGAAGATGACAAATTATCATTAGTCATTATACTTGTAGGCCTAGTAGGTAGTCAAAACTAAGGGGATAGACAAAAAGATGTCAGTTTGCTGAGTGTTGAGAAAGCCTTGTAAGAAGGAAATCACGTCTTCATTAAACACTACATTCCTAGACACATATACCCTACCAGTATCACTATAACAAATACCATTTACGATACAGGAAATAACAAAGAAAAACACACTTAGAGGAATTAAACTGAAACTTGTGTGACTCATAAGGTCTTAAGCAAGGAAGACATGCACACTTTAATATTTTCAGAGCTAGATAATTGGATATTTTTTGATAGAGGATTTCATAGGGAGACTAATTTGTTAAACACAAGTGTAGCAAGTCTGTTTATTAAGTATATGGCAGTCTCAAATTCCTCAACCTAGTACCTATAGGGTACATCAGCTTGAGCCAATAATTATAACGCTATTTCAACCAAGTGTTTGTGTTTCCTCTCAACCATTCTATTTTGGGCTAAAATATAGGGTAAGACCTTCTGAAAATAAATCCATGTTCCTTAGCTAAGGTAGACAGTGGCTTATACTCACCACTTCATTCATTTTTTATGACTTTAATGATCCTCTCATAATGTTTTTCCACTAGTTTTTTTAATTCTTTAAATATAGCTAGAACTTGACTTTTTTTCCTTCATTGGGTAAATCCATGTAAGCCTAGAAATGATAATCTAGGAAGAGAACATAAAACATAAATTCATCTAGTGATAATACACTATCTTTTGTACTGTCTTAAGTAACAAGATAAGCTGATTGGTCTCCCTTAGTCATAGTTTGCTCATTAGGTGTATATCTCATAATAGAGGAATCATCTCTGTAAAAACAAACTCGAGCAGCATGACCATGCCTGATGCAAATTTGGCAGGTAGGTTTGTTTTAGGAGAACCTGCTTTCTCTTCTTCTGTAGGAACCACCCCTGCCTCTAGGGTTGTTAGATTAGCTAGACTTGTATTTATAGCTCATGCTTTGTCATCTAATTTGACCATAGGAACCTCTCTGTTGTTGTTGTTGTTGTTTTTCTGTTTATTGTATGTCTTATATGTGAAGTTTGCAGCAGCTAGGTTTGTGTTTTCCACTGAGCTTTGTAGACTGGTTAGTTGCTCTAATTTTCTCTCAAAGATGAGAAAACTTGTCTGTAAATCTAGCCAGTTAGAGCTTATATATCAGCCAAGCTTACAACAATAGGAGTATACTCCGAATCCAGACCTGCAAGAAGTTAGGTTATTAAGTCATATATATGAGCTAAACAACCAACTAAGACCATGTTGTCATATATAGCCTTCATTTTTTCCACTGTGACCCAATCCTCATATTTAGAATTGTCAGAGATGATTCCTTTAGAGTGAGTGAGAAGTCTAGGAGGGCATGGATTTTCTTCTGTTAGAAAAAATTATAATCTAGTTCCTTTAACCATGGGTAGCACCATGGTCTTCCATAAAAAATAGTTGTTTTTGTCTAACCTAATGTTGTTGATTGTGTTTAAATGTAGGTTTTTTGTAGTGATAGACGAACTGTTTGGAAGGACAGAATCCAAGGAGTCACTGCTGAAGGATGGAGACTCGATATTTACAATTGAAAGCTTGGGAGCTCTAATAGCAAACCAGAGAAATAAAAGCAAACATATGAATATTCTTTTGGTCGTAAAAGATTTTCTTTATAATTTTATTTAGTGATTTGATGTTACATGAATCATACTATTTGTAGGCTGTCTATGATAGTTATTATGTATAGATATTCTCTGTCATTACAGTTGCAGATTCAGTAGTACTATGTACTATATTTGATCTTATTTTCTCAATTACAACGTCACTTATTGAGATAGTTTTCTTAATAAAGCAGTTTGGGTTTGTTGAGGACTTTTGGGCTTGTTACAGGTATTTGATCTCAAATGGTTACATGACCATATAGCTTAAACACCACTTTGGGTGTCGTTTTGAGTTAGGTGGAACTGATTCTTTTGGGTGTATATTAAATCCTAGCACCCTCATTTCTACCTCTTTTAGGTGGTAGATTAAATCCTAGCAGCCTCATTTCTACCACCACCTTTCACGTCTCAATTCTTCAAATCAAACTCAAAGACATTATTTACACGAGCTTGTATGGTTTCATAAACCAAAATAGTTAGTGCGAAAATCACGGTTTTAAATGACTAACCAACCCAATTTTATCTAATAAATTTATCGTGTTCAAGTTTTATATGGATAGATTCTTTCAAGCTTTGAACAATAATTAGTTCATTGACTATTTATTTTCGTGAAAGATAGTTCTCCGAATAAAAAAATGTCCAAATATAGTTCATTGGCTATGCATTTTGGGATGTATAGTCTCTGCACTTTCAAAAGTCCAATAATAGTCCGTAAACTATCCATTTTGGATAAAGTTAGTTTCATGCTTTTGTTATTTAAAAGGACTAAGTTTATCGAAAATAGAAAGTCAAATAACTAACTTTATCGAAAATAAATAGTTGGAAGACTATTTGTCACAAAAATTAATAGTCAACACATTCCTGCTATAGTCCTAAACTATCCATTTTAGATAAAATTAGTATCATGCTCATATACAAATGAAAATAAAAAATAGAAAGACTAACTTTGTCAAAAATAAATAATTGAGAGATTATTTTTTAAAAAAATTAATAATCAAGACACGCAAAAATGATTCGGAATCTTTGACATAAAAGAAAACATTTTCGATACCGAACCATCGAAACATAGTCTATATACGAGAACAGTCCAAACTTAAGAGTTTTTCAAAAGCGATCTATAATAAGATAAAGTAAGAATAGTCTTCCATGGTTATCCAAAACCATTCCCACCCTAAAACCTGTCAATCTATTTACAACGTTTAGTGTCATATCTAAATTTGGTTTATCGAAACATCAGTTACTCGAATGAGTGCTTTACTATAATTTTATATTAGTCATTCATTTATAAAAAGAATGCAGTAATCAGTAGGCTTCTTTATTTATGAGCCTAGATTATATCCGTCTGTTTGTCCACGTGGCAAAACAAAGAGCGTTTCTGGGACCCACGTCTATTTATTTAAGACCATGCACATCTACTACGACAATCGTATACAAGCTGATCTGTGTGCTTACCCACGTGGAGTGTGGGTCCCTATTTGGATTTATCGACCGAAGTTTAGCCGGTTTATCCCATACTTGTCTTCTTCTCCCTACAGCAGGAAGAAGTAAAATTGAACTCTTCTATAAATTTCGGAAAGAATAAAAAATAATAAAAATTGATATGGTAATGTTAAACACATGAAGAATGTTTTGAATACTATGGAAACGGCTAATATGAATTAGAAAACAATATTGTGGTAGCTTAAGATCGTTTTTTTTATGGTTTATATCTATTGTTTTTTAAATAATTAAAAGAAAAAAATTAAACAATAAATTGTTTAAACTTTTTACTTACGTATGTGTTTATAATTTATTATAAAAAAATTATTTGAATTATTATTAGTGTCGAAAAAATTGGAATACAGAAGTAGTATCTTAAATAACCATAATAAATAAATCTAAACAATAATGAGGAATTAAAAAAAAATTAGTCAAAGATAAAAATTATGTTATTGCTGGCATCGATCGTGCAAGATGATCAACTTCCGAATTTTTTCGTACATTTTTTTAGATAAGAACAAGTATTTCTTTTAACGTGTTCCTCTTGATTTCAATACCAAATACCGTTTTGGTCGCTTCCATGTCATTCACTTCAAACTCTCTTTTTAGTCGAGTAATCGTCATTTTAATTATCCTGATATTATTTTCAGCTATTACGATATCATTCACATACATGAGTAATAGTATATGTTATTTCATGTGTGTTTTCTTATTATAATAATCACAATTATCATAACAACTCCTAACATACTTGATGAAACCTCAAAAAATAATCGAATGTTATATTCTAATGAAGGGAAACATTCGTCAAACATGTCAAATTGACTTAGAATAGTTAATGATCAAGAGTCTTTTTAGAGAATATAATATTATTATAATCTTTTATCAACCAATCAACATTTTTTCGTAATGATTACATTCTCGTTTATAGCAATATAAGATCCTAATTGTTCGAGATGGATGACATGTGTATTTTATGACATGTGTCAACCATCTATTGCATTAATTACATATTTACCCTCTAACCGTTATGGGAAAATTAGTAAGATAAATTATCTTTTTTAACATTCCCACAATCTTTTTCAATTCGCGCATTACATCTAAGTACTTTTCACCGTCCACTTGTTCTTGAAGACACTTTTTGGCCACCGTCCTTGTTCAATCCTCATCACATGCATCTTATATTCTCATTTATTGATGTTAACTACCATACATCATCTCTAAAGTGTCAATTAAAACAAGTTTTCCTTTAGCTGACATTTTGTCTTTACCTTAAGCCGATATTTTGTCCCTATCTTTAGCCGGTATTTTATTTTTACTTTTACCCAACAGTTTTTCTTCATCTTTAACCGATATTTTATACTGAAGACTTAGCCAATACTTTTATCTAGATAAATCTTTACTTTTCCCAATAAGAATATGATGTCCCAGCGTCATATACTCTTATCAAATTCTACTGCCTTAAAGATTGTTACAGTCCATGTAGAGGTCTTATAAAAAAATAACACATCTTCTTAATTCTCTTCTTCAAAACATTTTGACTGACATATGTAGATGGTCTCTTTCAATTATCCATACAAAAAGGCATTAGTAACATTTATATAATCGATCTCAAGATCAAAATGACAACATTTAACAGTGGAACCCCTATTGAGGTTTGTTTCACAACCAGTGGGAAACTTTTATTTAAATAAATAGACTCCTTTTGTGTGGATCCCTTAGACAACAGTGTAGCTTTGTATCTGGATAATTCAAATCCCCGAATTCTTTGCTTCTTCTTGTATATCCATTTACTCCCAACAAGCTTCCGACCTTTCGCTTGTTTTACAAGAATCTTAGTGTTGTCTTCTTAAGAGAACTTAGTTCTTCCAAATAGCCTACAACTATTTTTGCTTATCAATGGTCTTCATAACATCGTGACATCTCTTGAGTTTAAGGATATTTCCTTATATTTAAATTAACAAAGCATACATTTAACATCAAGAAAACCATGCATTTGTGAAGGTTTGCTAGGTATTTGTCTTTTATCTTTCACCAACTAATAACTGTCAAGATCATGTTTCTCTCTAATCTGATAATACGAAGTTTGTAAAGCATCAAACTCTCGGTCATCTCATATCTGATGCATTGGGTGAACTTCATATGCATGAACCGAATTTGTACCAAGTCTTAAATTATTTTTAGTAGAAGCATCCTCAACTTCACTCTCTTGCTCTAACTCACCATAAACTTCTCATCTTTTCATATAAGACTAGGTCTGGTCTCCACTACCTTAACGAATGACATCACATCCTCATTATATACAACATATCGGTGGATTAAACCCTTAGGAATTCTAGGTTCCATGCACCATAACCTATACATTTTTACTTCTTTCAGAATGCAGAGGAACAAATACTTTAATACTCTCGATTGAAGCTTATCTTGCTTCATATGTATATTGGCAGCACATCTGAACAATTTCAAATGTTCCAACATCAGTTTCATTGAAGTGCATACCTCTTGTAAACATTTAAACTTCAGGGTCGTAGATGGATTTTTGTTGATACACATTTTTTTAAGACTTCTTATAGAACCTTAAGTATACCATTTTCACTGAGATATGCAAAATTTTTCTCATCTAACATGCCAATAAAAAGAAAATTTCCTTGAACATTGGGTACATACCTCACATTTTTTCTCATTTTCTTAAGTCATTTAGAAACTTGAGCTGAACGTTTCTCATCTCTTGTACATCATAAGGTTCATCAATCTTGAGTATGACCTTACCACCATTAAAAAATCTTATGTTTTGAAATCAATATTTGTTGGAATTCGTGTGGAATAAAGATCTCAAGTCCAATACCATTTTGTCATTATACCTACTATAAAAGTCATTAAAGCATCAATAAATTCATAGTCATCCAAAACCACTGCAGTATCTCTATCATCATGTTTCACATAGTTATCACCCTTCCTTTTGTATATGTATTTTTTACTGATATTTATTTCATTCTTGCACAACCAACATATCACTTTGAAAACATTCACAAATCTCCTGATTTGGACCGAGAGTTTATTATCTACTTGTATGAATTTCTCCTTCTAGTATTTCACTCACAGTCAGTACAAAACCTTCACAATCATTCTTTAGGACTGTCTTGTGTTGAAGATCTTTTGAGTTCAAAGTACTCTTAATTTTATCCATCGTAACGGATTATTTTCTGTAGGGTATGGTGTTAACACGGTGTTTTTACACTTTTGGCAGAGAACTCAAAATGATTATTTCTTTATCCTCATCTTATAATTTTACTTTAACTACATTTAAATGGAGAATTATTTTATTGAACTTACTCAGGTGTCTTCAGATTTCTTTGCTACTATCCATTGTTAACGTATGTAGTTATGTCTTGAGACCAAGTCTGTTCGCGATGAACTTATTCATAAATGTTTTACACTATACCCCCACTTCATTGGCTCCTTATACATTCCATGAATCACCTCGTCCCTCAAGCTAAAGATCGGAGTGCTATGAGCTTTGGAAAATCTCACAGTATCAAACGGGTCTTTGACATTCCTATTAATAGCAGCGACAACATATTATATACTAGAAATTCCTAAACCTTAATCCTCTATGGGTTAAAATCATTCTTTGCATTGAATTTTTCTAGGTTCAAGTTAATGGAACTGATTTTGGTGACTTTCTTTGGTTTATTGGTCATACCCAAATCTCTAACATCAAAATCCAAAATGATCTTCGCCATTTCTTTATGTATTTCATATCCAAAATAATACTATTACATATAATTCATTCTTATTGCATCAGTTGTTGAAGAAAAAACTCCGAGATTAAAAACACTCGATATGAATAATAAAACATGTAAGATCAAACAGTGGCCGAAAAAGAAGCGTTTTCTAAAACTTTAGCATAGTTAACAGAACTTATATTTTAAAGATAACTCATGCAACAAGAAACATGGAGTAAAAGAGCTTCAGATCTTTACTCGTTTACACAACAAATAAAGAAATAAAGAACAACATGTAAAATCAATCATACAAGATAAATTTTACTATGGTCCAGATCGTTAAGAAATACTACATATGGGGGCAACAAACACATATTTTATATAAAAGTATGTTACAAGAATACATTTTCAAACACGACTAACTCAACGACTTTTACTTTTATTACAAAGCACCTTCTGATTACAAAATAAACTATGAATCTCAGAGTTTCTCTCAATAAAACCATATAAGAAGAAAACTATGTCTCTTTAGAAATTTTCTCTTTCTTTTGAATGTATCACTTTAATATTCTCTTTCACTTTATGTATACTCAAGCACGTGAATTATACTACATCAGGCTCACAGTAACAATCAAATGGTACACAACTAAATTATAACTGTAACAGCCACACTGACACTAGTATGGTGTGATAAGTAGTGGCATCATTCTTAACGCATACTATATGTATTATCTTGTATCCCTTCAACGCCGCTCTAGATTACTCATCTTAATTAATGTCAAAGATCTTTCATCCAATTTAAAGTCTTCATATACAACTGATCAAGCTTTTTTCATGAACTTAAAAGAATACTCATAACCCTTTGGCATCATGTTCCTACACTTATGGTTAAGCATGTGATCATCTTGCACCTTTATCTCCATTTTTTAACTAAGCTCACCCTTAGGTTCTAAGAAAAAAAAGTATATGCACATAAAACAAGGGGTGGCAATTTGGGTGGTGTCCGGTCCGGTCCGATCCGGCCCGACCCGACCCGACCCGGCCGGGTTTTGTCCGGCCCGAACTTAGAACGGGCCGGGTTCGGGTTCAGAAAATGTAACCCGCAACCGGGCCGGGCCGGGTTCGAGTTTCAAATTTATCCGGCCCGTTCCGGCCTGAAAATCATAAAATATATATAAAAATAATATTTTATATATAATAAAAATAATATTTTTTAAAAATAAATTAATATATTTAAAATAAATTAAAAAATATTAAAATTAATGTCCGCGGGTCGGGCCGGGTTGACCGGCGGACATTAGCGGACGTGCTCGGGTTTGAAAATATGAGCCCGGAAACGGGTCGGGCCAGGTTTGGGCTCAAGTGTAAAAAAAACGGGCTCAAGCAGGCCGACCCGAACCCGGCCCGTGGACGGCCCATTGTCATCCCTACATAAAACTTTAGTTGATCTTCGACCACTCATTTTAAGAGGCTTCACAATTCATGTACGTCTATCTTTGACTTTTAAGGTTCGAAAGTACTCAACACCAGTCATTTTTAGCGTACATCTAACAATTATTTATTTTATTCCCGTAGGTTTTAAGTTTTTCAATATCTAAAATTTTAAAAATAATAAAAATAGTAAAATATTAAAATAATATATATATATATATATATATATATATGTATATAATCAACAAAATTAAATAACCAAAATAATAATAATAACACTAATAATATATGACGATATGTTTATCAATTTGTTATCATATGGTCGAAGGTCGGTAGGTTGATTAAAATCCCAAACTCGAGGAGTAAAGCAGCAAAAAAACGGTAATTTTTAGTACAACAATGAAGAAATAAAAAGAATAGAAAAGTAAAGAGTTGTATGTTGCTGAACTAAACAGAACATGGAAAATAGAAAACAAAAGTATAAGCTAAGCTTGCGAAAGATACACCTCTCAGAAGTGATGGTGCTTCTCGTATTTATTGATAATACAAATAGAATTGTAGCCTTTGGAGGGCTTCAGGATTCAGTTACAGTGGTTCGACTGAAATTACTTACGCCAACATTTTTCTCAACTTTGGACTAACTATGTTAAACCTTACAATTTATATCCTGATCGATAGTCCTTTAATCCTTGTAAGAGAACTGACATAGGCATATAATTTTATGTATATTATTTCTGAACAACATCTCAACCATTATTTTTATCGTTTGTCCATAATAGTGTTGATATATTTGTCAGATTGTTTTCAAGTCTAAACCATGGAATCTTGTTCTTAAGGTTTTTATGAACCATGGTTTGCATCGATCAGCTGAGTCCTTAAGTTTTGAAGAATGTGAATTTGGTTGTTGGTATGAACTTATGTAGTGATGAGGAAGATCCTAAGTGAATCACATATTATTTATAGAGCTGAACTACCGAGGTAATCATGTTCCACTCCTAAGAGTCTTGAGGTCTATTGTACTAACTTTTATATCTTTAAAATTCTCGGTTTCTAAAACCTATATAGAGAAAAAAAAATTATATTTTACCGAGAGAAAAATGTATAAAACATGAGTGTATTTCTTCTTATTTTTTATTTCCTAATAGTTGGTATTTGAATATCAAACTTTATAATCGAAATCAAATTTGAGATTCTTGAAAAATATGCATAGAAACTTCTATGTATATGTCTATTGTAGTCTCATAGTGCTTCGGAGTATGAATAAAGATTGAAACAAACAAACTTAAATTGAGTTTATACCACTAAAAATTTAAAGAACTAATATTTTCCATAGGAAAGCCGAAACGCAGGGTGATCGAACCACTTGAGATCTAAAGTGCCATAGATGAGTTGTCAGCCTTTAGAGTTACCAAACTTTTTGAGTTCTGATATACCATAAAATTTATGATAATATTTATAGTGACCAAACCTATAGAGGTCTAATGTGTCATACTATCCACGCCATCATTTAGAATGACCAAACCATTCAAGTTCGAAAGTGCCACAGTGAGTTCGAATGATTTGCATATGAAATGAATGATAAATCATGATGGGAAGGGATCACATCCGTTTGTCAAGTAAGGAATCACTTGAGACAGGTTATTTACTGATGAGCCAATCATGAATATCATAACATACATTGTAGAAGTTTTGGTTTCAAATTAGATGGTAGTTGGCGACGAGCGCATCTTAATTATTCAATTGTGGAATATAGATATACATCATTCAAAGGAAAATCTAAATATTTTATTAGTAGGTTCTTTAATTCTTTTATTTAATATATATATACATATTTCTTCTTTTTCTGTTTGAACATTCCATTTCAACTTGTCACCAGTTATTGATGGGTTATTGCTCACGTGGCTACTGTTTTAAGGGTTTAGAAGATCTGATGGAGTCTAGAGATTGGATCCAAATGGACCTTGTTTTACCTATATTAGATGGAGTGATAGCCAAAACCTATAATTATTGAGGGATTGAAGTTTTGCCAAACCTAAGAGAATAGTGAGTTATTTATGTTGATGTCATGGTTTTTGGATACCAAAAGTAAGAGAGACACTAACCGGTACACTAGCCCACAAGATAGTCTTCTTTATGTGCTTGTTTAATATCGTGGTCTACTTTTACACCCCTAATTGTTTGATTTTTTCCGACTTACCCAAATTTATCCCAACCAATTAGTGACCAATTCGAGAAGCCTAATTATTGCCTTGATATTGACTTCTATCCTGACACACTATTCTTTTACGATGAAGGAGTTCATCTTCTTAACTAGCACTAGCTCTACTAGAAAAATTCCATACCTTTATCTATCGTTGACAAACTGTTACGATTTTATCACCGTCCATCCTAATTTTAACTTCTATAGAAGCATTATTTTGTGTTTCCGACCAAACATTCATAAACCAATTAGTTGTTTGATCCCAGCATAGTGCACCAGTGTTGGCTATTAAAAATTAATAATTTTCACCCCCCTAATATTTTTCAATAAGAACTGTTGTGAGACTTGTGGTTGATATATTTTTTATGTAATTGTGAAGCTACTTTTTTGGTTCCTGGATTCAGGCCAATCTCTAAATCCCAAACCTTAAATGGTATTGGGACACAACTAAGTCATGATTGACTTGGATGGATTGTTTACGATATGCTTGGTGTAAGATATATCCAAACTGTCCTTCCAGATTAAGCAGTAGTGTCATTCCAAAAATATCTGAACCTATCAGTAAGTATCCTAGAAATTAATCCATTTACATTCTTTCCTACACTGATTTTCCAGAAAAAAGATTGTTAGTCGAGAAAATAACCATAAAGTTTAAAACAAACAACTTTGGTCATAGGAACGAAGGATAAGGTTGATGCGTGTGTCATTGTAAACAAATGAAATAAAGATAACTTATCTTGTAAGGCTTATGTTGCATGAATGGCTCAAAGGATATATGAAGAGGTTGTCCAAAGATCGTAAAATAATGTTTGAGGAACCTATTGTATGAACGAATCTTAAACAGTTAAAAAAGGTTAGAGCAAGTGAAACCACTAAGGTGTTAGACTTGATCATCTAAACTATGTTTGAAAGTATTTTATTTGAGCTAGTTCTTGAGTTAAAATATGGATGAGCCGAACATGCAACCTCAACAGTGGTGCTTGAACCCATAAAAGTGATTGAAAACAAAATCCATGAGATGATAATTGTCTCATAATAATGATCTCTACCGATTAAGAAAATAATAGAGATACATTTTAAAGATGTTACTTCAATATGTCCCTAGACGTGATCATTGATCGGCCGTTGGTAGGGTCTGATAAACGTCATATTAAGATTGATAAAAATATCAAATTTTCTTCATACTTTTAATTTTTTGATATTAATGTTTATAAATTAACTTTCTTGTTTTATGAAAACCATTTTCGACGATTTTGTTACATTGCGAGAGTCTTAAAAAACTATTTTCATGTCTGATTTGAAACCACTTCTTAGGATGGTGGTTGTCATGATCAAGCAAAGAAACGTAATGTTGACCATAAAACAATTGCTCAAATAAAGGTGGAGAAATAAGTTTCACCAAATATAATTGCCATGGAAGAAGCTTATGCCCGAGCTATAATGAAATTTATGTTGAATCAAAAGTTAGAGAAAAACTGAAAGATTTTTTATAACACTTGTGCGGCTGCACTTTCTGTTAAGGACGTGCGTAATCACGATACTTTGTAGAATTCAAATTAATTTCTTGAATATGAACTCTAAAACGAAGAGGTAAGAATATTAGAGTTTGAAAATTAAGGGAATGATGGCTCGACATACATACCAAAATATTAAGGCCAATTTTGTTCTCAAAATTCACGAATTATTTTCTAGCCTGAACTTGGGTTGGTTTTTATCATAATTCCATATTACTCGACGATAGAAAGGAATTTTGCGTATACTACTCGACGATAGAAAGGAATTTTGCGTTCAATTGAAGTGTCTTAAAACTGATTATTGGATAATATTTTTGCTAGATGTACACTAAATTTTATGTATGACATTGTTATAATAAGATCAATTACATAAAATTGCGAGAATATTGTATAATACGTAATAAAAAGTCTTTTTTAATTATGGTTAGCATAATTTTCCAATACATATTGGGGTCAAGTTATTTGACAAGCCTATCTGTTATGGTAAGTGCTTCATTTGTCCTACATGTAGCTACGATTTAGAGAGGTATTTCTCAAGCCAATTGATGAGGTTTAGTTGCGACATATTGTGGGTCAGTTTGGGAGTTGACATTCAAAACATTTATCAACTTTCATCGTCAATAAGGTTTTGAACCTTCTTCTTTAGTGCTCGGTAATCATGTACTATATATGATGTATTATTAAGATACTTACAACACATGTTTAGATTACGACGCTCCTTGATAATGAACATCTTCTCAGGCTTACATAAACTTACCAAGTCTTTAGCCTTATTAAAGACGTTATCAACGTTTTCATTTAGATTTAAAAACATCTCTTATTAGGTCACTCTATCTTTTTTAATCGGTTATGTCTCTACCTCTATTGCCATGATTTCATTGGTTAGCCTTTGTTGGGGGGTGCAGCAGTAAGATTGAAGACTTGGATGTGAGCCACTATTAGTGGATTGCTGCTGTTAGTCGCATGATACTAAAAATGATAGATGTATAAAATCTTTGGAAGTCACAAACTTATTATCTCATCAACCTTGATTTTCACCTTACCGTGAACTAATAAATCACGAAACATTAGGGATTTATTTTTCATACTATCTTTCACAAAAATCCTCGGTATAATTTATTGCATATAGTCCATACATGCAACAAGTTTATGATCAGTCACCAAGTTATTTTTTGTTTAGATAAATCATTTTGTACACTTCTAAAGGTTTTCATTGGGCTTGTGTTTGTAGCAGATGATATAGTCATTATGAACCTTAATGACCTTGTTGTATATAAAACGGTCTTAAAATGACATCCATAACATATCAAAATTATATATGCAACTGGATGGTAGCTGTTTGAACCAGTGGAGAGGACTAATCAAAATATCATAGAAAAATATGCATATCAGCCTATTATCTCCCATGAAGCAGAGCACTTTGTTTCGGAATTACTTGATATGATGCTAATAATATCCACATCTATTGTAATTGTCCATATTATATTGATTGAACTTTGGTGGAAAATATCCCTAACGTATTTTGGAAGACAAAATGGATAACAACAAGGTTTTATTTGGGGTTGATTGTGATATATATGCGATATATTAGCTGTAATGGACCAACACGGTTAGTAGTTATTTGTGGGGGCTGACTGGAACATGAATATGTCATATATTGGTATAGATTATTTTGTATGATGGATGGTGGGTAGGTTTGTAGACGCAAAAATGGAACCGAACCGACGTATTGAGGTTTGGTGTACCCATATGTGGAGTTATTGAATAATTGTGATCGTGTGGTTAAGTACATTGGGTTGGAGGATACTCGACAATGTGCTCTTTTTCTCTCACTGCAATTATGAGACAAAATAATTTGAATTCTTCTATTTGATCGGTATCGATCATGATACCTTCTAAACTTGATGACTGAGTCATAATCAGATTATTTTTAGACTCTCTTTCTCTTGTACTCTCACGACATAATTATATAATATATGATCACGTCGGGCCAAAACTAATAAGTTTGATAATGGAGGTAGTGACATTTTCTCCCTTCTTATAGTTGTCGAGCTTGGCGAGACGATTGTCGACATAACATAAGCTAAAGTATGGATTGTCATGACTTTCTTTAAATGAAAGCGTCGTAGCTCGTCTAGTTGTTATTGCACATTACAATATAGGAACAATAAGAGTTTTTGCTACAAAAATTATGTTTGTTATTAGTGAATAGTTATGTATGAGTTTGGATATGGCGTTTTAGTTTTAGAGTTTTTGAAGAATTTGTTTTCATGGTAATCTATAGTTTTCACAAATGATACTAATTTAGTGGTGTGTTTATATATTTATAAACTTCAACCAAAGATAGGTGGTCAGAGATGTTAGTTAGGAGCTAGAATTTCAAGAGTGAGGTAGTTAAAATATGCTAACTCATAGTGAAACAATGATGAAATGAATAAACTACAAATAGTCGAACTTTGTGAAAATGAAAAATAAAAACAAAAGGTAAGTTTATAGGAAAAAAACACCTCTTCAAAATAAAAAAGTTGCTTAGTTTACAAATGAATCTCGAGGATTTCGAACTATAAATATTTATAATCCGACTTGAGTTTACTTTTATTTAAATAATTAAGTACCAATAACTACCCAAAAGCAAACATATTTTCTACTTACTATCCAAACTATTATTTATTACTATCTAATACCCATTTAACTTTCGTATATAATACATAATTTCTAGTTTTTTTAATATCCCTGAATACATATACTGACTATGTAAGGCTACTGTTTTTTTTTACCAAATTAGGTATTTTATTATAGAGAGGGTTGTCTCTCTTCTTTTATATTTTTCTCACAGTTGTTTACTATATTTTCTCTCTAATTTCTCAAATTATGTGATAGATTGTAGTTGAAAAATAAACTCTAACCTTTTTTGAGAAAGCTTCGATCTACAAACACGTAAAATTTCGTCAGATTCTTATAAAATTAATGAAGTGGAAGTTTTCGAAGAGCATATTCAAGTAATGGAATGAGATGTAAATTGATACACTGTGATTGATAAGATAAAACATGAGAATTAGAATTGCAATGTGTGTCTAGGTTTAGAATTAGAAATTGTTTGGAGAAAATAAATTCTTAGGTAGGGTCTATTACGTCTTTGTGAGGAAGATCAAGTGTGTCATGTGTCTCTCATCTCGCATCTAGCATCTTGTTAAATGCGTGACCATGGTAAAATGAAAATACTAAATGCAAGAACATGATAAAATAAACATGTTAGATACGGGACCTAGATACCATATGTTTGATTGAATATCTAGATGCAAGACTAGGCTAAAATAAAACTATTAGACGCGGGAGATAGATACTAGATGTTAGATGTGACACCTAGATGCGAGATTATGGTAAACTAAAAAATGTTAGATGCGAGCCTCAAAATGATAAAATGAAAATGTTGGATGCGAGACCTGTATGTTAGATGTTGGATGCGAGACCTAGATGCTACATGCTAGATGCGAGACCATAATAAAATAAAAATATTATATACGAAACCTATATACTAGATGTTAGATACGAGATCTATATATAAGATGCAAGACCAGAGTTGACTCGATTAAGCAATAATCTAGTTTTTTTTAATTTTAGAAAAATAAATTCAATTTTTTTTTTTTCAGTTTACGATTTTATATATATATATATATATATATAATGGTTGTTTATAGAAAATTAATTTAAAATAAATACTTTAGATTAGTAATTATAACCTATCCTAATTTTTTTTTTCAAAATCTCATATTAAGCTTATATATTTATCCATGTAAATTATTTAAAGTAAATCTAGCCAAACCAGAAAAGCAAAATATTGATTTAAATCATAAAAACACATAATACATTCAATTTCATGTGGGAAAAAGCATAAAGTACACATAATTCTCACCATTTTCGGTTAGTTCTTTTTATTCATTTATTTCCTTTTAATCTTTTCACTTCTTTTTCTCGAAATGCAAATAAAATGATGTCGAAATTCATATGAAATCCACTTAAAAAAAAAACAATCATGCACACCAAAATCTTATATAAATACTCCTCTCCTTCACCCCAAACCAACGGTCTATACAAAAAAAAAAATAAAAAAATGAAATTTTAGTTTCATGATTGATTGAACAACTCTTCTCTTTATTATTTCATTTTCCCGAGAAATTTTTTGTTTGGTTCTTCGGAAAACTCATCTCTAGAGAGAGAGTGATAAACAAAATGGCGACAGGTAGGACGGTGACGACGATGAATCGAAGCGAGCGATTTTTGGGAAGTTACGGTTACGGCCACGGTCACGGCCAAGAGAGCTCCGTTACGGAATCCGAATTCGCCGAGGAAGACGTCTGGTCTACCGTCGACGACGATAGAAGCACGTGGAGGCAACGCGCCGCCGTGGAAGAAGATAGCCAAGGTGGTGGAGTAAGGACAAATTGGGGACATCGCCGGGTAGGTGGACTTACCTTAGCGTTCGAGGACTCCGTTTCATCTCCGTCGAGGATCATGCAGCAGCAAAACGGCGGAGTAGCGAGTCACTCGGCGTCGGCGTCCTTTCACCATATAGCCAGCTCTGCACCGATGGACGTCCCGGACTGGAGCAAAATTCTTCGTGTCAACTCGATAGAATCGATTCACGACTCAGATGACGGAATTGATGACCGTGATCACGAGGTGGTGCCGCCGCACGAGTATTTGGCGCGTGAGTACGAGCGGCGGAGGAAGATGAGTGGCATGTCAGTGATCGAGGGCGTGGGACGCACGCTCAAGGGGAGAGATTTGAGGCGCGTGAGAGACGCCGTCTGGAGTCAAACGGGGTTCTACGGCTAAGCTGAAGTATAATTAGATTTGTGTTAGATGACTTCGGGACAACGAGTCGAACCGAACTTTATATAGAAAATGAAATTTCATTAAAAAAACCGTTAACGATTTCCGGTTCATGGTACTTTTTGTATTCATTGATTTGGTGTCTTCTTGTTTGTATGTCGGTTGTATGTTGATCTATATTGTACTTTGATCAAATGAAGATATATAAATAATTTTTCTTATCCATTTGGTGTATAGTGTGAGTGTGATTAGTTTGTGAAATTTGAACAAGCTGCTTTTTTAAGACTCAAATTTAATACTTATTAAATTTCAGGGGAGAATTTAGAAGGGATATGGATATGCTCGAGACAACCTAAATCAATGAGGATGTAGAGGAGATTTGTTGTTGAACGCTTTATTAGCATTTTTCATGTTGAGGATACTAGTGCAATGGTGCTTAAAGATGCTCTTAATTTTTTATTTTGGATTTGGATTGTGTGTATCTAAAATTCGAGGACAAAGATATGATGGAGCAAGCAATATGAGAGGTTAGTTTGGTGGTTTGAAGACTTTGATTCAAAAAAAAAACCCGTAAACAAATTATGTGCATTGGTTTGCTCACCAACTTCAATTGGCGCTTGTTTCAATGGCTCGGAAGCATGAAGATGCTGATATATTTTTTATTAATGTGTCACGTATTGTGAACTTCTTAAGGTCTTCAAACAAACAACAATCTTTGCTTCAGAAAAAATAAGTTGCTCATTTTACTAATCTAATTGAGAATGAGTTTGTGGAAACGGGTACCGGTTTGAACCAAGGGTTGTCTATTGCGAGAGCGGGTGATACATGGTGGGGATCTCACTTTCAGACTCTTAGTAGGTTGGTTGATTTGTTTACTCTAATTATTGAAGTGTTTGAAGATTTGAGAAGTGAGGTATATTCAAAAGGTGAATCAAAAAGTTTATTAATTGTTATGCAAACTTTTAGTTTTGTTTTTATGTTGCACTTAATGGTTGAGGTATTGTCGTTGACCAATGATTTGTCTCACGCAGTACAAAAGGGAGATCAAGATATTGTGACCGCGATGCAACTTGTCAAAGTAAGTAAAATAAAACTTCAACAAATGAGAGATCATGGATGGGAAGCCTTTTATTAAAAAGTTGTGGATTCTTGTGGTAATCTTGAAATAGATGTGCCCGACATGGATTCAAGGTATGTCAAAGATAATAAATCCAAAAGACTTGCTCCGTTTTTTACAACTCTTCATTATTTCAAGAATAATTGTTTTTTACATGTCATAGACTTTGTTATGAAAACTTGGGTGATCGATTTACACCGGAAAATATTGAGTTGTTGAATTGTGTAACATGTTTGAATCCATGTTCTTCATTTGAATACTTTGACACTAAATCACTTGTGAGGTTGGCAAGATTCTACCCAAATGACTTTGAGGATATTAGTGATAAAGAGTTGTCTAGCCAATTTGAGACTTATATTGCATGTGTCAAAATGGATGATAATTTTCCAATTTGAAGAGTATCTCAGATCTATGTAAGAGTTTTGTTCGTACAAAGAAACACAAGATATTTTGATTTGTTTACAGCTAGCTTTTTCATTATTGGAATCGACTTGATTCCATGTGTTGAATCTGTTTTAGTTTGATAAAAAAGACTGGTGATATAATTGGAAAGACCGGTGATATAATTGAGAATACAGTTAAAAGACGTGTAATATGATCCGAAATTTTAAAAACCCATAAGTTGTACGATACACGATAAAAAAAGACGATATTCATGAATATATTTGATGATTGGTTAATACTCAAATATACAATATTTATAAAAAATACATAACAAACTAAAAATGATAAATGTTTATAGAAAAATGTTAATGTAGGTTTGAAGTGACTCATGCAGAAGTTATGTCGATCGATATTTAAGTGTAGTATGTTTGTCGAAACTTATGAAAATAATTTTTGTTCAAATATAAATGTATGGACTTTACCTGTTGGAGTTTAGGAACATGAACTTTGTTGCTAAAACCTACGTGCAAGGAGTTTACTGATTGGAACTTAGGTGCATTAACTTTACCTCGTGAATCTTCTAAAAGATACTTCTATATTTCTGAATAAAACACAGTTTCGATATAGTGAGACGAAATTGTAAAGATGTGATAACTCCATTCGTTGATCAAAACACGTTTGAATAAGTGTGCCTGAAAGTTGATCAGAAGTACTACAGATCATATAAATGTCAAAGGGTTTGCGCCACTACCTCTCAAATGTTTGTTAGAACAACATATCAGTTGCTATCACGAGCTTGGAGTTCTTATTTCCTCTTCTATGATTCTATAAATACCAATGAAGAAATATGAAGTTGGGGTGAGAAATTGAGAGATTTGTTGAGCTTTTAAAAGAAGAAAAACAAGGTAATATTTTGTGAAAGAAAAACTAAGAGAAACACTATAAACTAAAATTTTGATCTGTAAGCTTGTACTCCTTTTTAGAAAATTTGGAACACAATATGGAGAGACTGTGCTAATTTTGCTCAATATTTTTCTTGCAATCCTTCTTTTATATAAATTCACTGATATGTTGCCCATGTATGTAGGATTTCTTCACAATTCGAACCACATTATATCTTCTGTTGTGATTGATTTTATATTTCATGTTTTTCTTATTAATTTTGGTGTTTGGAAATAAAGAGTTGAAGCTCTATTTTTCATGTCATACTTGTAAGAAGTTATTCACCATTTAGGAAAAGTCTCAACGAACAACTAAAATTTGAAATATTAGGATTTCCACCATAATATGTGGTGCGATGAGCATGAGTGTTGTAAATATATTATTGTTGGTGATAAACACAAAGTAGAAGGACAAAGATCATTTCAGATCATGAGTGTATAGATTCATATCTCACTGGAAAATCAAACACAATCATAATATATGCTCTATGAAGTTCAATCTTGATAAATTCATGAGGGATAATGACTTTAGTCTTTGGAGAATTAAGATCACAATGTTCATTGTACATAAGAGATTATCTGCTACCATTCATGAGAGAGTTCCAAATGAGATTGATGTCGAAGTTATGTCTAAAGCCCATGATCTTGTGATATTGATGTTCTAATGTCTTCTTTTTGTAGGTACAGTAACAAGTAGATTTTGGATTCAAGATATTCATTCCACATGGCTTCCAACAAACACTAGTTTGAATTCATGAAGAAGTTTGATGGTGGCAATGCCATTTTAGGGAATGATGAACCGTGTGTTGTGAAATAAATGAGGAAGTTAGGCTCAAGGTTTCTATAAAACTTGAGAGAGTTATAAAAAATACGAGGTACGTCCTTGAAGTTAAATATTTTCTATTGAAATGTTAGATGAAAAATAATTTAACTATAAATGTGGGTATGACAGACTTAGAATTTCACAAGGCTTATTAATTCATGAACAACATTTAATGGTAGGATGTGCGTCTAATGTTGATAGTGGTTCAACCAAGATGTGGCATATGAAGTTAGGGAATTTGGGTGAGAAACACCTATATCAACTTAGTAAACAAGAATTATTGAATGGTAGAAAAGTTCAGAAGTTAAGTGATGAAAACTAGTGTCAAAAAAGAGAGTTTTCGGTTGTAAGAAATCAAGAAGAAAATATAAACTCTAACCCTAGGTTAGATTATAAGAGACTTAGAGAAAAAACTCAAATTTGATTCAAAAAGTCTGACGGTAAAAATAGGGTTTGAGAGCCTTTTGTAGAAATGCTCAAAACCATACGCCAAAGTTACAGATTGTTCCTCGCGAAATAAAATAAAGTTAAGCCCCATTTCAAATTGATTGGAGCTGGTTAATAATTTTAATTAAATCTAACAAAAATAGGAAAATGTAGAAAGATAACGAATACAACAAAAAGAAGGCTTAAATGGTGGATTTTCGGGCCTAAATAAAGATCGTTTCCGTTTGTCCAAAATGGACATATAGCCATGGGATTGTGTGACTACATCATCAAGCTTCCACGAGAATTGTTGTTGGGTAAAATTAAGAAGGTTAATTTTATAACAAAACACCATACAACTCATGATATGATTGAATGTGTTCATTGAGACTTTTGAAGACATGGAAGACATCCTACAATGGAAAGTGTCAGATACTCAATGTTTCTGATTGATGATTATTCGAAAAATGTATGGCTTATACTTTTGAAGACCATATATGACACATTTGATGTTTTTAAGGACCAAAATAAGATGTTGGATAATAAATCTAGGAAGATGTTGAACAAATTATAAATGATAATGACTTGAAATTTATGAATGGAACATTCACTAACTATTGTTCTAAACTTGGCACTGGTAGACACATAACAGTGAAATGAACTCCTCACTAGAATGGTCTTGCAGAGATGATGAACCGAACCTTACTAAAAATGGTAAGGTGTATGCTTCTAACAATTGGTACGGATTGAATTTTTGGCGAAACACTAAGATAAATATTAAGGGCAGAGAGTTCCCTCTATAATCTTGTACTTCATTTGAGAAAATTTGGAACATAATGTAAATAGATCGTTTTAGTTGTGTTCAATAGTTTCTTTGTAATCTTTCTTCTATTTAAAATCAATGATATGTTGTATGTTAATATAAGATCTCTTCATAATGTGAGACACGCTAAATCTCGTGGGCTATGATTGATTTTATAGTTTATATTTTTTTTATTAATTTTTATGTTTGAAAGTATAGATATGAAACTTTGTTCTTTTATATCACACTTGTAGGAATTTATTCACCATTTACGCAAAGCCTCGACCCACAATCAAAACTTGAAAATATTATGATTTTTTCCATAACAAAAAACGAAAAGATAATCGAACGCTAAAAACTATTATGACCATAAAATGGTGGGGCACAAACAAGATATTGTTACTAGATGGATCCATCTGAACCAAGTACACAAAAATTCCAAAACCTAAAACAACTCTAGGAGACGAGATGAATTCAAATTTGACAGGTCACGAAGCCCAAAAGTCCTAAGTACTAAATAGCATGTAATGAAAGTCGATAAATATCGTATGAAATTATAGAAAAAAAATGGTTTGAAAGCTAATTTTTTTAGAGTTTTTTCCCGGTTACGCTAATTCTGACCGCGACAAAATCAAATTTATGGTAACAACATTTTATATGTTATACACGAATTGGTTTGTAAAATTGTGTGTTGTTACGATAAGACATACAATTGAATAATATCTATGTCCACTTAATGAGATGTTTTTTTATTAACTCTTTTTTTAATTACCCTTACAAAATTAAAAAAAAAATCTAAAATCCAAGATTCAAAAGCTTAGTTACAATCCTTTACCATCTTAAAATACAAACTCGATCTTTTTCTATACTAATTTTTAAGGGTATAGAATACTTGTTAAAAGTTTAACTGATTTTGGATTATCATTTAATTTTAGAACAGCTTAGAACTATATTATATATAATCAAATATCTGTCTTATACAAAACAAAAATAAATTCTAAGGAGTAGAATAGGAGGAAAGACAGAAATGCAATGCTTTAAATGGGAAGTGACGGGTTGTGGGCATATATGGTCTCTAGACGAGTGAATAAAAATGTTGTGTTGTGTGTACATTTGTGTGATACTTTTGACAAAGACAATGACCGCAGAGTCCCCCTCAGTCTCACAACGTCCTCAACCATTCTTTTTCTTCGGTTCCACTCTCTTGTCATTCAATTATATAATGTCTTGCCGTGTGGTTTTGGATCAAATAAAATGTCGGTTAAAATCCGATTTTTGTTTTGATTTTGTCCTTAACATAACTTTTCTATTCTATTAATATATTTTTTGAATTTATACATGTTGGTTCGTCTATCAAAAATTAATAATATAATGGTTTTTGAGGCACTGATACTTTTTATACAAGTTGTTCGAGAGACATTGAATATGATTGCCGAGCTAGAGGCTTAAAATTGTCAGGGGCTAAGAAGAACTAAACGCCAACACTTCTGTTAAGGATGGCGACCAAAGTCTCAAATCCCACATCGGTTAAACATGAGAAGGATAAGTGTATATAAGTAAGAATATATCTCAACCTGTATAAGGCCTTTTGGAAGTAGACCAAAGCAAATCCGTGCGGGTTCTTGAACCCAAAGTGGACAATCTCATATTAGTGTGGAGATCGGATAGTAGTGCCTCTATGATCTAGATAATCTGCAACCTAATTCGAGTGGGCAGGTGGAAGTCAATGGAGAGGAGGCTAAGGTGGTACTTTGTTCGAGAGAATAATTTGTTATGTTAAGGGTGACGACCAGAGTCCCACATCCCACATGTGTAAAGATGAGAATGATCATTGGTATATAAGTAAGAACATATATCAAAGCGGAAAATATCATATTAGTGTGGAGATCGGATTGGTGGACCGATGGTAAATGTATAATCGACTATTAAGGAGAAAAGATTTGGAATAAGGAAGAGAAAAGATAGATCTGTGGTAAATGTAAAATCGACTATTGTGCAACAATGACTAGGAAAGATATATGATGTTTTTTATCATCAACTAAATTTTGAACTTCATCTTTTAGAGAAAACATTATCATGCATAGTGTCCAATATCATTATGAAACTTACAAAACCTATTATTATCCTTCTATTCTCTTGGAGTTCTTATTTTATTAGGCCGCCGAAACTTGACTATATCGTTAGGTCTTTTATAAATTACCCCAAGTTTTTGTTTAAATTTGTGTAAGGTCCTCTGTTGATTTTTTTGGATTATAACTATAATTCTTGTTGAATTTCTCTTTCAACTTCCCCACTGAGGTATGATTTTGGTTATAATATCTCAGCCTAGTAGAAACTTTGGTAATAATATGTCTATAATCTGGAACTTTATTGTTAGAATTTGTTTCCCTCCACCTTCGCTCTTATGATCTTTTCCACCATAATATGTTCTTCTACCTAGCCAAATAAAGCCCAAATTTAGTTGTTTTTTCATTATACTTTATGCCAAAAATCCCGACAAGTACCATGGTCTATAGGTTGTAACTGCAACCAAATCATCTCAATCTTGTAGGCCATTATTTATTTTAGTAAAGCATTGAGTATCATATAAAAGAATCTCTTGCAACCATATCATCGCTATCTTGTAACCTAGTATATGTGTTTAATAAAGCATTGCGTATCATCTAAAATACTCTCTTTCGGTTTTGCTTCCAATGAATTATATAGTTGTTATCTCTCTTGATCATCTTGGACCCAATAAATTGGTTCCTGAAAGTGGTCCACAACATGCTGACGCTTCAGATTCAATTTGAAGAAAGGCTGTTAAAATATGTTATAATAATGCCTCTGAAGGTCATACAAATGCCATGTATAAGAGTGTGTCATTCTCTTCGTAAGAAGAGTTTGAGTCTTAAAGTGCTTTATATGGTATTATTGATCTTTTTCCATAATATTTATCTATTTTATTGTTATAACTTTTAGAGGTAAGTTTCCATCTTGTATAAATGGAGACTCAATAAGGCCATGACTTCCGTCAGTTGAATACACTTTAGAGTGACTCTGGCTCCCTCGGCCGAATTAAAGATATATAGGTTTCTATCATTGAGTATATCATAATGAGAGAGAAGGCATAAAATCATAATTTTCATAACTTGTTCGTTGATGGTCATGAGAAAATGAAGTGATAGTGGGCCTCCATAGTAAAGGCTTGACCACTTTACTAGAAAACCATTGAAAGGTTTTGTTAGGTCATGGATGGATATGGAGAGAAGTTTGGATGATTTGCATGGCTTATTTATAGAATAAGGTTGAAGTTTTCCTAAAATATTATGTACATTATGGGATTTTGGAAGAATTATTGTTTGGTAGGTTGGCTCACTAGAATAAACTGATGAAAGTTTTGTTGTTTTACTCGTTAGGTTTAAGGGATTAAATAACTTTTGACTAAGGCGAAAGGTTGGTCGGTGGAACATACTGATCTCCCAAACTATTTTTTGTTGTTATTGTAATAGATGATGATCCGACTCTATTCTTATGTCATTATGGTGACAAAATGTTGATGTGTTTCTCTTTTTTTTAGTGTGAGAGCGCTCACAACAACGATAATGATACCTTTTACTCTTATTCGAATATTCATAGTTTGAGTGCCTCTTCGGGTCATCGGTCTTAGGACGATAGGTTTTTTTTTCTGGCGGTGATGTATCAATAGAGATCACTAAACATAGAGTTTGTGGAATTACCCCCTCCTTAGCATTATCACATATAGGACACTAAATTTCAGATTGCACACATGATGTATGACTAGTAAGTATTGTTCATAACACCCTATACTAGACATTATACTCCTCTTGCAGCTCGTCCAATTATCATTAAAGATCCACGCCTGAAGTAGTAGGTGCATCGGGGCAAACAGAACTTCAAGTACTTATGGGTCGATTGATGGCTCCAACTTACAGATGAATGCGATATGGTACCTATTGGTGTTTTTTATTGTTTTTAAGTTTTTAATGGTTTTTTAAGGAAGCCTTATGGGTACCTATTGGTTTCCACAGATGGCATTAATTTGTTAAGGTAAATTTTTGTTTATGTGTATTTTGATGAAGAAGTACATATTAGAGGATATATATGGCCTTCGCGAAGTAACTAAGGAGGTTGACCAAGATTTAGATATTGTTAGAATAAGCTAAGATTTTCTTGATATGAAGCAAGAGATAGGGTGGTTTGAGAGAAAATAGAAAATTTGTTAGAGAATGAGGTATTTGTAGATTTGAATATTAAAGAGAAGAATACTTTGCTTGAGAATCAAAATAATTTTCTTGATAAAACACTTAGTGTATTTATAGGTATAGACTTGGACAAAACGTTTTAATGGATTTTTGGTTTACTTTCTCATTTTACATTATATATCTTATAATTTTAGCATTATAAAACTAAGTCTTATCCAAATACCTTATGTTACACATATGAAACGGATTTTAACCTATACAATTATTATTATGAAAAATTACAGATATATAATTATATATATATATTGCTTAATATTATATGCGAATTGGATGATGATACAAGTAATGAAAACAGAAATATAATTATGCATTTCTAAATTTTATAAGGTTGTTTTAGACTGCGAAAAAATAATAATTATAATGGTGATGTCTAAACGAGGCATCCAACCGATTTTAACACTTTTTTTAATAATTATTTCATATGTTTGTTAATGTTTTTTAATATGGTAGAGATTAAAATATATGTTAATACGACGTGGTTGATTATAAAAAATTATTTGTTAAATGTCAGCATGTATGTATTATCCAATAGTTATAATATAATATATCATATTTTCTACATATTGGATTGACCTAGTAAAACATTAAATATGAAATACATATCCAAAACGTTATAGTCCTTTATGATATAGGTAATTACTTTAGACGTTCTGAAAAATAAATTCATATACAAATTAAATTACCAGTACGAATATTTATGATTTGTTTTTTTCTCTCTTTAAAGTGTTAGAAAATCAATTTTTTTAATTTATTTTTAGCATTTAGTAATAGGAAGACAAACTACATGAGATATAAAAGAATCTTCATTCTATTTTTACACAAAACCTAAAAAATATTAATTATAACTCTATTATAAATAGTTTTTTTTAAATTTTATTAAAGTAAAAATATTTGTATTTCTCGAATATAGGTGATTTCATTGTTGTAGTACAAAAGATACGAAGACTAACTTCGGAACGAACATAAACTTCATATTTGTCATACCACATCAACAACATTGTAGTTGTCATGATGTGAAGAAAACATAATTTTTTAAATGTTTATTTGTTTTAATGACAAAGTCATTTCACTACAGTGATGTCGACGTATGACAATTATAAAAAAAAAATTATCAATTCCTTTGTACGATTCTTATTGTACGAATGTGAATCTAGTACAAAATTTTATATTTATTAGTAATATATGTTTAAATTAATAATATTCTATATTTTACGAAATATAATATCTTTTTACTTGTCCAAAATTCAGATTTGATCGAATAACTTTAAATATGAGCACCATAGTGATCATAATTGGAAAACTATTTTTAATTGAGATTTTTTGGTTTTTACCTTCGAAGAAGATTACGAGTATTAATCATCACAACTGAAGGATGTGTTTGCATAGTCACGTATATGTATTATTACATGCACTTGGCGTGACTTTAATATTAATCTACCCAAATGAAAGTTTTATTGCATTATCAAAGATAAAGATATGCACTTGACAATATTTTAATATTAATCTATCCAAAAGAAAGTTTTATTGTTTTCATATGATAGTATGCCAATATTGAATCTGTGAAAAAAATATTTAGTAATTGATTTGTTTGTTTGACATAAAATCTCTCATCAAACACTATGTCATAATTGTTAGCATAAAATTTCATATAATTATTTAAGACATGATATCTAGCCTATATGTTAAGTTTATACTATAATTATTTAAAACATAATACCTAAATCATTTTTGGATGCTTAAATAACTTATCTTAATTAATTTAAAGTATATATTCTCAATTATTTAGGGTTTTCAACATGTTTATCAGACTATAAAAAAGAACAAAACCAATCATCTTACTTTAGAAATTACCAAAAGAAAACTATTTATAACATATATGTTTAAACTATATGAGTTTGAAAATATTTTAAAATTATATCCTCAATATATATTTCGTTATGATATATGAAAAGATTTAGCTTGCTTGAAAATATTTTATTTGAGATATATTTAAAAAAAATTAAGTATGATAATATAGAAATTAAAATATTAATATTTAAAAAAAATCCTCGTGAAAAAAAACGATAATGAAAAAAATTGTTAAAAAATTATATGAAAATGTTTGATTTAAGATCAAAAGTTAACGCGTTTAAGATTGACTTTTGATTTTTGGGTTGATAATATATTTTTTTATTTCTTTGTGTGAAACTAAAAATAGTTAAATGTCAATGACATCTAAATATTTATGTTTAAGAAATAATACATAGTCGATGATATTATATATATATATAATATCACCGTATTTTTATGAAAATTATTATATTACCACTAGTAATTTAGTACACAATGATAAATTTTGTCATGAATATTATTTTCATAAATGTTAAAAAATACATAGTAGTATATCTCATAAGGGTTAAATAAGTCCAATCCAATTATCGAGTCTACTCAGAAGTGAGGTCCATTGGCTGTAACTTTGAGACAAAAAAAAAGAAGCAAAAAGAATACATATTAATAACACGATCTATTACACGGTATAATAATTAATATTATTTATCTATTCGGTAATATCCTAGGATATTTTGTTACTAGTAGTAGGATAAACTTTCATGTAATAATAATTGTTTTGGAATAATACAAATACTATTGTCTTAACTTTAAAATATTTTATTTCTTATTGTTGATATAAAGATTTATATATTCAGATCCATCTAAATCATATTTTGCGATACCAAATTGGCATCGTATGTGGGAAATAATTTTTACCATGAAGATGTTTTTCTTATAAAAGTTCATAAAATAAAGATACCTAGAATCAATTGATGGTGAATTCAAATGCGGATGTTGATCCAATTATCGATAAATACCGAGTATTGGCGGTTTCCAGCGCCGCGCCACCAATTCCAACAACTCCAATTATGGACTTCTAGCATGTGGTGCAGGACTTACACGAGGAGAACACTACCAATTTTAAACTTTTGTAAGAAATGTTTTCAACTCATAATCCACGAGTGAGATCGTTGATTTAACATCCATAGGGCAACGAGGAGGAGAAATTTGATGAGACTACCAGCTCCATGATAAGGAAAAGCCATAAAATTGTTACTAATATGCGCAAAATCCTGTCATCAGGAGCGCGAGCTGAGAATATTAGGGATGGGTTAGGTAGATAATACTCTGACCATAGTGGAAGCCATAGGTGTAAGAAGAGGAGCAAGCGAATGAGTAAAATCTTTGTTTCTAAACCGACTAGTAAAGAAATAGAATAGAATGTCTGAAAGTATAAGCCCTCCAGCCATATGCTTGGTGAATGGTGATGAGTCCGAATTTTGTCACCACACTTTATAGGAACCGGACAGGGTCAATTCAGACAATGTCCACTTCACCGGACAGGGGCAGTTCGGACAACTATCATCCAGTGAACTATCCGAACAGAACTAAAGTACTTAAAACCTAATCACTTTTTGACTAAGCTGCCTATTTACTTATTTAATACTAATGAGTCTTTAAACTCGACCTGAATCCATTAAACACGACCCGAAAGCCCATATGGCCCAAATATAAGGGTATAAATACCCAACCACCAACATTAAATGAGGGTAATGAAAATTAAATACAACCAGGCAGCTCAATTCTCCCTCTACATTCTACCCAAACATTAAATACTCTCAAAATTCCACAAAACTCTAAACAAAAATTACAAACTTACCCTCGGACAAAAATAAACCACATCAAATTGGCGACCACAGTGGGAGATCGATGGTGCCTGAATCTAGCATTCAAAACCATCAGAAAAACCAGTCCGAATGAATTCGGACGCACCAGAAGTACCACCAGCTTTGCTTGAAGTGGTGGGAGAAAATGATGAATATACCATCGAGGAGCGAGATAGGTTAAAGGGCGAGATAGAAGATCTGAGGGCGGAGAGGGAAAAGATGGGCATAAAAGAGAAGTCAAAGGCATCAGTTGCTCATCATACTGACAACCCTAGAGAGCATGAGCCTTCGAAGACCCATATGAGTACGAAGAAGACTCATGCTAGCTCTAAAAAGTCTCACCGGTCTAAGCCGTTGGAGAGCTCTGATTCAGACTCAGAATCTTCCAGTAGCTCCTCGGGCGAAGATGAAGTTGAAGAATCTTTGTCATCCAGCAGTGATGAGGGCCGATCTAAAAAGAAACAAAAGTTGGTTAAGAAGTATTCAAGGAAAAGGCTGATGTCATAGTTCAAGAAGTCGACAGACTTACCAAAATGAGGCACATAAAGGAGTCTCAGTATCCTTTATGGACAACCAATCCGGTCTTGGTGAAAAAGAAAAATGGCAAGTGGCGTATGTGTATTGATTTTACAGATCTCAACAGGGCTTACCCAAAGGATTTATACCCGGTTCCCCGGATTGATCAACTGGTGGATTCCACATCTGGGAATAAGCTACTATCTTTCATGGATGCCTTCTCCGGGTACAATCAGATTCAATTAGATCCAAAGGATCATGAGCATACTACATTTGTTACTGATAGGGGCCTTCATTGTTACAAGGTGATGCCGTTTTGGGTTAAAAAATACTGGGGCTACTTATCAGAGGTTGGTAAACAAAGCTTTTGCTGATCAGATTGGAAGAAACATGGAAGTATACATCGACGACATGATGGTAAAAAATGTGGACGAAGAGCTACACTTGGCAGATCTCCGAGAAACTTTTGCTAACGTAAAAGTAAATTTGAAACTAAACCCAGAGAAGTGTGTGTTCGGAGTACAGTCCGGAAAATTCCTAGGGTATATAATAAGTGAGCAAGGGATACAGCCTGATCCGGACCAACTTAATGCTTTATTCCAAATGGAGCCTCCTCGGAATATTAAAGAAGTACAAAGGTTGACTGGGAGGTTGGCTGTGTTAAATCGATTCATTTCAAGGTCTTCGGACAGGTGTGCCCCGTTCTTTCAAATTTAAAAGGTGCAAAGGGATTTGACTCGACTTCACAATGTGATGAGGCCTTTAATGAATATTAAATACAACTAGGCAGCTCAATTCTCCCTCTACATTCTACCCAAACATTAAATACTCTCAAAATTCCACAAAACTCTAAACAAAAATTACAAACTTACCCTCAGACAAAAATAAACCACATCAAATGGCACACTATTGCGACTCTAGCAGAATCTTCAACAACTTTCACTAATACCACTACGACTCTAGCAGAATCTTCAACAATACCTGCTAACATTCTTCCAAATTTCAAACAATACCAACCGACTTCCAGCCGAATCTCTAGCAGGTCCCTCAAGTGGTCCAGCTGAATCTTCAGCAGAGCTCTCAGTTATTTGAGCCAAACAACCACCACGTTCCTTTGTTTTCTGAAGTACATTTGAATCTACAAAAAGATTCTTTAGGGCTCTAACCACACATTTAGAGGGGCCTTTAATATTTCAGATTTTAACTGAACCTTCAACAAGATACACCGAGGATCCAACTTGGATATCAGCAAACTTCGACATCATTGCTAGGAGTTCAACATACTCAGTACCAAGTTACTATACCTCTGTATTAACTTTTAAAAAATTATACATTTTTGTACACCAACATGAACCAATAGTACATCTTTGCAAGCAACTTCGGACCTTTAGAACATCGAGCATGTATCATCTTTCATAAGCTTTAGCTCGTTATTATGTTCTCGTATATGTGGAGAATTTATTATACACGACGTTTACTCTTTCCTACCCTAATGGTTTGGGAAGGTGTTAATAAATCACTTATCTTTAATAAATGTTTCTTCTTAACTTTAGATATGTCTTAATTTATTTTCTTGCATTATTATTATAAAATTACAAGAAAACAATCCACAATCAATATACAAAGAATACGTCTCGATGCCCACGTGTCTACGGGTAGTCTATAATACCTACGGTCTTTGACCTAGTTTAACAAAAAAAGTGATAGTATGCCTAAACATAGTTTTCAGCCCCTCTGAATAACTTAGGCTTCCAGTTCAAAAAAATGATAAGACTGAACATATTTTTCAACCCCTTGAAGAGCTTCAACCTTTATATATACAAAAACAAAGAAGGATAAGCTTGAACATAGGTTTCAACCCCTTGAAGAGCTTTGGATTTCATACAAAAACAACGCAATGGATAATAGTGAATATAATCTTCATCCCCAAAGGGAACTTCGAACCTTACGCATAAAAAAATATATGGAAGTACTCTAGGGAGTCCACATACTCGTACAATAAATAAAATAAACAGAATTATTATTAAATGCAATCCTCAAGAGACTTATGCACCCTTCTCAAATGACAAAAAATGAAGTTTGGTTATTTCTATACACAATCCAAACAAGGATCCCACATGGTCCTTATTCAGGTCTTGCAATTTTGGAATTGACCATTCTAATTAGAAGTAACAAAGAACTTGATAATACATTTTTGTTATAAAACACCACGACGAAATGAAAGATAAGAAAATATCAATAAATATTGCAAGTGATAAAAGTCACTACGTCCATAAGACAACAAAAAGTAACCCAACCATGAGGACTTAGTTCAAAAGAATTCCCCAAACATGGGGACTTCAGTCATCAAAATTTCCTCAAGAGTTTCTTATATGAAAAATAGTTACCAGCTCACAAATAAAACACTGTGGTTCAATCTAACAAGCGTGGACAAACCTCCATCTTTGGCCGATCCTAAAACAATATCATTCACAATAGTCGTGTCTTCAGCTCTACTTAGAGATGAAATTATAATAACTTGTCCATAAGGCACAATCAGTGGATCAATAAAATCATCATTTCTCTCACCTTCTTTGGATAACCGGATCAACTGTTGCCTTTCAGCCTTAATGATATACTCATACACTTTACAACCTTCTTTTGTGGCATTTAGAAGTAGTCTCTACTATGAGAAATTGGCCCACTCGCATGTCTCAAGGACTCATTCTTAGGAACATATTTCCACAATCAGTCCATGATGATGTTGAGAGACTCCACATGGAAAACAATATAATTAATTTTTTGTTATTAACCCTCGCATCCTTGATTTTTTCAAGCATTTAATCTTCAAATATTCCCACCAATTCAGGCCGTTCAACGCATTCTCCCACCAATATATATTCAAGATTATTCTTATGGGAAAATGAATCCTCTAGTTGCACTCGCAATTGTTTTTTCTTAAACAGGACTATGGCATGTTTGGCTTCACGCTCGTCATTCATTTTGACTAATTCAACATTTACATCATTTAATTTCTTATGGGTTGAGGAGATGGTTTTGGCCTCAACTAACGTCAGTCTATACAAGAAAATTCTAAAGATAAAGAATGACAAATTTTGTTCATAGATACCCATGAACACAACATGTAGCTTGGAATTCATGGAGATATTGACAAAAATTTCTCTTTAAGCTAACTATTAAATACTAATTTGGATAAAAGCTCAACCTCGTATACCTTTTCGGCCACCCCCTTATGGTCTAGCTTAGCCTTCAACTTCTTGTTGGATTATCTATCTACCTGAAGGGTTGTGTGCAACGCTATACTATCCTAAAATAGCTTCCAAACAGCCTCTAAAATTGGACAAATATTAGCCTTACATGTGGCAAAAGTGTGGCTGAAGTCAAAATTTTGAGCACAGTCTACAATACAAATAAAAAACGTCAAAATTCGATCACATAATCAAAGGAATTTTAAGCATACCTATACATCAAGACTGAGTTGTCTCATGGACAAATTGACAAGTAACGTATGGCTTGTCAACTTTCTCCTACTGGTCATAACAATAAACTAACGAACAACCTCGGGGATCTTATATGAGGTAAGCACAAGTGGAACATTTATCCCAAGGATGTCACATCAATCAATGGCACATAAGAATCCTGGACTGGAACATCTTCGGCTCTAGACTTCTCAACTTCAAAAAATATATGATCAACATGATACGGCTTTCCAGAAACATTAACAACATGCTCTAAGGTATTGGTTTATTCAACGACCTCCATATCGGTGAAATCTTCATTCTAATATTCAAGAATACATGCATCATACAGCCTCGCTATGAAGACGCATATGAAATTTATCATTCAACTGACTGACTAGCTTTATCACTCCACATTCATCACTCTTGGTTTTTTGGGAGTTCAAGATCCCTCACCCACTACTTAATTCAGTTTTTACTTACAATCTGATCCAACAAACAAAAGTCCTCAATATTCGCTCGTACATCTTCTATTTTCCTTATAAATATGACGTTAATTTTAGCATTTGGCTCATCCAGAAGAGATTTTTCTTTTTCTTCACATACAAGAACTTGACCCACTGGTTGGGGACCCCTTTCAACAATCACAACTATCTTTGGTAGGGTTAGGAAGAACTTTATTAATCATGTCCAGCTCAGCCTATATATATATATATCACTTATTCTCTAATGACATCAAACATGACTTCACCACTCTTAGTTTGGATGGTCAGACCTGCATTCAAAAATATATGACCGACAACCTCCTCTGAAAAGCTTTATATTAAATTTACCTTCATATGAAGAATTATTACTTCACTCTCATGCAGAGCTGTGATACTTTCCACACTAATATGCCTCTTAATTTCCATATTTGGCACTATAGTTGTAACAACTAAACCCTCCATAATAGAGGTCGTGATAATTTTGGCAGAAAGTCTAATTACTTATACAAATTTGGGTTGTGGATCAACATTTTTCCTCTTGGCTTAAGCATCCTTTAGGTCTCCATATCTACTCCTAAATCCTTTGGCATACTTGACAAAGGACGTATCTTTCTATGAAGCTTTGGTCTTGTATTTTGTTCCGTTCTTCTCAACTCTGCTTCATGAAACTGTTATCATGGAACCATTGTTTGAGTCAATTTTCACCACCAATAGCTTCGTAAGAACCTTCCTGTTTGGATGTATCCTTATTGACACATTACTTCGCCATTTGTTTTCACTTTTGGAGCAGTAACAACTTTATAAGTCCTTTTAGAAAGAGTCTTTTCTTCATCATCTTTGGCTCATACCTAATATATATACACCAAAATCCCATAATAATATAACCAGACGGTTGTAAGCTACTTGAAACAAAGTTTTCAAGTAGAAGCAAAAATCTAAAAAAGTAACATTATTAGAAAGACTCATGTACCAGCTAAGCATAATGAGATTCAAAATTTGATACCTTATTTGAGAGTTCTTTCCCACAATATTTGAAATAAATAAAAAAGTATAGTTAACATTAAAAATCATGTCCACTGAAAAATTCATAATTTTAAAAGTATAACGGTAAAATACTCAAGTTTATAATTTCAGATTCGAGAGCAAGGCAACTTCTTCTATTTTGACATGGTCTCCTAGTTTCTGAAGACATATACAAATTCGTTCTTTAATATCTAACTAAAATTTGAAGCTTTGTAAGAATCTTAGCCTTGTCATTCATCATAAAATAGAAGTATGAACTGAAACCTCACCTGAAAACTGTATTCATGACCATGAATATCCGTACACTAAAGTAGTGGTACACCTTATGAGACATACTGATGATTGATATTATTTCAATGCATCTCCTTACATGGAAATATTGAACCTCTACATTTGTTAGGATTTTCTATTCTTCTAGAATTTGATCAGCTGCACTGATGTACTTATAACTGGCACACGCCCTACTTTGGGATTTAACGTGATTTCAGAAATTTTGCACATACTTTATCTTTCAATATTCAATATTATCAACAACAAAAAATTGACCAATGGTTGTTTACAAATGTTTGCTCAAAACTATCTTAACAACTTATCAAAGACTAGTCATCTTTGAGCTTGGCTAAGAGTAGAACATTCTGAAGTGTCCATTGCATTTTTTGAAGAAACAACTATTTTTGAGGTATTATGTTCGATGAACACATTACAGTTTTTGCAAAGTGCAACGCTCAATAATGCACTGTATTTTTACAAGGATAGTGCAACAGACATGCTACTAATAATTCGAAGTGCAATCATGTTCACCAACTTTACTAAGGTATTTGAAGTGGTATATTTACAATTTATAATTATAAATTGTCAGTTTAAAAGTATTTATCATATCTATTTTCGAATTGTTATCATTGGATGATAAATGAAGATGATAAAAGAAAAAAATAAGCAAAACATTTGTCAATTAGATTAATTCTTCGAAGTACAAAAAGTAAAATTTTAATTTAACAAATACAAAAAAGAGTGATAAAATTATTAAGACGACTCATCTTTCTCAGATGATTCTTCCTCTAAAGATGATGTATCAGGGATAGGATCGAAGGCTTCACTTGGACATTTTTAATGGGAATGTCATTCCATAAACTTGTAAGGTTAATCATTGGATAAGTCGCACGAAGTTCTCAAAGAATAGTGATGGTTGTTTCTTCTTTGCCATTGTAAATGGCAGCCAATATTTTTTTCGAAAATTCAGCTTCGGCAGCAGCAACAGCAACAACTTTTCCCTTCTCAAAATCCTTCTTCAATTTGGTTATGTCATCGGCCAACTCTTTATTTTTTGCCTCACTGGAAGTAAGAGAGTTTTGAAGACCTTCAGATTTGGATTTTTCAGTAGCTAGCTCATTAGTATGATAAGTTTTGAGCTTATTCATCTCTTCTTCATGAGAATCCTTCATCTTTTCTTTGTCAGCAAAATGTGTTGTTCGCAGATGATTTTTCATGAAAATAACGCCTCGAATGAGCTCAGACCCGGCTAGTTCAAACATATGAAATTGCTCAACCATCTTGTGTTGAAAATTTTCCCTTAGTTGTTTTT
The DNA here is from genome assembly GCA_036936605.1 of Limnanthes douglasii subsp. nivea. NCBI lineage: Eukaryota > Viridiplantae > Streptophyta > Magnoliopsida > Brassicales > Limnanthaceae > Limnanthes > Limnanthes douglasii. The sequence continues at coordinate 370,565,246 of JAUPFV010000001.1, forward strand.
CATCTTCAGCAAGACCTTTGTAGCGTACCATGTCTTTAGCCAATTGCTTCAAATGATCTCGAGAAGCTTCGACTCGGGAAGCAAGTGCTTTTGTTGCAGCATTGAGATCGGTAAATGGTTGAAGTGCAGCAGAGATCCCATGATTAGGTGGAGGAGGAGGAAATTGTGAGATACTTGGACAAGGAATCATATCTAAAGTTGTAGTTGGTTCAGAGGGACAAATAATTTCTGGAGACGCTTTGACGGTTGTTCGTCTCCCAAAGTGATGCATATGATTTTGAAGGTCTTAGAGAACATGATCGTCTTCTCCAGCAAGCTGCTGTGACTCGTTAAAATTAATGAAACTGTCAGGGTCGAAGCGTTAAACATTTTGGTTCTCATCATCAGCATTGTCTTAGATGACTATCAAAGTGTCATTATTGGCTGTTTGCTCTACGAAAAATGGTTTTGTTGATTTTCAACAGTTGTGATCTCTTCTTCATCGACCAGTCTATACTCAGTGAGTTTTGCTTGTTTCTTTTTCTTTCTATGAGAACTGGGAGAAACTTTATTTTTCTTCGAATATGGTTCTTGATCTTTCTCTTCTTCGATGGGTGAAAGGGTCTGCTCTCCTGGTTTTTGTTTTCAAGGTTTAGGCCTTGAAGAGTTGAAGGGCTAGCACCAGACGTGCTAGCTGCTTTTTTACCTTTCTTTTCCTTGTTAACCTTTTCTTTTTTATTTTTGGTAGATGACTTTCTGACCTGTTACGGGTAGGGATGAATACTTTGTAGTCATGATGAACTAACCTTTTGCAGGTTATTTTCGGATTGGGATCTTCCATCAAATTTCGAGGAGGCAAACATCCCTCTGTGATAAAAAACAGATGGCTATTAAGGAAGTTGATCGGTTGGAAGACGGTGTAGAAAGCATTATTCCACTCTTTCTCGGCCCATGTGGCAAGTTTCTTAAAAAAATATCATTAATTGTTGGTCGACGTATTGAATACCGCCTCGAAATTTCTAGAATAATCATGCAAGTAGATAATTAAGGAAGGAGAAAGACAATAGATGGAATTTATTTCAAAGTGAATAATTTTCGAAGTACTTATGATTGCTTCTCCAGATAAGATTTAGCTTTGATGGGTTGGCATCGGAAATCTCCTTGTCATTCTCCTATGCTCTTGAGATTAAGATAAACGTTTGTTTCCAGAATTTATCAGCTTCCAAGATATCATCAATGATTTTTAGGTCATCTACCAGAGTGAGGTAATATAAAGGGAGCTTTAGACCTTTCGATACTTGGGTTAAATAGATGAAATCCTTGATGCTGATTGGAATTTTGGATAACCAATATGCCATTATTACTGACATAAGAGTGAACCATTTATTCGGTGTCACTTGAGTAGGGAATAGGTTGAGAAGTTCGAAGTATTCCATGATCATAGGATCCAGTAGAACCAAAGACCCCAATTGATGATTTCGGGGTAGACTACCAACTCATTGTCTTTGCAGTCTAAGGGAGTTTCTCCTTCCTTAGGCAGTCGAATTGTGATTTTATCTCCCATTCCCCATTGTTTTTTTTTTAAGTTTGAAGCTTGGCTCTCTTTGTAATATATGTATCGAACCTTTTTCAGTTAGATGATGTAATTATGATCGAAGTCCTTTAAATTTCTGCTGATAGCAGCTCTTTCTTCTTCAGAAACAAATCTTGGTTCTTTAATTTTCTGAGTCTTACGGGTATTCTTATCTATGGTAGTTTCTAAATTCTCATCATCGGATTCAGCTTCATGATCAATCCTGGTAGCCTCAGAATCAGCTTCATTGGCTCCTGATATTTCTTCTCTATTTTGGGATGGATTTTGTTGAGGAAATGGAGCCTCAGTTTCTTGTGAAGGATTATTTTCTTGAGGAACTTCTTCGATTATCTCTTTCTGAGGAGAAGCCTAAGAAGTTGGAATAATTTCTGAATCGTCTCCCATGGCTATAAATTTTTTCTTTTTCTGATTGATGAAGGATGAGTCGAAGAAGGAGTATTTGAAATTTGTTTTGAGGAAGATTCGTTCAATTTTTCACTAATCAAAGGAGAATCTTTAATTTGAGAAGAAGAGACTCGAGGTGTTTTAGGCGCTAGAACTTTGGAAGATGGACACTCTTCGGTTATTAGAGAATGAGAGAAATCAAGAATTTTGGTTGGATTAAAATTACCATAGTAAGTTGTTTTGGTGGTTGTTCCAACAGGAGCGTTGTTGATTAATCCGGTAGCTTTATATTCCTCCGCTCTTTGGGTGATGCAAAGATAGTTGTATGATCCGAAGACTAAGTTGTTGTCAAGTTTTGGAGATTTTGGCTTTTTGGGTATGTTAGTCTTGGATTTTCTATTTTTTGGGTTTTTTCTCATAAACCGGATAAAGATTGACCGGAGAAGATGAGTATTGATCGGAAAGTTTGAGTTTTCTGATGAAGATATTGTAAAACATGAAGAACACGTTGAACGTAGCCAAGTTTTTGAATTTTCTCTCAAGTGATTTGTGTTGTGAGAATGAAAAATGAGGCAGCTGATGAACTTATAGAAAGATAGAAAGATGTGTGAAGTGGAAAGAACTTTATGATGATTTGAACTTTGTGAAGTGACTAGTTATCTAACTATGGGTCTAATCGCTCGATAGTCATGATAGATTTGAACGGAAATATGAAATGGTTACATTTGTGTACACTTTTGATGAAATTCGATGATTACGTTTTGAAGCTACTTCCATAATGATTTGAGAAGAAAGAAAAGAAAATTATTGTGTTTCAAAATAATTCGATAACTATTTTTTACTTCGAATTTGCATCTTCTATTGATTTTTGGACTTCGAGTTTTATATGGAGTATTTGACTTCGAGTTTGTATCACAATGGCTGATATGGAATATGGAAGATTTCGAAGACATTTTATTTCTCATTCATTTACTGACATGAGAACTAGGGGGCTACTGATATGGAAGTAGGATTTTAAGGACCAAACTATAAATAATGTAATTTTAAGGACTAAACTGTAAATTATGTAAGTTAAAGAGAACAATTGTGACTATGTAATATTGTTAAAGACTAAGAGTAATTTGTCCTCTTTTGTAACTAGTTTCAATTTAAGGCTAAGTCTTGACCCCCCTATGTAAATGGCAAGGCTAACCTAATAAAGGGATGGAATACTTTTTCTACTCAACTCATTTGCACTTAAAGCTTTCTTTCTCTAGAATTCGCATATAACATTTTCCAAAGAAAACAATCTTAATATTTGAACTCACCAAAGCCTAATTTCACTACGTTTTTTAAGTAGAAACGATCTATCGTTTATCTCTCTATCTTTTTCTTCGCCTCTAACCGTTTCTCCAATGAATCTAAATTTTTACTCCATCAAGATTGATGTTTTTATCTTCCAGGAGACAATGATAATAACATCAGACAAACGGTAGGAATAACCTTAGCTTGTTCTTCATCAAAAAATCGAATCAAGTTACCTTCCGCCACGCAACCAAAGGAATCAAATAGTGATAATACAAAACTATAAATATACTTTTTTTTCATTGTTATTCATCTTTAAAATGGAAGGACTAGCTTTTCTGTATTTTAGGGATCTCAAAAAATTCAATACTTACAAAAGGCGTTTGGTTGTTTTGAAATATGTTCTGAAATATGTTCGTGTATTTTACGAACAACACAAAAATCACAACAATATAAAATATGATAGACTAAATAGTTAGCGGAATATAATACTAACCTCTTTAATACTTAATACGTAATTATGTTTAACTATAATCGCAAATTATATATATATATTATATTATAGGTATAATTTGTAGTATTTTTATAAATATTTCAGAAAATCGGAAACAGTAAAACAATTTTTCTTAACATAAACTTATTTTGTTTTCGATAAACCTATTGCACTCTAAATCTTGTGACCAACTTAGTAGGAGTAATATCTATGTTTAGGGTATTGGGATAATGGCAAAACTATGATATTAGTGATTTCATATCACTAAATTTGACTATAAATATTGATTACTTTTGCTAAATTATTAAATATTCGAGATGTTGATGTTAATATAGAGCATGATCATATAAATTTATGTGCACAAATCGGGATATCATTGGGAACATAGAGAGACCGGTTTAGCTTTTGCACTTTGTGACTAGTCCTTCACCATTCAATGAACAATATTCTGAGCATAAAACAATATAAATTGGTCTGATTTGATTCCACCAGTTTCACTTTTTGATATCATTCTTTTTTCATGATGCACAAAGTTGTCTGATTTCCAATCAAATGTATAAATCACTTTATAAAGCTTATTTTCTCATTCAATGTTCTCTGCAATTTACTAAAAGCTATGGGTTTTCCACCTTCAAATTTACTGTGTAGTTTTATCCGATTCTTTTGAATATATTATCTCTATTTCTCCTAAAACTGTTGTTTTGTTCATTATATATAATCTACTGTTATTATGAACAGATTTTTCTGTATTTTATTGTTTTATCCTCTTAATACATAAAAAGGCGTTAATTTATATTTATTTTATTTTATTGTTTAAGCCGTGCTTTCTTATATTTCTTTCATTATTTATTAGAAACCCATATAGTTTTTGGGAATGTAGTCATTTTCCTTCACTTTTGTCTTCCACTCATCCTTTTATTTTAAAAATTTGTAAATTTAGTCCCTCCACATATGTAAAGCCTGAGAAATTGATACGTGTCCTCTGATTTTGTTGCAAGATTGGTCCCCCAAAAGTTTGGCCATAAATGTCTCTACTCATGCCAAGTAAGCTTCCTAGTCAGATTTCCGAATTACCATAAAAATGTACCATTTATCCACAATTATTTGGATCGGACCGGGTCAAACCAAATTAAAAACTAACCCATCCTAAAACCCAATCTAATATAACCCAATCCGAAAACCCAATCTACTATAAAATTAGGTATGTCCAAAATATGTTTATTTCGATGTAACCTTATTTATTATATATTTAATAATTTTAAAATAAAAAAATTGAAAAACAAATATATTTAAACTCCAATAGTGATCACCCCACTTATTATTTTTTGCTATGTTATTATGATCTGACGCATCACAAATTATATAATTTTAAGCAAAACCAATAAAATTAGAGGTATACTTTTTATTTTTTTATTGTAACAACTAAAATATAAAAACAGAAAAAGTCCTTTATAATATATACAAACTTTACTACTAATTTGTCATTTCTTTATATAATATTTGAATAATATATATATAAAACTTAGGCCTAAAATCATGAAAGTGTTTATGTCCATAGAGTATATAAACCAGAGTAAATTAAGAAAATAACAACTTAATAGTAAATATATAATAAACTTTCAAATCTTACAAATACATGGACAAAAAATTACCAGCTAAAACCAAACTTGGAGAAACCCTAAATTAACCAGAGTAAATCCTCTGCAACTGTAAAAAAATTTCCATTACATAGGCTACTTCATATAAACCCTAAAAAAGCATAAAGAGTTTGAAGAAAGAAGCTATCTAAAACTCTGACAAATTCCTAATCGCATCCCAATCGATTTCCACATACGAGTATTTCTCTAATCCGATATTATCAGTCTCCTGATCCCACTGCAGATCCGTAAAATCAATAAAACTCATACCAGACTCAGGCGACAAAGAACCAACAACCGATACATAGGGAGATGAAATGGACGATGAGTTTTTGGTTTTAGAATCATCAGATCTGGAAAACTGAATCGGACTTCGAATTGGGGTTCAAGAAGCCAAACCGGACTGAATATAGATGGACAAAAGAAAGATGGATGTATAATTGGAAAAGGAATGGGGAAGAAGATAAAGCTCTGTCAATGAAATTAGGAGTTTGTGTATTTAAATGGGTCGGGGCCTAATTTTAGAGTAGATTGGGTTTTCGGGTTGGGTTATATTGTATTGGGCGAGATTATATTAGATTGGGTTTCAGGTTGGGTTAGTTTTAATTGGATTCGACCCGGTCCGATTAAAATAATTGTGGGTGAATGGTAACTTTTTATGGTAACTCGAAAATCTGACTATGCAGCTTACTTGGCATGGGCAGGGGCATTTATGACCAAAATTCTGGGGGACCAATCTTGCAACAAAACTAGAGGACACGTGTCAATTTCTCAGGCTCCACATGTGCGGAGGGACTAAATTTGAAATTTTTTAAAACGAAGGGGATCAATGAAAGAAAAAGACTAGATTGATACAAGTGGTAAACATGAAGGACTAACAATGATTTTTAACTTAGTATTTGTTTGAGTCTATTGAAATCTCGTTGAGATAAAAAGAGTTATTAATAGTTTCAATTTTATATTTGTTTCGTTTTTTTCTTTTCACGCAATTCTATTGGGAGTTGATCTTGTTTTTTTACGTTATTTTTTTAAAAAAATTATCAATCACAATAATGTTAATTTTCTTTAATTTATTTGTAAAAGAATTTATTTGTGTGTCCTTTTTGATTTGGTTCTAAAATAATTTTTTCTTTCAACGTCTTTTCAGATCAGTTGTGGGAAGTCGTGACAAACAGCAATTCAATCTTTTTCAAACCAAATTCTCAAAGAACTAGACTGAAAATATTGTGTGTGTACCTGTATCCCATGCACTCTCCTGCTTCGCTTCGACCAGCTAAGCCATCATGCAAAATAGGTTCTTTTTCACCCATTCACACTGAAGGTTTCTCATCTTCCCTGGTTTCCTTCCCAGCACCCCTCTTACCTTCTTCACCAAATGCCATTCAGCCTCCTTCGATGACGTCTGCCCTTGCTGGCTTGATTCCCTCTGCTCCAGCCCTGGAAAAAGACAACAACCGTGTTATTACTTCTCAACATGAGGAGTATGTAAGGAATACTCTTGCCTTGGCCAGACACCACATGAAGTCTGGCCAGGGGCACATCATCTTTCAAAATGTGGCCTCACCTGAGATGAGGACTTACTTGGATCGTGAGCTCAGTGATCTTTCCATCGTGAGCTCAGTGATCTCAAATTCTCCGGATTCCATTTCACTTGGATCAATAAACAGCCTGACAATCCGATCCTATCCAAGCTTGATAGAGTCTTTGTCAACCCTTTTTGGGATGATTTATTCCCAATTTCGTTTGCTCACTTTGGGTACCTTAAATCTTCTGACCATACAACTGTTACACTTAATCTAGGATTCCCTCATCCTAAGCGTAAAAAGCCATTCAAATTTTTCAACATGTGGCAATCTCATCCGCTTTTTAAAGAATTACTTAATCAAATTTTATACAATCCCGCTGGTTCTTCTGGGATGAGATTGGTCACTGAAAAACTTTTTAGGCTGCACTCAGTGCTTGCGGGCCTTAATCGAAAAGAATTTCTCAAAAATGGCTTTTCCAAGCCCAAACCAATCTTGCTTGTGATCCGCTCAATCCTTCCTTTGTTCTGGAAGAATGCGATGCATCATCTACCTTTATCTTTCTTCGTAGAGCCGAAGAATCCTTCCTTAAATAAAAATCTAGAGAGAATTGGATCAAGCTTGGTGACAAAACAGTAAATTTTTCCACAATAGTATTAAAGCTCGTCTTTTTAGGAATAAGATTCTCTCTATCTCTAACGAGATATGAATAACCGTCTCTACTCCGAGTAGTGTTTCAAAAGTATTCGTAGATTACTTTGAAAAGACTCTAGGTACCAGGCATTCTGCTGGCTATCCTGGCCTTGAATCCGTTTCTTCACTTCTTACCTCTGAAGTTACAAATACGGATAAGGATTCTATGACTCGTGAGATTACTTGCGATGAAATAAAATCTGCTCTGTTCAGTATTGACAGTAACAAAGCTTCGGGTCCTGATGACTTCAACTCTTACTTCTTTAATTCCAACTGGAGTATTGTTGGCCAAGACATCTGTATTGGTGTCCTTGACTTCTTTCATTCTGATTCTTTGGAGGGTTCTTGGAGCTCCACTTTTATAGTTCTCATTCCTAAAAAGGACTCTCCCTCTAGGTCTGCCAACTTCAGACCCATTGCGCTCTGTAATGTTAGTTACAAGATCATATCCAATATCTTAGCTAATAGAATTAAAGATTATTTCCCTTATTTTATTGACGATTCCCAATCAGCTTTTGTGAAAGGTAAAAATATCTCTGACAATATCCTCATTTCCCAAGAAATTTTGAAAGGGTATTATTCCAATCAAAGAGACAAAAAGGTTGCGCTCAAAATTGATTTAATGAAGGATCTCTACCAGTTAAATATTTAGGAGTACCCCTTCTTACTAGCCGTCTAAGCCACTCGGATTGTCGCCCTCATCTCCATAAAATCACTTCTATAATTGAATATTGGACCTCTAAGCATCTCTCTTATGCAGGTAGACTTCAACTCATTAAGTCTGTCTTATTTGTTGGTCAAGTCTATTGGTCTTCCATTTTTATCCTCCTCTCAAGGATAATCAAAGAATTGTCTCAGTATCTTCGTTGCTTTCTCTTGTCCAGCTCGGCCATGAAAATTCATGGGGCCAAAGTAACTTGGGCCACAGTCACCTCGCCCACATCAAAGGGCGGCCTTGGGATTCTTGTCTTAAAAATCTGGAATCAGGTGGCTATCTTTAAACATCTTTGGTCTATCATTAATAATAACAATCACTCCATTTGGAGTGACTGGATTAAGATGGAAAAAATTAAAAATACTAATTTTTGGAATCTCCCTTTTGGATCCTCGCCCTCTTGGATTTGGAGGAAAATTCTGCGTCTCCGTCCTCTGTCTTGTAATCTATGTAGGATGGCAATTGGTAATGGCTCGAGCACCTCATTCTGGTATGATCTATGGTTACTACCATCCTAGCTTGTTTCCCATTATGGAAAAAGTATCATCAAGGACTCCAGACTCGGGAAAAACCTCAAGGTCTCGGATATCATCCTCAATAGAATCTGGAATTGGCCATCCAATATTCGATCAAAATCTGCTCGAAATAACACAAACCTGCTGGAAATTCAAAATCTCATTCTCTCCCTTCCTCCACCAAACGTCTACTCCAACGATATTCTATTTTGGAAGGCGAAACAAGGTTGCGCTTCGTTCAGCATCAAGGACACGTATCAAGCCATTCGGCAGCCCAACCCTAAAGTAGGGTGGGCCGAGTTAGTTTGGAATAAATTAAATATTCCTCGTCATTCTTTTATCCTATGGCTTGCTATCCTGGGAAAGCTTGTCACCAAAGACAAGCTCCTCAGTTGGGATTACAACATCCCAGCTGTCTGTGCTGTGTGTAACTCTGATAATGAAACTATCTCTCATCTCCTTTTTTACTGTAGCTTCACTTAGAGTATCTGGTCCCATTTTAGTATTAAACTCGGATTCCCCCTCACCACCTCCTGTTGGCAGTCTTGGGTTTGTGAAGCGTCAAATTGGTCTCAATCTCGAAACCTTCATATTTCGCATTCTTTCTTCGCCGCGGTAATTTACCATGTCTAGAAGGAGAGGAATCTCAGAACTTTTGGTTCCCTTCCTGCCATCGCCTTTATGGTTTCTCACCGGATCTTTTCAGATCTTTGGTTTAGATTCCAAGGCACCAAGACTGGATGGCCTTTCTAAAATTAATATTTATTGCTCTACTTTTATTTGCAGGATACCTTTGGTGAGTGCAGTTCGTGTCCCAACTCTCTTGCTCACTTAGATAACTGTGGATGCCGTCATTGATGCCTAGCCGTTTATGCCGTACTTTTGATTACTTGTATTGGACGAGTCATATCTCTCTACTATGATTGGATCGATTTACTGCTTTTCATTTTTATTTCGCAAATGAATTTCCATAGTCGATTGTCGAGGTTTCTCGGGGTATGCCCCAGATTATTGTATGTAACTTATTTTAATTAATTAATGCTTTTAAACACCAAAAAAAAAGTCATGACAAAAATTGATTATGAATCGGAGAGCGAGTATTTGTTTTTAGAGACAAGATTTTCTGTCGATGAGATTGAAAATAAAAAATTTCATTGGAAGAGGAGACGACACATTGTCTTTTCAATTAAATTTCTTTTTATATTCTATAACTTTGATTTCTTAATATATATATATATATATATATATATATATATTAGTGTGAAATTACCCCTAAATTATCCGCTCAACTATTTTATTGTCATCAAGTACTCAGGGTTTGATCTATTACCTCTTAATATCCATCTCAACTACCTAATTACCACTTAATACCTAACATTATTTTAATACCCTAACTACTCTCACCCTTCAACAACAATCACATAACTAAAAATTATCCTTCTTACTTTTTCTTTTTCTTTTATTTTTAAAAGATCCATATCTTTCAAACCGAAGCTCGGAAAAAATAAATGAAAGTACCATCGCTTTTGTTTTTTTTAAATGAACAAAACTAGATCCATTAATCATATTTTTTATTTTAAAAAAAAATAAAATTTCACCAGTAACAACTCTCGGGAAATCAAGAGAGTTGCAAACAACTCTCAGGAAATCTCGAGAGTTGCAAACAACTCTCAGGTCAGTTTTTTAAACAACTCTCAGGTTAGTTTTTCAAACAACTATCAGGTTGATTTTCAAACAACTCTAACGTTCGTTTTTCCAACAACTCTCAGGTTTGTTTTTCAAACAACTCTCATGTTCGTTTTTCAAACAACTCTCAGGTTCATTTTTCAAACGACTCTCAGGTTAGTGCTGGTGAAGGTACCAGCGGGTATATATAATCGGGGGTATTTCTGTCCAAATTTCAATTCGAGGTACCAAATGACACTATCAAAAAAACGGATACTAGTGGGTAATTAAATAGTTGAGAGGGTATTTGCTGGTACTTTTCTCTATATTAATTAGGTCAACGATTATATATAAATAAAGTTGTAATATATATATATAGAGAGAGAGCGCGTTGTTTTATATAATTTTTATTATTATATAAATATTTATTGATATATTAATATTCATTTTAATATAATTATAATTTTATTATTATTATTATCATGTTTGACACATTTTATATTGATTTTCTATATATAATTTTTAAACCAACGTCAGAAGGTAAACCACATAAGGTGACAGGCTCAGCTAAGAAAGCATTTGTAGAGGATTCGAACTCATGATCTTTGGTCACAAGAATGTTTTGTTCCACCAACTCGGGTACCCCTTTCGGGGTTAGTCTCACTATGGATGAAATTTTTTTCTGAACCCGCGGATATCCGAGCCGAACCGACCTGATAGAATGGGTTATGAGTTTTAAAAATTTCCGGGTTTGGGATGGGTTGTGGGTTTGAAATTTTATTACATGCCGGGTTTGGGATGGGTTATGGGTTTAAATTTTTTCCCACGGGTACCCAACCCGAACCCGACCCACTGGGTAATACCCGACAGATACCTGCTAAGTATACTACTTATACTACATACAAACTATAAAAACATATATCACATGTACTATAAATATACTACTTAGTAATACTATAATCAAACTATAACAACACTTATCACATATATTATTGTATACTAATACTATAATTAAATTATAACAACACTTATCATATAAACTATAAGTATACTACTAATGATTTAATCAAACTATAAAACACTTATACAACACTTATCAAATATATTATAAGTATATTACGTAGTTATACTATAATCAAAATATAATAGTACATATCACATATAAGGAACGTATAATATAAATTATTTTTAGTTTTGCACAAGTATAAAAAAGATACCATGTTTTTCATATGTAGCGGATACCTTATATATCGCCATGCCTTAATTGTGTCTGTACCCGTGATAGGTCTGCAAACATCATGTCATGCCCAATGCATTTAAACATGTAGGTTGAAAATGTTGGAATTTCTCCATTAAGTTGGACCGTCACATGTCGTATCGATGTATCGAACTATCGTTAATATTAGTCCAATAAAAGTAATCATAAAGAAAAGAACGGACTAGTAGATAAAATATGTATCATGGAGGTAATTGTATAGATACCAGGTTTAATTCCGAATACTGTGAAGGATTGGATTCGAAAATAAACAACTTAAGCAAAACGTAAAGTTTTGGGGTTATTTTGTAAAACAAAATAATACCGGGTTATGGTCCCTAAGAGTGGCAATTTAATAAGGATTGGTATTCATTAAGTAACTGTCTGGAAGTTACAGACAATTAAGAGAGAAGAACCGTTACTGGTCTTCATTAAGTAACTGTCTGGAAGTTACAGACAATCAAGAGAGAAGAACCGTTACTCGTCTTCGTTAAGTAAATGTCTGGAAGTTACAGACAATTACTTAATGGAGAACCGTTTTCTCACTTCAGTTCTATATAAGAATGAGTTTCTCATTCTTGAAAGAAACGAAAGAAAATACAGAGAGAAAATCCTTTAAAAAAATAAATTGATTCTTCCTTCGAATCAATTACAAAAGTGTGTTTTGGTTGCCATCTCTTAGAAGAATCAATAACCTAGCAAAGGATCGCCGATCATCTGCTCTAAGTCAGGAATCTGAAGATCAAAGAATGTCTACACATTTATTCCGCATTATTATAGGATGATTTAACTTCATGGTTCAATAAGTTAGATTAGAAATCCGTAAAGTATTTCTATCAAGTGGTATCAGAGCCACCATGAAATTAAATTCTTAGTTTTTCAGATTATAAAATTAGATCATATATATTAGATCTATATATTAGATCTATATATTAGATATGATGTCGGCTATCGGAAATTACACAAACAATTAAACAATTACGGTGGTATAATTATATATGCAGTTAAAAGATGCCGTATGCGGCTACTATAATTGATATAATTAAATTAAAATCTGAAATTATTAATTTAGTAACTGTCCTTTCGCCTAAAGAATACGCGAAATATACGTGACCACCGATAAATGTGTAATTAAGTTTGCTTATATATTATATAAAGTTATAAGTGAATTATTACGAGAATTATATTATATCATTGAAGTTTATGATATATATAAATATATATTATAGTATATATATGAATAAGTTATATATATATATAAATAAATACTATATTATAATATATATTAAGAATTATATTATAATATAATTAAAAATATATTACAATATAATTAAAGATATATTATAATATATTAAATTTAAGGTGTAAATTTAATTTAATTAAAGATATATTATAATTAAAGATATATTATAATATATTAAATTTAAGGTGTAAATTTAATTTAATTAAAGATATATTATAATTAAAGATATATTACAATATAATTAAAGATGTATTATAATATATTAAATTTAAGGTGTAAATTTAATTTAATTAAAGATATATTATAATTAAAGATATATTACAATATAATTAAAGATATATTATAATATATTAAATTTAAGGTGTAAATTTAATTTGATTAAATTATACATAGACTACGAAATAGTTTGGACATTAAGTAAGGTAGTCGTATAGTATTTTTCGAAATAATTAGCATGTTTTAAGTTGTCCGAACTTCGGTAAATAATTAATGATTCAATATATCGCCAAAGTGATCCCTATTGCTGAATTAATTATTTTAGAGTTTTGACAAGTCTATGATTGACAAGTATGTAAATTTTAATCGGCCCAAAGGAAGGTTAATGTTTGACATAGTTAATCTTAGACACGAGATAGTTATTTGTGAATTGATCATTAAGAAAATTGAACTAAAAAAAAATCGGCCCAAATGAAGATTTTTTTTCTTGTCAATTAGAAGGATCAACATTAATTATGCTCAAACTCATACATATACAAATTAATATGCTTTCCCAAAGGTATCTTATTGATGTTGTAAGAGTATGTTTTATTATGCTATGTTTATTTGTTAAATACTATGGAGGTTATATGTTAAGGGATGTTTTTGGCTATTTTGTTATGTTAGCAAATTCGTATTTCTATAACCCGGAAGGCAAAAAGGCACCCATACTTAATGGGAGCAACTTTGAGCTGTGGAAAGAAGATATGTTGCTGCACTTGATGTGCCATGATTACGACTTAGCATTAAGGGTCGATGAACCTAAACCCCTGACTGATGACAGTTCTCCTACGGAGAAGAAAGAGTCAGAGGCGTGGGAAAAGTCGAACAGGATAAGTCTAAGGATCATGAAGCAAGCAATTCCATTAGCATTCCGTGGTGCAGTTTCACCTGAGATCACTAATGCGAAAATATTTCTCGAAGAGGTAGATAAATGTTTTGCCAAGAACGATAAAGTAGAGATTAAGACGCTGCTTATTAAGCTAGCCTCTATGAAATATCGTGGCAAAGGGACTGTTCGTGAGCACATCTTGGAAATGTCAAACATCGCTTCCAAACTGAAAGCACTTAAGATTGACCTTCCCGAAGATGTTGTGGTAAGCTTTGCTTTTCACTCTTTCCCTCCTCAGTATAAGAACTTCGAAACTTCTTATAACTGTCAGCGCAAGAAATGGACTCTCAACGAGCTCATCTCTCAGGCAGCGCAAGAGGAGGAAAAAATGAAGCAAGAACATCCAAAAGTGCAAATGGTGAAAGCTCAGATGGATAAGGGAATTAAGAGAAAGTATGAAGGTTCAGATGCACATGCATCCGGTTCGGGACAAAAGAAGCATACGGGTACGTCTGGTAAAGGGCGTTGCTTCCATTGTAAGAAACTGGGGCACTTTAAGAAAGAATGTGAAAAATGGAGGGCTATGATGAAAACCAAAGGTATTTTCACTTCTATGGTCTGTTCTCAGATCAATTTAGTTTCAGTGCCAAGAAATACTTGGTGGGTTGATACAGCAGCAACAACTCATATTTGTATTTCTTTGCAGGGTATGATAAGAAACCGAAGCCTGAGTGATGGTGAAACATCCATCTATACAGCTGATGGCAGTTCGTGTTTAGTTCATTCTATCTGTGATTTTCGTTTGTTGCTTACCAGTGGACATTTTTTGTATTTAAAAGACGTATTGTATGTACCTTCTTTTCGAAGGAACCTAATTTCTTTTCCGTTGTTGGACAAATTAAGTTATTCTTGTCTATTTGGAAATGAAAGTTTATGTCTTTATTTACATGGTAATGTTGTTGGTTCTGGAAAGTTAATAGCAAATGATAACTTGTATTTATTGGGTACTATAAAGGATCACAAAGAGATAATAAATGTAGATGTACCTGGAAAACTAAATTGTAAAATGGAAAAATCAGCAAAACTTTGGCACAAGCGATTAGGTCACATTTCTAGAAATAGAATTGAAAAGCTTGTTTCAGAAGGTTTATTAAGTGAACTGGATTTTTCGGACTTCAACGTTTGCGTTGAACGTATAAAAGGAAAACAGACCAAAGTGAAACGATTAGATGCATACGGGTATTGGATTTGATACATACAGACATTTGCGGTCCGTTCTCTACAGCATCGTGGAACGGCCAACGATATTTTGTATCTTTCATTGACGACTTTTCACGATATGGGTATCTATATCTCATTCACGAAAAATCAGAAGCCATTGACAAGTTCAAAGTCTTTAAGACTGAAGTTGAAAAACAACTTGGTAAAGACATTAAGTGCGTCAGATCAGACCGTGGTGGTGAATACTACGGGAGATATGATGCTTCAGGTGAACAACGTCATGAACCGTTTGCAAAGTTCCTAGAAGAGTGTGGTGTAGTCCCTCAGTATACGATGCCGGGTTCGCCCAACATGAATGGAGTATCTGAGAGACGAAACCGTACATTAAAGGATATGGTAAGAAGTATGATTAGTCATTCAACATTACCTATATCACTCTGGGGAGAAGCAATAAAATGTGCGACCTACCTACTTAATAGAGTTCCGACGAAAGCAACTACTAAGACACCGTATGAACTTTGGACTGGGCGTAAACCTAGTTTAAAACATTTACATGTTTGGGGATGTCCAGCTGAAGCGAAGCCTTATAGGCCGAATGAAAAGAAATTGGACTCCAAAACGGTTAGTAGTTATTTCATCGGATATCCCGAGCACAGTAGGGGTTTTAAGTTTTATGATCCTTCCACAAAGAATATATTTGAGACGGGTACAACGAAATTCTTTGAGGATATAGAGTTTGGGGGGAAGAATTTAGTAACGAACATTCATTTTGAGGAAGAATCAATAGAGATTCATGAAGGTTCTAACAATGATACTATAGTTTCAGATGATGATATGGTAATTAGAAGGCCAATCATCACTTCAGATTCGTTAGAACATATAGATACTCAAGATGATGTTAATCTTCCTCCTATGGATGTTGTTCCAATGGAGAAAAATGAAGTTGTTCAAGAAGAACAAACTCTATCTCTTCAAGAAGTTCAAGTGCAAAATGAAGAAATTATGCCTTTGCGTAGATCTACTAGAGAAAGAAAGAGCGTTATATCTTCAGACTATATAGTGTATCTTCAAGAACATGAAGAATTTTATGGGTCAACAGAAAACGATCCTTTAAGTGTTCGTGAAGCCATGAAAAGTTCTGATTCTCACTTCTGGATTAAAGCAATGAACGAAGAGTTTAAATCAATGCAAGATAACGCGGTATGGGAGCTTGTTCCATTACCTGAAGGAAAGAAGCTGATTGGCTGTAAATGGATTTTTAAAACCAAACGGGATTCTAAGGGTAATGTGGAGAGGCATAAAGCGCGACTTGTAGCTAAGGGTTTTACTCAACGTGAAGGGATTGACTTTAAAGAAACTTTCTCTCCAGTTTCTTCGAAGGATTCTTTTCGGACAATCATGGCATTAGTTGCACACTTCGACCTTGAGCTCCATCAAATGGATGTAAAGACCGCCTTTCTTAATTGAGACATTGAGGAAACGATCTATATGTTACAACCTGAAAACTTTGTCTCTGGTGATCCAAAGTCGACGGTATGTAAACTGAATAAATCTATTTATGGTCTCAAGCAAGTGTCTCGACAGTGGTATCACAAATTCCTTGAAGTTATTGTCTCATATGGTTTCGAGATAAATTCGGTAGAGGATTGTGTGTATCAAAAATTCAGTGGGAGTAAATTCATATTTCTAGTGCTGTATGTTGATGACATATTATTGGCCACGAACGATAAGGAATTGTTACATACGACCAAGATTTCTTTCAGACAAATTCGATATGAAAGATCTTGGTGATGCATCATTTGTGTTAGGAATTCAAATTCACAGGAATCGATCCCATGGAATTTTGAGTTTATCACAAAAGGCGTATATTGAGAGTATATTACAACGTTACGGGATGGCTAACAACAAGGAAAGGAAACCCCTATATCAAAAGGTGAAAAGTTTAGCCTTAAGCAATGCCCAAAGACAAAACTTGAGATTGAGGAAATGCAGAAGGTTCCATATGCTTCGGCTGTTGGAAGTCTGATGTATGCTCAAGTTTGTACACGGCCAGACATTGCTTTTGTGGTGGGTGTGTTAGGGAGATACGTAAGTAATCCGGGGATGGAACACTGGAAAGTAGTCAAAAGAGTTCTCTGGTATTTGCAACAAACAAAACATCACAGGTTAACATATAAGAAGTCGGATAAACTGGAGGTCATAGGGTATTCCGACTCGGATTTTGCCGGATGTGAGGATTCTCGTCGTTCAACCTCAGGCATTATATTCCTTTTAACGGGAGGTGCAATATCATGGAAAAGTGTTAAACAAACACTCATTGCATCTTCCACTATGGCTGCGGAATTTGTTGCTTGTTTCGAGGCATCCAATCAGGCGCTTTGGCTGCGAAATTTTGTCACGGGACTGCGAATCGTAGAAGGGATAGAAAAACCCCTTAGATTATATTGTGACAATAACTCGGCAGTTCAGTATTCAAACAGTAACAGGAGCTCGGTTAAGTCCAAACATGTAGATATCAAGTTCCTTTCTGTTAAAGAGAGAGTACAGAGTGGTCAAATTAGTGTGGAGCACATAGGGACAAACTCAATGTTAGCAGATCCTCTTACGAAGGCATTAGTACCTAAAGTTTTTATTGAACACACCATTAACATGGGTGTTGTGTACTTAGAGGATTATTAGTTTCAGTGGGAGTTTGTATTAAGCTATTAAATTTGTTTGTATTATGATATTCGCGAACTTAAGGTCATTAATGCAAACATATTTATATACAAGTTTTCAGTGTGCTCTTGTATTTGATTATTCGTACTCTGCTGTAAGTAGACCTCCAATTAAGTGGGACTAGTTAAGAATAGATATGTAAGATTACATTTCATATTATTCTTATGCTATGCACCATGATAGATCCATGTAGTTGATTGTTGCGATATCGTGATTACTGATGCATCTATTTGCGGCTTGAAATGCATTGATGATGACTTTAGTCCTATGTCGTTAATAGTCATTTACGAGATTGTTAAGGTTATCTATGTGGCGATAGAAATTTAGAACGTTCGTTAAGTGGATGCATCCTATAGTAGCATATGATGATCCAAGTGGGAGATTGTTGGAATTTCTCCATTAAGTTGGACTGTCACATGTCGTATCGATGTATCGAACTATCGTTAATATTAGTCCAATAAAAGTAATCATAAAGAAAAGAACGGACTAGTAGATAAAATATGTATCATGGAGGTAATTGTATAGATACCAGGTTTAATTCTGAATACTGTGAAGGATTGGATTCGGAAATAAACAACTTAAGCAAAACGTAAAGTTTTGGGGTTATTTTGTAAAACAAAATAATACCGGGTTATGGTCCCTAAGAGTGGCAATTTAATAAGGATTGGTCTTCATTAAGTAACTGTCTGGAAGTTACAGAAAATTAAGAGAGAAGAACCGTTACTGGTCTTCATTAAGTAACTGTCTCGAAGTTACAGACAATTAAGAGAGAAGAACCATTACTGGTCTTCGTTAAGTAAATGTCTGGAAGTTATAGACAATTACTTAATGGAGAACCGTTTTCTCACTTCAGTTCTATATAAGAATGAGTTTCTCATTCTTGAAAGAAACGAAAGAAAATACAGAGAGAAAATCCTTTAAGAAAAATAAATTGATTCTTCCTTCGAATCAATTACAAAAGTGTGTTTTGGTTGCCATCTCTTAGAAGAATCAATAACCTAGCAAAGGATCGCCGATCATCTGCTCTAAGTCAGGAATCTGAAGATCAAAGAATGTCTACATCATGTAAGTATTTATTCCGCACTATTATAGGATGATTTAACTTCATGGTTCAATAAGTTAGATTAGAAATCCGTAAAGTATTTCTATCAGAAAACAGTGGATATCAATTTTAATAAAATAGTTGGGTTGAGAATATATAAGATTGGAAAAATAATTTTGTTAAAAAGTTGATAATAATCTTCTGGAACAATTATATAATAGTGGTCCGATAAGTTTGTTGAATAATTTGAGAATTTGTAAAGTTTAGAATAGATTTGTTAATAAGTTCATTGTTATAATAAATAAGTAAACATGTTATGTTTTTTATTAGTTTGAAAGGTATTTTTTTTAAATCGAGAACTTAAATGTGTATTTTTAATTTGATTCCAAGATTGATCGCTTATATATTTGATGATGTATTTGACAATCATTATTATTAGTCAGTGTTATAGAATCATTGTATATTGTCGCGTTTATTATGGATAATATGAATTGATTCAATCTATAAATAATAATTTAAGTATAATTAAAAAAATTGGGGTTGTTTTGTAGAAACAAAACAACTTGAGTTTATGATCTCCAAATTTTTTTGTAGATAACTTAATTTTTATTTAGTTTTGAATTTTATGATTTAAAACGCTAGATTTTAAATATAAATGGAGCTTAGAGGAAGAGAATAATTGAGTCGTCATAAGCCGATGAATCGTAAGAACGAAACAAGTTTATCTCACTAAAAATAATTAAAAAATAGATTTAAAGATTGATTTGCTAGATCTTTCAAGAAAAAATCATAAAATATTTGAAGTTACAAACCTTTTGAACATCTATAACCCATTAAATGCTCATTTTTTTGCATCATCAACAAGAAAAAAGAGAAAAAAGGTAGAATCGGATTTTGTAGCTTCTTGTAAGTATTTTTCTTATTTCCATCGTCAGATAGTTTTTAGGCGGATAAAGTTTTAGGAAAAAAATTATACAAATTTACTTTTGTATATTCACACGTTATTTTGTTCCCAATTTATTTTTATAAATTAATTATTCGTAATTAATTATTATTTATATTCCAAATATTTAAGTAGTTATTCTTTATTTTTATTCCGCTTGATTTATTGCATTTTTAGACATAATTAAGAGTAAAACTCTTCATCACGTCTTATAAGCTTAAACTATAATTTATATTATGTTATTTGAATACACGTAATCTTGGATATATACGTTGTATCAGTTTAGATATAAAAAAAATTATTTTATAGATTTTTGAAATAATAATGTACAATTAGTTAAGTATGTTTGAATTTTAACAAAATGCTTCAATTTTTTTCTTCAAAATCGATATTGCTTTTTTGAGTTTTTTTTCAAACTTAGTATCTTCATTAAAATTTATTGTTCAAGTTTTATTTTTAAAATATCTAAAGGATAGTCAAATTTGTAATCCTAATAACTGCCTAAAGACCTAATAAAGTAGTTATTTTTTTATTCTAACTTTTTTTTACTCTCGTTATAAAGTTTTTCTTTTGTTATGCATTCATAAAAAAAATTAAATAGTTATTTTACAAGTTTAATATTTTTGTAAAATTATCAATATACTCCTTATATCATATATTTAAAAGTATAATTTGATATCTCATATAGCTTATTTACACAAGAGAACCCGTTAGTATATATTATGAAACTATTTCACATTTATGTGGAAATAATAAAGCAATTAGATTATGTATTGTTTTTACCCAATCTCAACTTTACTAGGCTTACAAAATTTAATAAATTTTGATTTTCTTATATATCATCTATATGTACTTATAACCATAACCAGTGGCGGAACCAGGAATCCAGGTTTGGAGGGGCTGAAGTATTACATAAATTAGACATGTTTTAATTTTTTTTCATTCACCTCGTACTGTTAATTGATTTTTTAATAATTTATCAAGAAATATTAAAAAAAATTAATCCTCACATTTTTATTGATTAAGAAAATCATGAATATTTATTGAAATTAAATATATATAAAAAATTCTACATTTGATTTATGGGGCATATGTCTAAATAATTTTAAGTTTATATATGAGTTAGTACCAGTTATAGCATTTATGTATAAAATCAAAAGGCTTCATACTAGTTGAGATATGTTCTTACTTATTTGTCATTGATCTTTCTCATACCTATCTAATGTGGAAATTTGGTCGCACATAAAAAATTCTCTGTTGACTTACCTAATGCTCACTCTAATTAGGTTGTTTCATGATTCATATCTAAGTAATAAAGTTTTACAATGAATATATTTGCTCACTCTTATTAGAGCATCTTAGAAGTTCCTTAGCGTCACTTCAATTAATAAAGTCACACTATCTTTATACACTCTAATAAAATCACTCCGTTTGATGAGCATGACTGATGGTTCATCATCTTCAACATCCAATGAATTTCATCTGTATCACGTTTTCGTCTGGGTATGGAGCTCTAATACCAACTATTAGACCCAAATAATAGTATATCAACCACACACGAGATTAACTTCAAAACAACCAACCAAATAATAAAACAACTGATTTATAAACAAAATAAAACCACAAACCTAATCACTGAAAAATAATCAACGGTAAAATAAATCAAAAACCAAAACATTTATATAAAAAGACCACTTCGTTGTGAAGAGTAAAAGACCACGAGACTTATGAAGATTTCACCAAAAACACTTCTACTATTATGATAAGTTGAAGGTAAAAGTATATCCAGTTCAATATAATAAATATCTACAACCCACCAACAATTTTAAACATAATAAACTAACAAAAAAAAAGAAACAAAAATGAATAATATTACAAAAACTACTCCACTATTCCAAAAGTGATTTCTCCCGAACCGTAGCATCAAATAACAATCCAACCTGACATATTGAAGCTTTATATGTCCCAAACATGTTGTCCAAATTTCAGCCAAAACCGACACCGTTTGACCATTGATCAAACATTTTAAACATGACTTCTTTAAAAATCCGAAAATAAAAATTTCTCCAATACTAATCTTCCTTGAGGCTAGGGGGGGCTCGCGCCCCCCCTAGCCCCATAGTAAATCTGCCCCTGCTTATAACAAAAAAAAATATTATATAAAATACGGATGACCAATCCAAAATATTGAATTTTTTAAATATTTATATTATTATCAATGCATTTATTTATTTTGTTTAATATTTTTTTCTCCTAGTACATTTGATGTAAATATTAAAATATGAATAATTAAAATAAATAAATAAACTTTTAACAAGTAAAATGTTAGTTAGTTTTTCATAAACGTGTATTCCAAAAATATGTTGGAATTTATATTTTAATCTTTTTTATTGATATTCGTATGGGAAAATATGTTTTAGATGGATATGAATGTATAAATCGATATGTGAATAATATTAATAGAATAAAAATAAGACAATAATGTATGTTATTCCAAAATATCATTATTATATAAAATAATCTCTTATTTATAGATTCATGATATCGTAGAGAATTATTAAAGACACAAATAATATTTATTAACTATACGACATTAATTCTTTTATAGTGCACTTGGCCGTGTTATCAACATGTATGATTTTTGTTTCTTCTTTCTTTACCTCTAAGTTACAACCAATGGGCTTCACTTCTTATCGGGCTATGTAATTGGATTGGACTAGTTGCACCCTTATTAGTAACCTCCAAAATTTTACGCGAGAGTCGATGGAAGAATATACCTTATAGAACGTCTGGGACATTTGTCATCATGTTTTGGTCAGGATGGCTGAATCTCGTTTGTGCACTTGTTGATTGAGGTTCAATGTCATGTTTATTGGTTGGATGTGGAATCGTATCCTAACCTATTTTTGGTTGGATTCTCAAGAGTATTGAGATTCGTTGGCGTTTTCTTTTGATACCTCAACTTCCTCTAACCAAACCAAATCTTGAAAACATCTTTAAATTTGTTTGTGTTGACTCTATTCATGTCTCCTTAAAAAACATTCGTTGGCCAAAACCTCTCTTAAGGTAAAAATATAATTTTTTTGAACTTGAAAAGGGTAAAACTAATAAGTAGCATGTTGTTATGCTTGTTAGAACATTATACTGAATCTAAAGAATCTCATATAAGCTTTAGGATGCCTCATTGTACATGAGAGTATCCCTTCTAGACCTTTTGAATGATGAAGAAATGACAAATCCAAAGTGGCTGAAATAATATATGAGTTAATAGCGGAGAATGGAGGTTTGGCTTTGCTAAGATGTTATTTCCTTCAACATGAGAATAGTCGGAGGTATCTTATGTATGTAGCTGCATGGCCGGATGTGGGTACCTACATAAATAACTTATATTTGACTTTAGTTTTCTTTTGAAATGATACATGGTTGTAATTGAAGTTGTTGATTTTTTAAAGGGTTGAGTACAAAATAGAAAATTATAATTAGAAATGTGTTGAAATAATAACATGTGTCATAAGCGTAGCCAGTGAAGTAAGCTTGCACACTTGAAAAAGGATCTTCGATATTGAATATGAGCTCGGGATTTAAATACTTGGAAGTATGAATATGGCATATTTGTGTTGGTTTTTTTTTTCTTTATTGTCTCTCTTGTAAAGCTAATACCGTATTTAAAATTTTCACTTTTAAACACTAAAATATGAAATATGAAATCAAATCATTTATTTATTATTACCTTCATTTGTTTTAGCCAAGTTTTGTTATGAGTAAAATTGGTTAAAAAGGGTTTGGAGCTTGAAATCCATTATAAATGGGATGATTATGATAGTCTAAATCTAAGTACAACTAAATTGTTTGGCTTATCATCGTTCAATTGATAAACAGAGAATGGATCGACATTGGTGTTATAGAAAAATAGTCAAACGCCCAAGGTGTCGGAGGACAGAATAGCTCTAGAAGATGTTATTCATTTTATTATCATCCCAGTTATATATCAAAAGAGTCTCTCATTTGTTGCACTCATAACTTCTACCATCATAGTAGGAAAGAATGCGTCATTCAAAAGTGAAAAATCCAAAATACAAAGACAAATCTATTCCTAATAAAGCTTCAAATGTTGTATATTCCATGGGTGCTGAAGAATCCTCCCTTCAAAATCACAAAGACGATAAGACCTCGGCTTTATCCTCTCAACAACCATATAAAGCCCTTCCCAGTTCAGAGCCATTTTTCCAAGATTTTTCTCCTTTGTATGTAGAAATACTTTTCTCAACACCTTATCACCTTCTTTGAATTCTCTTCTATTAATCTTCAAATCATATATATTCCTCATAAGAGTTTGATAATGGATTACATCCAAATAAGCTTCAACTCTTTTCTTTTCAATCAAATCTAAATTCGCTCTTCTAACTTCATCACTGGATCTTTCAAAATATTCATTTATCCTAAAAGATGACATCATAGATTCTATGGGGCTGACTGCATCCATTCCATATGCTAAAGAAAAAGGAGTCCCTTTTGTATCCTCCCTAAGAGTTATCTGATAAGCCCAAAAGCACCTCTTGCAAATAATTTGGCCATTTTCTTGCTGCCCCGTCAAATTCTTCTTCAAGTCATCTAAAATTGTTCTGTTTGTTACCTCCACTTGTCCATTAGCTTAAGGATGAAAAAGCGTCGAAAAACATTGCTGAATTTCTTTCGACGTGCAAAATGAACCCATCTCTTTGTTATTAAATTGAGAGCCATTATCTGTTGTAATCTTCTGAGGAACTCCAAAACGACAACAAATGCTATTCAAAATAAACTTGATCACATCTTTTGCTTTTGTTTCTCATAGCGATTCTGCCTCGGCCCACTTTATAAAATAATCCACTGCTACGATTATCATCTGTCTTCCTCCAGAAGCCATCAAAAAAAGACCCAATAGATCAATCCCCCATCTATCAAATGGTACCGCCTTGGTTATAGACATAAGTGGCATTGCTGGCCTATGAATAACATTAACAAATCTTTGAAAAGTATCACAACTTCGAACTAAATTCTTAGCATCATTCATGATTGTAGGCCAATAGAATCATGCACGTAAAACTCGTCGTGATAGAGCTTTAAACCCACAATGAGCTCACCCTTCACCATCATGCAATTCTGATAACACCTCTTGTGATTCTTGCTTGCCTAGACATTGTGATAATGGCCTGCTCAATGCATTTTTATACAATATTCCATCTAACAATATATATCCGAAAGCTTTACCTCTTAATTTTTTTGCCAACCTCGAATCATCTGGTAATTTTCCTTGAGTAAAAAAATTGAGAATATCTGCTCACCAATCGCCTCGGATCACTTCAGACATGACAAAGAATTCCTCTATACATTCACACTGACTAGATTGAGTAACAATTGAAGGATTTTCTTGTATCAAATCCAAGGATATTCCTCCTTATAAGCAATATTTGCTAACGAATCAACCACTATGTTACTCTCTCGACCAATATACTCAACAAAAACATTATCAAACAAAAGCATCAAATTCCGAAGTTTCTGAAGATATAAAATTAAGCAATTTTTTCTTGCTTCGGAAAATCCAGATACCTGATTTGCTAAGAACTGAGAATCCGTTTCTAAGCATATTGAAGTTGCTCCACAAAGTTTTGCCAATCTTAAACATGCAAAAGCAGTTTTTTATTAACCTTCATTGTTCGAAGCATGAAAACTAAATTTAATAGATCGAATCATCTTCTCTCCAGTAGGATCTATTAATTGAACCCCAGCACTGCACCCTGAAACACTAGATCCTCCATCTGTTCGAACAACCCATCTCGAACTACTGGAGCGTTTTCTTTACTTTCTTCCACATCCGATATGCTCGAATGGAATTCAATAAAAAAATCTTCCAACGCTTGCGCTTTTATTGTCGCTCGAGGTACGAACAAAATATCATAATTCCTCAATTTCACTGACCACTTGGTCATTCTCCCCGAAATGTCAGGTCGTTGCAAAACATTTTTCAAAGGGAATAAAGTTTGGACTTCAATAGTGTGAGCTTGAAAATAGGGGCGTATTTTCCTAGCAGCAATCACCAATGCTAATGCCAGTTTTTCCAATTTCAAATACCTCTTTTCTGCTGCCACTAAACTTTTACTGATGTAGTACACCAACTTCAGAATACCTAAATCTTCACTAATTACCAGATGATTTGAGATTTTGACAATATTTCTGGTGATGATAATAAATTTTTTATATTTGTGAATGCGGTCTCACATTCCGATGTCCACTCAAACCTGCTTGATTCTCATAAAACTTGAAAGAAAGGAAAGCATTTGTCAGAAAATCTAGAAATAAATCGGTTAAGTGCTGTTAACCTTCATGTCAGAATTTGCACTTCTTTAATAGACCGAGGTGAATTCATTGTTATCAAAGCTTTCAACTGTTCTGGGTCAGCCTATATTCCTTTTTCACTAATGATAAAACCCAAAAACTTCCCTGACCAAACTCCGAAGGTACATTTTTCAGGATTCAGCTTTAACGTGATTGCCCTTAAATTAAAAAATGCTTCCTCTAAATAATCAAGATGCACTTCATCCTTTGAACGTTTTACCATCATATCGTCTATATATACCTCCATATTTCTTCTGATCTGAGTGGAAAAAGATTTATTCATCAATCTGTGATAAGTGGCTCCAGCATTTTTTAATCCAAAAGGCATAACCCTATAACAATGTAAGCCCCTATCAGTTATGAAAGTTGTGCATTCTTGATCTTTTGGATCCATTTGAATATGATCGTGTCCTTCAAAAGCGTCCATGAAAGTTATAATTTTATTTCCTGAGGTGGAATCAATCAGTTGATCTATTCGAGGAACATGAAATGGATCTTTAGGACAAGCTCGGTTCAAATCTGTAAAGTCCACACACATCCTCCATTTCCCATTCTTATTTTTTACCACTACCAAATTTGCCGTCCACAAAGGATACTTTGACTCCCGTATATGTCCGACCTTGGATAAGCAGTCCACCTAAAAAAAAATTGCTTCTGCTTTCTCCGAGGAGAATGCCTTTCTTTTCTGAATTACTAGTTTTACCTTCGGATCAATAGCCAAGCTATGACAAATCACCTCGATTGGTACCGCTGTTACATACTATGTCTTCCAAGCGATAACATCCAAATTAACAGATAAAAAATATAGCAGTTGTTGACGTAAAAATGGGGTCAATAAGGTTCCAATTCAAAGCACTCTTCCTTCTGAAAAAGTAAACACCTCAATTTATTTACTTACCGATAAAGCATTGGTGCACTATTGATACAACCCCATACATTCTTGAAAGCCATGACCTTCCAAAAATAGCATTGTAACTCGTGGGGTAGTTTACCACCACAAAAAGAACCTGGACCTTCTTCTTGAACGGTCATTTTCCCAAACTTACCTCCCCCTCGAATTCCCCAACAACACGAGCTGTTACACCCGTAAAAGCTATAATTGTCTGATAACCACATTCGATGATAGGTTGATTTAAAAAGAACATTAGCAGAGTTGTTAGTGTCAATTAACACACATCGAATTTCAATGCCAGCCACCTCTGCTCCAATAACCACTGCATCCTCATGCGGCCCTGTTGTTCCTCGCAGATCATCTTCATCGAACAAAATGAAAGGAATAACCTTTTTCCATACAAATGTGTAGACATCTTCCCTTCAATTTGAGTTGTCGGGTTGACAACATGTATTTTTTTTCGAACTATCCGAGTTAACAGTCATCAAATCGCCTCCGAAAATGGGTAATGACTCAAAGAATTTACATAAATCTCGCACATGCCCCTTTTCTATGGGCTCAACTGCCATAAAAAATAACATGTTCAGATCTTTCTCCACATATTCCAAAGAAGCATCAAATTCTTCAACCTTTGAATCCAAAATCATCAAATTATCAGCTAGTGCAGCCTTCGAAGTTAACGTTACGTTGTTTTTCGAACCGCTCCCCTGCGAATTTACATAAGTCAAGAGCTTCCCATTCTCAATCAAAGTCCGAACCTCTTTTTTCTGAGCAATGCAATCATTGGTATCATGCCCTATATCCTCATGATATCTGCAATATTTGTTGTTCATTTCCTCCGTTTGCCTAGTTATCGGAGCTGGCTTCCTAAAATTTACAAAGCTCTTATTTTTATCCCAAATCATAGCCACATTCTTTGTCAAATCAGCATAATACTTTGGTCTAACCCATTGATTTGACCTTGGCTTGTTATAGTTGTAAGATAGAGCGTGATTTGAATCTCCACCAATTCGAGGTGACAAGTTGTATTCTTCTGTCGTGCCTTTTGATTACAATTTCAATTCGAGGGTTGCCCTTGATTATTGGCCACATGACTCGAATTCTTTGGAGTACTAAACCGTCATCCTCGAACTCTACTCGACTCCTCGACCTTAATTTGATCCTCAACTTGAGCCATCAAAGCTCCAAAAGTTAAAGCTCTTCTTTTTGTAGTTTCATTGGCGAGATACCCCGGCAATAGTCCTTAGCGAAAAGTTTTCATTGCCACATTCTCTTCGCAATTGTGCAAACTTGATTTAGTCAAAACAAACCTCTTCATATAATCCTTCAACTTCTTTCCATGTGCTTGCTTGCACTGGATAATGGTATCTCCATTCGCTCTCGTTAAATCCTTAAAATTGGAAATGGACCCCCTCAGAATCCGATTGTACCACTTCAAAGACGTTCCTTTGAAAGTCTGCAAAAATCCACGACACACCAGCCGGTCATCATCTTCAAAGTTCAACATGTAGTTCTTTAATTGTTCGATGCGATCATTGGGATCTTGCATCCCATCAAACTTTTCCACTTTGGTAATGTCAAAACGTTTCGGAAGCGTTATAAAACGAATTTCACTTGTCAACGGAGAGTTTCTTTAGTCAACACCCTGCACAAACTGATCATTTTTTCCCATTACGGCATATAGATTTCAATGAGTCTCAGCAAACTGATTCGAAGTGTTTCCTTCACACCACGTAGAACGAAGAACGTTATCCCTTTTAGATTTAATTTCTTTTTTATGTTTCATCGACTGATCTCTATAGATTCCTCTTTGGAAGAACCCCTGTAACTTTTAAAACCCAAAGCAGAGCTTTCTACCTCTTTATCACTAGATCTTATATACTTTTGCTTGTCTTTTTTTATTCTACGAGAGGAATAGCATTTTTTGAGAGATATGAAGCGCGCTTTTTTATATTCAGTTTTAGCTCGCCGATCGCCACATGACTGATCAGATTGATCTCCCATATCAGTTTTTTTATTCTCTTGTCTCACCTCGGATTTGAGCTTCGCATAATGGATTTCTTGTTCTCGTTGTTCATATTTTTCATTTAATATATTTATTTTATCTAAGAGCTGATTCATACGCATCTCAATGTCTAATTGAGGTTGGATCGAAGTCGATCCATCCAGCCTATCTTCATTTCTCTGCAAGTCATCTTTTAGAGTTTTCATCGCCGATCGAAGTGATTGATTGTTTTCATGATTGATTTTATAAATTTAAACGAAAAAACAATAAGATCGTATTAAATTCAAGCAAATAAAGTCACTTATTCTTAATTCGGTCCCTACTGAAGTCGCCAATTTGGTGAGTTCAGATATTAAAATTGTTGCCTTAGGAAAATGTTATATGTGAATTCTAGAAAGAGAAAGAGAGAGAGAGAGAGAGAGAGAGAGAGAGAGAGAGAGAGAGAGAGAGAGAGAGAGAGAGAGAGAGAGAGAGAGAGAGAGAGAGAGAGAGAGATAGTTTTTAGAGAAAGAAAGCCTTAAGTGAAAATGAGTTCAGTAGAAAAAGTGTTCCACCCCTTTATTAGGTTAGTCTTGCGCTTTATATAGAGGAGCCAAAACTTATCTTTGAACTGAAATCGGTTACAAAAGAGGAAAAATTACTCTTAGTCCTTAACAATATTACATAGTCACAAATGTTCTCTTTAACTTACATTATTTACAATTTAGTCCTTAAACTTACATTATTTACCGTTTGGTCCATAAAATCCTACTTCCATATCAGGCTTAATATACTACTATTTATATTTGAAGGAATTGATTTCCTTCAATTTTTTAGCAATTCTTGAATTTAACTGGAAGTTCTTAATTAAGCCTTCTAACTCTCATGTTAATTAAATTAAAAAATTATTTAATTATTAAATCGTTACGTTCCGATGTACTAGCTAGTGCATAGGACTATAATCTATTTTGGGCTTTTAGAGCTGAGAAACTAAAGTGTTAGATTAATAAAAAATTCCTCGAGATTCATATTAACCATACTAGTATCCATGCTATATACTTCCATGATACGAGTTTTTATATGTAAGTTTTAATGTATTGAATATTGATTATATTTTTTAAATTGATATATAACAAAAAGTTTGGATACTCTCGACTCACATGTGATGAGAAATTTCAAATCCAGGATATAATTACAATCTGCCACTTAGATCAGTCACATGTAGTGAAGTGTATCCATCTGAATTATGCATCATGTAATGTTATTGCTTGCAGTAACTTATGAATGTCTTATCATGTCAGATGAGAGCTAACAATAATCGAAAGAGGGTCAGATATGACTTAATAATGCTTAATTGATCCATTATTAAATACATTACTAACTACCATCTTAATGAATCTTGACCTCTCATGGAGTGCAACATCGAAGCGACTCGACCCCGTAATCAGCACGTGCCGGGTTCCAAGTGGTCTTACTGAACTAAATTAAAATCGTTTAAATTATATAAAAAAATACTTTATTGTATAGCAAAATGTATGCATAAATAAAAAATAATAAGATACTCTGAAACTGAAAAAAATAAAAACTGAAGTAAAATTCTGAAAACTAAACTGTAACCAAAACAAAACTCATACTGAATATGAATATCCTATAGATTAAGAGCATACAAATAAAAAAATTCTTCATGAAAGAATCAACGTGTTGAAATATTAGTAGAGGAAAAAAGATGAATCTTTTTAGTGAATGAGTAAAGTTTGTTTTATTTACTTCATTCTCATTTCATTGACTATAAAGAACTCTACGTTTTTTTTAATTGGATGTTATTAAGTGTGCTATATATTTTATTTTCATAAAATATGCATGTACGAATCACAGAGTTTGATTTAACATCCACTTAACCAGCAAAGTCATGTACTTAAATGATCTTATCAATTGCTTGATTTTCTTTATCTTATTATATGATTATGCATATTGAATACTGAATTATCTATGTCCCACTGTACAATGGTCCATATCTGGAACAATTAAGTATTTACTTAAGATATTTATAATAATTATGTACCTTATGATGAACTAACATGATTGTAAATCAAGATTTCAATTGTCAAAACATATGATATATTTTTTTTATTATAAATTTTGAAAACTAGTCTTTAGATGCTGACTCATGAAACTTATATCAAATTACGTCAAACATATAAAAGATTTTTCGTTTTCGTACCATAATGTTTTAGCATGCTAGTAATGTATGAATTTAAAACTCAATTTTTTTAATATAAATGTTTTGGAGGCATGTAAAATATCACTGTAATTATGGTAATTAAAAGAACAAGTAACTCTAAATATGAATTTAATACCACTCAATGTATAAAGTTCATAATACTCTACACTTAATCTCAAAATAAAATGAGATTACTTTTTTATAGATTACAAAACAATTAATAAGACACTTAAAATTTAAAATATTATAAATGAATTTCTGATGGCTACAATTTTTTTACTTTATTAGATCATAATAGAATTGTTACAAACATGTTAATTTTCATATGTGTCGATTAAATTTTGTAAGTTATTATTCTTACATATAAATTTTTCTTAATGTTACTATTCATAACAACTTGATATTAATATTTATTTAATGAAGTTTAATGATGAAGTGTGCAAGTTGTGCGATGATTGTCTTTAAAGAGTCTTTTGAAAATCTAAAATAAACGTCCTCGTAAAAAGGTCAATCTTTTTGGCGTTGAATGAAACATGTTTAGTGTAAGATCATATGTATATTTTAATTGAATTATATTAAATGAAGTTTTCATCCTTGTTACAATAGTCCAAATTTTAAAATTGAAAATCTAATATAATAGTTTGGAAGCTTAAACTCAAATCTCTTTTTACATCATAATTTTTTTATAGAACTCTTTATAGCGTTATACAAGCTTAATCTAGATTATTCACCATATCCGATCTTAATATTCTTATAGAATTCTTTATGACGTTATAAGAACTAAAATTTAATTCTTATGTTGAATCATAAAATGTTTTAATGAAAAAAGAATGATATCAAAAAGTGGAACTAGTAGAATCAAATCATACCAATTTATGTTATTTTATGTTTGATATATTTTTCATTAAATGGTGAAGGACTAGTTATAAAATGCAAAAGCTAAACCGGTCTGCCTAGGTTCCCAACGATATCTCAATTTGTGCACATAAACTTATTTAATCATGCATCTATATTGGTACCACCATCTCAAATATTTAATAATTCAGCAAAAATAATCCATATCCGTATTCAACTTCGGTGATATGGAAATTAGTAATATCATAATTAAAAATTAATTTTGAAAAATACTATTAAATAGGGTTATAGGAACTTGCAAAGATATAGAATTTTTTAGGAGTAGATGGGTGTAGTTGGATTTGTCGATTACATAGATAGGAACTGTTTGATTTCTTTAGGTGAAACTTGGACCGCGACTTAGTTGCAGAGACGTCTTCTAGAACCTAAGGGCTAAGAGAAGCTATTAAGACTACGATTATTGAGTCAAAGAAGACACGTGTTAATTCAAAACAAGTTGGTTTGAAGCGTGTTGATCCAAAATAAATTGGTCCAAAACAAGTTGTGTCGAAGCGTGTTGATCTGAAACAGTCTGGTTTGAAGCATACTTATCCAAAGTGAGTTGGTCTGAAATGAGGTAGACTGAAGAATGAAAGTTAGACTGAAGCGGATTCTTCTAATTAATTGGATTTCCTATTAAGTGAGTCTTCTATTTAAATATGTATCTTATTAATTTGGATTTTCTATTTATAAGGTTTCAAATTTTAAAGGATTAATATCTTATTTCCTCTACGGTTGTTTGTGCTCTATCCCTCGCTAATTGATAATTGTCAAGATCATGTGGCTTTCCCATCTAATCATCTGAAGGTCCTAGAATACCAGACCATTTACCAACTTCAAACTCATTTAGTGGTTGAAATATTTATATATAATCTGAAACAAAACTATGTAAAACATTCTCTTCGGCAGAACGGTCGGTTTCCATCTTTACTTTGTAGATCAGACCCATCATCGACTTCACATCTCTTATCGACCGTACTAGGTTGAATCTTTAGCTCCTTCTTTGTTGGTATGTCATCCTATTTGAAAACCCCTTCCATGCTTATCAATGCCTACTGACGTCCAAATTTAATGCACCACAACCTATACCTTTTTACTTCTTTTGAATAACTGAGAAATAAATATTTAAGTGTGTTTGGCCTAAACTTATCTTGCTTCACATGTGTGTAGACAGCATATTCGAACAATCTCAAATATTATAGCTTAGGTTACTATCTAGTTCAGGTCTCTTGAGGATAAATACACTTAAGCGTCGTAGAGGGACTCATGTTCATGATATATACAGTCGTTGTCACGCCTTGTTCCCAAAACCTTTGACTCACTCCAAGTATATGAAGCATAAATCTAACATGTTCAAATAGTGGTCAACTCATTCTCTCCACAAGCACGTTCTGTTTGGGAGCCCTACTTACGATTTGGTGTCTAGCAATGCTAAACTTTGCATAATATCTGATGAGATCAGAAATACTCGAAGGGTATTTCAGACTAAAGACCAATATAATGTTTTGGTTATTTGTCTTTATTATTTTATTGTAATGATTTATCTAAATTTATTCCAATAATTATTTTTGGGCGAGAAGGGTTTTTTGGACTTTGGTCTTGGTCCATGGATTTGGTTTGGCCCATTAGGCTCATTAGGCTAAAACCGAGCCTATAAATAGTTTTTAAGA
This sequence comes from Limnanthes douglasii subsp. nivea, assembly GCA_036936605.1. Taxonomy (NCBI): domain Eukaryota; kingdom Viridiplantae; phylum Streptophyta; class Magnoliopsida; order Brassicales; family Limnanthaceae; genus Limnanthes; species Limnanthes douglasii. Next base: position 370,599,270 of record JAUPFV010000001.1, read on the forward strand.
AAGTATTAATAAAAAGGGTTCATTTAATGAAAAATCATTCTTTCTTTTTCTAAACAATAACTCAAATAGCTCAATTATCTCTCTACTCTCCACCTTAAATTAATTCCTTCTCTTTAATTTAAAAAATACCATTTGTATAAGATTTTTTCACATCAAATTGGCGACCACAGTAGGAGCTCCACTAAAAGGTATCCAGATAACAAAGTCCTAAACCTAACAAGCATGAATTTAGAAATACAGATATAACTTACTCCTAAAAACGAGAGAATCAAGATTAAAGAAACTATTCGACCGCCTCCTGCAAATGATGAAAACCAAGAAAGGCTTCTCATGTAAGAGGAGTGTGATCAGCTGCAGGGAGAAATTGAGGCACTCGGGTCCCAAAGATAACCTGAGTTAAATCTTAAAGGCATAATTCAAACGGAGAACCAAAAATCCGATGGGCAACAGGATGATCCCCAATATAGCCCAAAGAAATATCAAATTTTTAAAAAACAATCATAAGACAAATGACACCTATAGCTCTTCGGGATCTAGTAAAGACTCGACCTCTGAATCCGAAGTGTCCTCATCTTTATCGAGTAGTGGCCATTGTTAAAAGAAGAGAAAGAGTCGCTACAACAAATATCAATGAAAAGTGTTCAAATTGGCGTCACAAGTCAAGTATGCCAGACGTTTTGGGTGAAAAGAAGCACCGAAAAAATAAAAAGAAGAAAAAAGGGTTCTTAAAAAAGGTAAAGGGCTTCGTAAATCATAATATAAACCATTTTATGAATGATAAATTTGTCATCCAATCCGAACGATATATATTTTCTACTTCCAATGGAGATCACTAGTTTAGCCAATGGTATAATTGGAGGAAGTCCCCTTTGTGTCTCAAAATTATGTCTGACCATTTACCTAGACGGTTCGATATATCCAAATTGGAAAGTTTGATGGAAGCAAAGATCCGTATAATCACCTTGAGCAGTTTAATAATTTTATGATGATCTTTGATGATGATGATGATAAGCTATTGTGCATGAATTTTTCTCAAATTTTTAAAGATAATGCCTTGAAGTGGTATAATCATCTTCTGTAGGGGTCAATCAAAATTTTGATATGTTATGGATAGATTTCCAAAAACAATTTGTGAGAAGTAAAGAACTTAAAGAAAATGGAGACACCAAAATCTACTGTCAATAGTTCATTAATAAAACCTTAAAGGGTATACCAAGCGTTTTGTTGACGGTGAAGATGGTTTGCTAGACTACTTTAAACAAGTAGTCATAGATGCTTTTAGACAGGGGATTCTATAGGGCGAATTAGCTGACATTGTTACACACAATAAATATTTTACATTGGGAGGTTTACTGGGGAAACTAATCACAGTGGAAGAAACAAAAATATTAAAGCTGCCAAATCAGTTTAGAAGCATTTTCTCATCCTCTCAGCAATAAACTACATCAAACTATCTTCTAAAGAAGTTTAGGCAAAATACCTATTAGTCTAGGGCTAACCAACATCTCCAAGGGCAACAATCTATAACTAGAAGGAATCATTGGGTTCAGTGTGATTATTTCGCAGTGTTCACTGAGCATGTCCCAACCATATACAATAAAATGAAGAAGTTATTACAATTTTGAAGGTCATTGCCTATTCAGAATCCTAGAGAAAATCGAAACACCATAATTTGTAAGTATCACAATGATGTGGGGCATGGTACCAAGGATATATTTCCTAAAGTAAGAAATCCAAAATCTAATTGAGAATGGAAAATAACCACATTTGTCAAGTTCCAAGTGGCAAATAGATCAACACCAAGCGCCAATGGAGCTCAATCAGGGAAATCTAGCGTTCGAAAATAAGCTATAGAAGCGACACCCAAACAAGAAAATAGGCTGGTAATTACCAAACAATGTAATAAGTTTGGTGGGATTCACATTATTTGAATCCCAATCAGGATCGTAGTCGAAAAAATATAATATATGAAAAAAGAGGAAGGGTCTATGAATTATATCAATTCTTTAAATCATTGATTATTTCTCGAGGGGATACCGTGACAGCTCCATCAATTTTCTTTCAAAAGAGACACGTGGTTAGCTTTAATCTGTAGTTAGATGGAGAAATGTCTACACATTTATAATATGTTTCTATCTACTTACAATTTGATGAAAAACTTATCTTTTATTCTCCGATCAAATAGAACCATAATGGGATTTACAGGAAATTATGTTGATGTTGTTGGGGAATTTAAAGGATAAACTATCCTTGGTAAAGGACCATTTAAAAAGGAAATTATGTTAGATGGATAAACTATCAGTGGTTGATTGTCCAACTCCTTACAATGCTATCTTTGGTAGATATTTGCTATCAATTTTACATTTTGTTGCTTGAACAATTCACCAGGTCTTAAAATATGCGATCGGAGGCCAAATAAGACTTGTTCGAAACAACCAAAAAGTGGCTAGAGAATGTTATGTTACTGCCCTTGCTCTGAAGGCATTGGAAAATATGGCAGCTTAGAAGAAATAATAAGCAATAGAGTCATCTTTGAATTCAAGCAAGATGGATGATCCAATACTCATAGTGCAGTTATTCCAATTGAGGAGGTTGAGTACATAATTTTCCAGATAGGAAATGTGTTAGAATTAGAGCTAAGCTGCCATCAAAGGTAAATAAAAAAACTGTTGTCATTTTTTTCCAAGAACTTGCATGTATTCTTTAGTGTAATGAAGATGTGACAGTTGTACCAACAAGCATCATTTGTCATAAACTGGTTTTATTATCCGATACAGGCCCTGTGATATAGAGATGAAGAGCATTGTCTGCAGAAAAGTCCGAAGTTATTGTCAAAGAGGTAGACATGATAACAAAAGTATGGTATATTTTCAGGAGTCTCACTACCTGTTGTGCACTGTTAATATAGTACTTGTGAAAAATAAAAATGGTAAATGATGGATGTGTATCGATTTCACATATCTAAATAGGGCATGTCCAAATAATGTTTTCCATGTCCCTCGAATAGACCAGTTGATAGATTCTACTTCTGGAAATAAGCCATTATCTTTTATGGATGCGTTTGCAAGATACAATCAGATACAAATGGATCCTAAAGTACCATGATCGCACTACATTCATCACTAGTAAAGGCCTTCATTGTTATAAGGTTATGCCATTCAATCTAAAAAATGCTAAGGTACTTACTAACGTCTAGAGAATAAATCATTTTTTAACCAGATTGGAAGAAATGTCAAGGTTTATATTGACGACATGATGGTAAAGAGTTAGAGGGATGGGGATTACTTACTTCATCTCAATGAAACTTACTATAACTTAGAAGCTATCAATTTGAAATTAAATTTGGAGGAGTGCACATTCGGTACGATCCTGAATTTTTTTAGGGTATGTTATAAGTAAGAAATGGATTCAAGTTGACCCAAAACAACTAAATGTATCTTCTCCCAGAAGTTTATCTAAGTCGGTGATGGGAGAAAGGCTCTACGTTTACTTAGCGGGAAATGACTATATAGTAAGTGCGGTTTTAGTTCGGGAAGTTGGTAATTACCCCATCCTATTATGTTAACAAGAATTTGTTAGATATTAAAAAAAGTATCCAAAGTTAGAAAAGTTAGAATTAGCTTTTGTGATAGCAACAAGGAAAAAAGACCCAATTTTCAAGCATATTCCATTATTGTTCGAATTTATTTTCCACTCAAAATTTTGTTGCAAAAATCAGATGTGTTGAATTCCATTTAGAGGAAACACATGTCGGATCCTCTATTGAGACGTCAATATTGGAGGCATGAAATCAAATAGTTCATTACTAAGGGAAGACTACACTGATAAATTATTAGCTAAGAAATTGAAGTTTAAAGCGCGTGGTTTTTTAGTCCTAAGGGATGTCCTCTATAACAAATCCTTTAGTAGACCTCTATCGTGATGTCCTAGGTATGATGAGTCTCATGTAATATTTTTTCAATAACACGATGGGGAAGACTCTACTCACGGTGGCTATAAAGATTTACCCATAAGAGTTTTATTAGCATGATATTATTGTCCTTTCATCATGGCAGATGCTAAAGAAATAGTTAAACGATCTGATCCATGCCAAAGTGTTGGAAATGTAATACATGTGCTAAAGGTCCCTATAAAATCAATGTATGAAGCAATAACATTCGATAGTGAGGTCTTGATCTAGTGGAACCCCTACCAAATTGCATCCAGAGGATGTCAAACTATTATACTAGTAGTGAAGTAGTTCTCTAAGTTGGTAGAAGTTGCACCTATTTTCAAAACTACCTCTAAATCATTGATCGGGTTTATCCTCTCCAATATATTATGCAGATTTTGGATCTCTAGAAACATTACGGCAAATAAGGGCCCCAAATTTTAAAAAAAGACAAGATTTTTTTTTTGTAATTTCATAAGAATTTGGTATATTTTTTTCTTCACCCTTTCACCCTCAAGGCAATAGAAAAATAGAGGTTGTTAACAAACTATTAGGATGGGTCTAAAGAATAATTTAGCATGAGTAGCAGGAACATTTCCAAATTACTTGCAAACAATTGTGGGCTTACTAAACTACTCCTCAAACTACCACTTAAGAATCTTCTTTTGATTTGGTCTATAAGATAGATTTGGTAACACCAATTAAATCTACCCTACCATATTTCTGAATTTAAAACTACTCCGAAGAATATAAAGATACAGTTATAAGAGCTCAATTAGACTTACTTGAATAAAAAAGAATCAAAACTCACTTGAGAACTGTGCATTATCAAGTCTTAATGAGAAGCAGGTATGCGTATAAAGTTCTAATGTTCAAAGTGGGGCCATATACTGTGAGTAAAAGGTTTAAGCTTGGGATGTATCGACTGATTGATCAAGAAGGCATCTCTCTAAGGCATCTATGGAATATTCAACATTTTAGGCTTTATCTTGAGTAGTTGTATAATATGTTTATTTTGGTTATGTTGCTTTTGTATGCATCTAAATATTTAGGGAACATACTCTTTCCTACCTTTGAATCATTGTCAATCTATCGCATTTTCTTTAAGAAAATTCTTATATTGTTTACTTACTTAGATTGTTTCATATGCCTTCGAATGGATTACCTTTGAATGATCAAAGTATTTGTTTTATATACCTTTGATTAGTCGGAATACTTGTATCATATGTCTTTGAATGTATTACCTTCGAATGGTCAAATTATTTGTTTTATATGTCTTCTTATGGATTATTTTCGAATTGTCAAAGTATTTGTTTTATATACCTTTGAATGGATTACATTTGAATGGTTGAAATAAGTGGAAATAATGGGAATTGAATGTTATTTTCATTAATCTCATAAGGGTACAAAACGCCTTGAGCTGTGCTAAGGACTTACAAAACAAAACATATGAAATAACATTGCAAAATGCCTTGAACAAATCAAGGGCTTGGTGGAATTTTGGCATGATAACAAAAGTACCTTACATGAGTTAAGGGCTTACAAAATTAACACAAAGTTCACTGGCCTCTAGGCTCATCCTCATCGACATCTTCTTCTTCTGAACCGCCACCTCCAGAGTCCCCTGCATCACGTTTTCCATACCCATCACTAGATGATTCCATAAATATACCCAACTGATCAACTATCGGCATAAAATTGGGCCACAATATTTCTGGAACCATCTCTCACAAAAACCCAGTGACTAGCATAGGGAATGCTTTGTGAAACTCCAAAACTATATCGAACTTCACTGAGGCATCTCGTTTCTATCATCGTATGCGTCTAATGCGTCTTATGTGCCTTGTGTTGCCTGATATTTAAGAGAAGCCAAATCATCCTCGTATTTCTTAACGAGGGCCTCCTGATCATTTTTCTCCTTGGCTAGGCGTTCCATGGTAACTTTGTTGATGGCCTGTTGAATTATTACTGATGAGATATCTCCAGAGCAGGATGTCTGTACCCCTTTGTAAGAAACATTTACCTGTGCAAGCTCATCCTTGATCAACTTGACTTCATCAGCTAGACCATCAGCCCGTGCTTTTTCCTCTTCAAAAGATGCATGGTAATTTTTATTTTCTTCTTTAAGAGAAACAATGGTTTCTCTGTGGTCCTTTACCTCTCTCTCCAGCTCCACAACAAGCCTTACAAAGCTTAACATTGAATATCTTAGTGTATCATTTTCCTTTGACAACTCAAAGGGCACACTATGATACACCATATTTGTGGCATTGTCTGAAGATTGAGGGGAATATTTTTTAAAATCATCAAAGTCGATCCCCCCTGTGGTCCCCATTTGATTGTTTCTCCATATATTTTCCCCTCAAGTTTTTGGATCAATAGATAAGAAGGGTCAGATGCTGGGAGTGTTGGAGGATCAACAACTGGGATTATAAGAGGGATAACATATCAACGGAAGACGAGCTACGAACAGTTAGTTATTCCCTTCCTATTCTTTTCTCTCTTATCACTGTCATGTTTGTTTCTCTTTCTTCATTTTGACACAGGAAGCTTTGTGGGTACGTCACCCTCTTCGACATTGGAATTAACTGTTGCTTCCAGAGATTCATCGATTGCAACTTGTTTCACCTCGATTTCAACTTCGACTCTACCTTTTGTTAAGCCTTGCTTATTTTTCTTATCTTTATTATTTAGATGGTTGGAGCTCTAGTCCTGCTTTGAATAATTTTTCTTGTCATTTGTAGCTTAAAATATTTTTAAGATAGCCGATGCCCAGGAGAGAGTAGTCAATTTCTCCTATATTAACTCTCCTCGAGAACTAGTCCTCCAAAGATGACCACAAACCAAATTATTAGGAGTAAAACACTGGAGAAAGCCATTAGACCACTTCACACAAGCCCATTGATTTAGTTTCTTAAAAATGACCTTTGCATCTTTAAGATAATGTAGATAAGGATTTGATATAACTGTAAAGAAAAAAGGGTTACAGATAAGTTGTAAAGGAAAATATATGAGAAACTGTACATGTGTTCTTCAATAATCTAGTGAGCCGACTCAGATTACCTTAAGACGTAATTTTCTTACCGTTCTCCACCAACCACGGATAAAAAGAAATTGAATCTTTCACAAATTCACGGCTTCTACCACGTCTACCACCTTATAATCGTTCCTTATTTTGTAGAAGTAAAAAATGATCTGGAAATTTCAAGACAACTCTGCAATAAGAACAAATGTTTTCATCAGTATCATAATTTTTAAAACCTAAATGACATGATACATGACATCAAGATAAATTAAGAATTCAGACTAGCTGAAATTGGGTACAGTCCTAAGGATATACCTCAGAATATGCCACAATGACTAGAGAATTAGCCATTGATTTCTCAGCCCTTTGCACATGCTCATACTTCACACATTTAAAGCATGCATAAACTTCTCTTAATACTTGCAAATATTTCACTAACTGTTCTTTTCTTGTTTCAGATTGTCCCTGTGCTTGGTTTATGAGCAGCTACGAATCACATATCAATCAGATTCTTTTGGCACCATATATTTGAGCAAGCTAATATAAAGAGGGAGACTAAACAAATTCTTGCCCCACAAACGATCATACTAGATCCTCCGTCTGTCCGAATTACCCATTATTTTTTAGGCTTACTCGTAAGAGATTCTACACAATGTCTTTCCATAGAACTCAACCAAAAATTCTGCCACAACTCGTGCCTTGATTGTTGTTTGAGGAGAAAAATCAATATCATAATCCCCCAATTCCACATACCACTTAGTCATTTGACCCGATACATCCAATTTTTGTAACATGCTTGTAAGTGGAAAAGAAGTTTGAATTGTGAAAGAGTGTGCTTAAAAATTAATCCTTATTTTTATGGCTGCTATCACCAAAGCTATAGCTAACTTTTGCAACTTTAGGTATATTTTTTCAGCGTCTAACAAACTCTTACTAATGTTATAAACCGAGCGAGGGTAATTGTCAACTTCTCGGTCTAATACTACACTCACAACATGATCACATACTGCAAAGTATACATATAATCTTTCTCTGATGACTGGTTTGAACAAAGTTTTAGGCAAAAATAAATGCCTCTGTATCTCGAGAAATTCCTTATCACAGTTTAAAGACCAATTAAATTCCTTAGAATTTCTATATACTTGGAAGAATTGTGAATATTTATCTGATGACCTCGAAATAAACCTGTTCAAGTCACCTAACCTACCAGTTAACACTTGAACTTATTTTCTAGAGTGGGGATGGTCCATCGTCAGGATTCTTTAAACAAAATGGAATTACCTTGTAATAATACAGACCTCTATCAGTAATAAACGTGGTATGATGTTGATCATTCGGATTCATCTATATACAATTAAACCCGATGAAGGCATCCATAAAGGATGAAAACTTATTCTCATAAGTGGTATCCACCAAGTGATCTATCTCATGAACATGGAATGGATTATTGGGGCATGTCGTATTAAGATCTATGAAATCAATACACATCCACCATTTACCATTTTTCTTTTTCACGAGCACCGAATTTGCTATCCATAATGGATACTCAGATTCTCGCATATGCCCTGCCTTTGTTAGTATATTTACCTCTTTAACAATGGCTTCAAATTTTCCTTTACAAAAAGCTCTTATTCTCTGTATTACTGGGCCTACATCGGATCACACAGATAACTTGTGGAAGATGATACTAGTTGGTACGCCAATCACATCTTCATTGCACCAGCCAAACACATGTAAATTCTTAGATTGGAAAATATAACAACTCTTCTTTCAACCCTGATGGAAATTTGGTTCTAATATTGACATTTTTCCCGTCCGCTAAACTACGTACATCAACCTCTTCAATATGGATAACTGTACTATGAGTCTCTCTTGGACAATCTATCTTGTTTGGATCTGAAGAAACTCAAGTAACTGTTACTCCTTTTTTGTTTCCGTATTTTCTAGTTACTTTGGAACAAAAGTAGTGCCATAGTATTCCCTAGTCAAGTTCTGACTGCTCTGAACTACCTCAACTTGACCTCTAGCTGCTTACATCCTTGATAGCGAAGATCTACCAAATATGGAATTATAAAGGGTCGGACAGTCCACCACCACAAACAGTATTGTCGCCATTTTCTTAAATGATCCTTTATAAATTATTACCTCTCCTTCAAACTCCCCAATAGCATCAGCTAAGTTTCTTGTAAACCATACTATGGTTCTATTTGAACGGAGAACAACATATGGGTTTTTCATTTGATCATAGGTAGACATAAATAAGATATTAGCTGAGATACTTGTGTCAATCAAAATTATTCGGATTTATGTTCCCTTAATTGATGCCAGTATTACCACAACGTCTTTATATGGGACTGCCATATTTCTTAAATCATCTACAGTAAACAAAATATGAAGGGGGTCGGGTTCTAGTACAGATGAGAAGACATATTTCTTTTTATCTACGTGGTTATTATCGTGTCTCCTCCGAAAATAGTTAATTATTTGAAGGATTGACACAGTCTATAAACCTTTCCACTATATTCAGTCACCACATTCACTTGACCCCGGTCCGGATTAGGATCCAAGTATTCTGAATCCACATCGAATTTCTCAGGAATCACCATTTTACTTTCTTGTTTTGGAGCCTATGTTGTTTGCCTTCAGAAAATAGGAAAAACTACTTGAACCCCACCTGTGCTAGGCTGTGATATGTTGCTCTCTTGTCTTTTACCAACTTGTGGCTTAAAAAAGGTAGTCAATTTTCCATTTTCAATTAATGATTGTATCTCTTGCTTTAGAGCAATACAATCTTTAGTATCGTGCCTACATAATTATGGTAATTACATACTCATGTTTTGCAATTTTATCTTGGAGTTTGGATATGTATATTCCTTTAGAATTACAAAATTTCTATGACCTATTATAAATTGTTGCAACATTTTCAATCAGCTCTGCAAATAACTAGGCTGGACGGACTAATTCCCTTTTGGCCTAGATTCTTGCCCTTGATTAGAATAGATTTGTCTTTCCTGATAAGAACCCTACCTGGAATCCCTCGGAAGATTGTTAATCGTAGCTTGTGACTAACTTCTACCTTGTGAAAGTGGGGTAAAAGAGACGGGTTTATACTGATGTGGCTGTCTCAATCTCTTAGTTATCTTCACACTGATTTGATTTCCAACTTTGTTTAATAAACCACTCTAAGTCATCACCTTCTTTCTGTTCACTGAATCATATATTTCACCAGCTAACAACCCTTGTCGAAGTGCAATTATAGCCACTTGTTCGAAGCAATCTGCCAGCCCATCTTTGGTGTTAACAAAATGTTGGGTATAATATTTTAAAGATTCATTAGGGTATTTCTAACAATGGATTATTTTATCTCCATTCCTCATAAGTTCTTTATTTCCCATAAATTTCCTTGGAAATGCTATCCAAAACATGTCAAAATTCTTGATTGATGTATGCGGTAATCTATTCTACCATTTCAAGGCGTTATCCTTTAAAGTTTGAGAAAAAACTCTGCATAAAAGCTTATCATCGTCATCATCAAATCTCATATCTAAATTCTTAAATTGCTCGAGAGGGTTATCGGGGTCCTGGCCTTCCATAATATATTTTCATTTTCGAAATATCAAAACACCATTGTAGATGTCTGGAGAAGATTCTCAAAGACAAAGGCGACTGCCTCCAATTATTTCCTTGTCTGAACATGTGATCCTCATTAGAAGTGGAAACAATCCATGGTTCGGACTACACGACGAATTGATCACTCATCAAGCGGTCTATGTTGTTGTCAGTTGACCCTTTCACCTTTCCCTCATACTCTTTCGTTTTTCCTTTACCAATCCGACTTATTTTCTTTGCCGAAGAATCTTGTTTACTTGTTTTATGGTATTTTTTATTATTTTTTACCATGTACCTTTCCTTTCTTTTTCTTACGACAATGATCACTGCTAAAAGAGGATGAGGAGATATATGATTCTGACTCAATCATTGATCATTCAACAGATTCTGAAGCGCTTGAACAATGTTTAGCTCGATGCTCCTTTTTATATTCTTGGTGGGCTTTGGGGGACTGGTGATATTGACCTTGGTATATATTATGTTGGGGATTATTATCCGGCCAATCGGATTTTAGATACTCCAATGAATTTTTCCCCCAAATCCTTCTCAGCTTGTCTATGGGTTTTCAAGCTCATAAGTTTTCATGCTCCTATTGCATTAAAAGACTTTCTTCGGTATTGTTATTCACATGAGACGTGTGTACATTATCTTATTTGACTCTAACATCTTTATTTTTAAAAGAGGAGGGGTTTATCTGCATATCATGATCCATGCTCCAAAGAAATCTGAAGGTAAAACTTTGTACATTAGGTTTTTGATAATTCTATTTTGGTACCTTCCTATATGCTCCCAATGTGGTTGCCAATCTGATATAGTTTAAACTGGTTCGATAGGTATCTAGGTAATTTTGTAATGCTGTAATAAATGTGGGATAGAGTGTAGGGAGATAATTGAGATGTTGTACTTAATGTTTAGAGAGATAAAGTCTCCACCCTCTTAAATGTCGTTCTTCAAAGCTTTTATAGGCCATTCTTGGGTTACTAGGCCAATCAGGTTAGCTCATGAACACGGGTCAAACCCATGGAGCGAAAAGTCCAATCACTTTTTGATTATAGCTTTTATAATAAGTAATGACATAAGAAACACACGACTGAGTCAAAAGGTAAAAGAACAGTGTAAGTGCAATACTTATCTTAGGTCTAAATTGTTCCCTCAAAAAAATCTGACCCTATCACTATTTACCACGTTCACATATTTCTGATCCTATCAATAATAAATTTTAATTTTAAATATCCACATTCGGAGTTATCACAATAAGTATGATCAATCTTTATTTGATTTTTGAAGTTTTTTGCTTTGTATGTTAATGACGTATAAAATATTTACTAATTGATTCAGTCACTAATTGCACACCGTTACTGAACTTCCTTTACAATTTTCCACATAATACATATATGGCAAGAATAAATGTTATTCAACGTTTTCAAAAAAATATGCTTTTGTTTTGTATACTGACAAACAAGACATTTTTCAAAGACACAACATTACTCATAATATAGGCCAAAATTTTCCAAGTTCCACTGATGTTGTGATGATCTTTCTTCACCATCTTCTATTCGATATGTCCCCGACTTTATTTTCTCAACTACCAAATATAGGCCTTTCCAATTCGGATGCAGTTTATCCAGACTTTTTTCTTTTGTATATAAGAAAAATTTCATCAGGACCATATCACCTACCTTAAATTCTTTTCGTCGGACTTTAGATTCATATCTGCTTCTCATCAAGGTCTGATAATGGAGTGAATTCAGATGCGTTTTGGTTTGGTTTTCCTCAATGAGGTCAAGTTCGGCCCATCTTCCTTCGTCAATGCCTTCCTCGGAATAATTCAATAGCCTATAGGATGGAAGAGTATATTATGATGGGTTCACTGCATCTATTCCATATACAAGAGAAAAAAGTGATTCATGAGTTTCTGTTCGAGGAGTTGCTCGATAAGCCCATAATACCTCTTAAAGATAACTAGGCCATTTTACAGCAGCTCCCTCTAAATTTTTATTTCAACCAACAGAGATAGTTCTATTAGTAACCTCGAATTTTCCATTTTGATGAGTTAGCAATATAAGTCTGACTTGGAAGGATATCTTCGAACGTAACACTCTTAGATATTAGTGCTAACCTCCTTAATTCTCTCAAGTATTTTACAAGTTGGTCTTTTCTGGCTTCAGAAATTCTTGACACATGATTTACCAACAGTTGTAAATCACTCTTCAAATAAACTCTGTTGGCCCTACGTATTCTCGCCATTCTTAATCCAGCAAGGTTGTTTAATATCTCGCCTCAGTATTCCATGCCTTCAACTCAAAGTGTATAACATGGTACATAGTTTCCCTGGTACGTACCTTATGATTTAATTCATGCACATTAACCTATAATCCTCGATTCCCCATCAATTCGAACTAGCCACTCCTCCCCAAAATATTCCCATCTTTGTCATCTCCCTCGATCTCTCCCTTATCTGAATGAAATTTAACAAGGAAATCAGTTAAAGTTTGAGCTTTGATTGCCGTCCTGGGGTAAAATCAATATCATAGTCTCCTAATTCTACAAACCACTTTGTCGTTTTTCTAGACCCATATGACCTTTATGAAACATTCTTAAATGGGACGGAAGTTCGAACTATGATTGAATGAGCTTTGAAATAAGGACACATCTTCTGAGCAGCTACAACCAAAGTTAAAGTTAATTTCTCCAACTTCAAATACATAATACACATGGTGTGGATAACCTTCAACCTCATTTTCTAATACCGCACTCACTACAAAATCTGAAACTGCAATGTAAAAAAAAACTTTTCACCTAAAACAGGTTCAGTCAAAATCTATTGAGGAAGATAAATGTTCTTTGATTTTGGAGAATGCATCATCATATTCTGGTGTCCAATAAAATTCTTTGGCTTATGTTAAAACCTTAAAAAAGGGATTGCACTTATCCAAAGATCAGGAAATAAATATATTTAAAGTTGTCAATCTCCCCATCAAAATTTATACTTTCTTAATTGTCCGAGGCGGTTTTATAGCCATTAAAGTTTTCAACTACTCATGATAAAACTTGATTTTCTCTCACTCTGATTAAAACCTAAAAAATTTCCCGAACGCACCCTGAAAGTACACTTTTCAGGATTTTAACTTCAAATGCATGACTCTTAGATTAAAAAATGTTTCTTCCGAATCTTGAAAATTATCCTCATGTTTGGTACTCTTAAGCAACATATTATCTATATACACCTCCAGATTTCATCCAATTTGGGTTATAAAAGCTTTATTTACTAACCTTTGATAAGTAGCACCAATATTTTTGAGACCAAAAGGAATTACTCTATAACAACGCAACCCTCTATGAGTGATAAATGTGATGCTTTCCTGATCCATTGGATTCATCTAGATTTGGTTATACCCATAAAATACATCCATAAATGAGAAGAGTTTATTACACGACACTAAATTAGCAAGCTGATCAATTCTTGGAAGATGAAATGGGTCCATCAGAGAAGCTCGATTAATATTTATGAAATCAACATACATTCTTCATATGGAACTCTCACCACATCCTCAGTACTCCAAGAAAAACCAATTAAGTTTTTTGACAAGTAATATATCAAAAACTTCCATATCTTTTTTGGCAGCAATCTTCATATTCGCAAACGTTTTCCACCGTGTAACATGTATACTTATATTTTTCCATCTCTCACTAATGAACCAATGGCCTCCCTCAGATATTCCATTATCTCCAACTTCAAGGAAAACTTCTCTAACTGTTGTTCTTTCATTCCCTTAATACCACCGACCTGTTTGGTGGGCAAGGCAATCGCATAACACTCTCGGGCTACTTGTTGACTGCTTCGAACCATTCTCATACGACCTCCAACCACATATCTCAAATACTGGTGGAATGTAGAAGGTATGGCGTGCATCTTTGACAACCAAAATCTACTGAAGATCATATTGTATGTACTGTGACTATCAACCACCACGAATAACACCCTTACGTTAATTTTAAATGACCTTATTCCTGATAAGAATTGCACCTCAAATTCCCCGATTGAGGGATCAAACTTGTTAAAAAATTGTGTTATGACCATCTAAGTTTCCTACTTTAACACATTCTGAACTATTGATCTCTCTGGTATCACTTGGTTGCCTACTAGAGTCTGTTGCTGCCCCCTTCTTACCTCTTAAGAAATTTTGTTAGCTTGTCATTATCATTTAAATTTTGGATTTCCTGCTTGAGATCTATGCATTTTTGTGTATCATAAACGTTGTAATTATGATATTTTAAAAACCTATTACTCCTTTTTTTAGTTCGTTGAATCAGAAGAAGTTTCATGAACTGAACAAAATTATAAGTCTTACCGAAAATAGTAACAATATTCTCTATTAATTCTGAAACATTGTTAGGTCGAACCCACGAGTTCGCTCTTGATCGTTGTTGCTGAGCCTGACGATATTGATTTATTCTTATCCGAGGCATCATTTGGTTCGGCCCCTTAAGATAAAAAATAGTAGAAGTTTGACGCTGAAAACTTTGAATCTGCTATTGTTAGTGAACTAGAGTAGGTAATTGTCTTTGTTGGGGAAATAGATTAAGTCTTAATATCTTAGACATTTCTACCTTAATCTACTGTTTAACTTAAGTTAGTTGATCACCAAAGGTCAAAGCTTTCTTTTAAATAACTTCATCAGCCAATTCTCTAGGGAGAAGCCCTTGTCAAAATACAGCAAAAACGATTTGCTTATGGTAATCCTCTAAACTATTATTTGTCTATACAAAATGCATTATACAATATTTTAACCTTTCGTTGGCTGACTGTCTACACTAGATGATTATATCATTGTCTCCCTGGATCTCTTTACTTCTTACAAATTGGTTCCTAAAAACCTTTCATAACATGTTAAAATTCTTGATAGAACCATGAGAAAGTCTATTGTACCATTTCAGAGCATTGTCCATAAAAGTTTCAAAGAAACTACAACATAAAAACTTATCATCATCATCATAATTCATCATGAAATTCTTAAACTACTCGATATAGTTGTCTAGATCTTAGTTTGTACCAAACTTCTCGAATTTGACATGTCAAACCGCGTTGGCAGATGTCCGAATAGATTTTCTAGCTGATAGAGGAGATTGCATACAATTATGCCCCTGATTATATTGATTCATCTCGGACCTTCATCAGTAATTTCATAAAGACCATGCTTCGAAGGATGCATAGACTGGCTATTGACATAATAATCAAAACTCTGGTTACCCAAACCCCCATCTTGATATAATTGGTTAATCACTAGAAAAAGTGCAAGATTATCTTAAATTTGAGCCATAGTTTGCTGATGTCATACACCACCATCGGTGAGTATACATGTCTTAACCTCAGATACGGGTGATAGGGATATAACCCTAATCAAATACCCTAATTGTTCAAGAGGAAAAATAAGAGAGAAATATAAGATAATATAAAACGTTTTTGTAATGAGAGAATGATCCGATTACAATTAGGATTTTCACCCGTACTTATACCAGTTACAAATGAGCTCCGCATTTATCTTCGTCTGTTACATGTTTAACATAATAAATGCGGTATAATATTTTGTTAGTAACTTACAACATATTACTTTTAATTAAATATAAATATATTTTTTATGCTTTATTATTATCTGGATATTATGTAGAAAATATAGCCTTATTAGGAGTCCTCCATAGTCCTTCAGTTGGAGCTAGTGAAGCTTAAGGACTATATAATTGTCGAGTATAATATCCGGATAATTTAATCTTCTTGTTCTTCTTCGCATTTGAGGAAGCTTATCTTGTTTTGATTTTTTCATTTGTCTTAGCTCTGTCTTCATTTATCTTTTCAACTGAGGCGTCGTTGATCATGTCAAAGAAAATACGCTAGCAATGTCGGTTAGACTTCGAAAAGTCTTAGGACTTGGTTATATTGATTTTTCTATCCGAACTATTATCGGATACGTCTCCAACTTGGTTCACACTTAATTGTTCACGCCTCATTAAACACTTTTGTTGGCCAAAATCTCTCTTGAGGAGAAACAACTCTATTTTTCCAAAAGAAAAGAGCGTAACTAACAATTAGTTGGCTGCTATGGTGTTACTTGCTTTTTTGGTATGCTTCGATTTTTTAATGAATATGGATGAGTAGCCCCTCTAGTCTTTATTGAAGGATGAAGTGAAAACTATATATAGTTATACTTGTTTTGTGTGAGTATGTTACATTGTAGATGTTGTGAACCTTGTGTTGGAGAATTTACTAAATGTCTTAGGTGAGTTTGTGTAGATGGTAAGCATGTAGGCAACATAGTGGTGTATGCTTTTCTTGTTGTGGGGGTCGCTATATACAAATGACTAAAAATAAACCTTGTGTTTCTTGTAAGTGTTTTGGTCGACTTATGTATTGTGGGGTGATTTGACAAATTTTTATATTATATATGCGTTGATTTTTTCCTTACCAAATCAGGCTCAATATCGCCCATCGTGTAGCCCTGGTAGGACATGTCAATCAACTTATTCGCGGGAGAGACTGGTTTGGCCTATTGTGTAGCCTTTATAGGCTTGGTTTATTACTAGTTCACGTATAATACTGATACAAGGTATAGGGCTCAGTGTGGCCCCTTACGTAGCCTCGTAAGGTATTATCAATTAGCCCATTCATTTTATTGGACTCAATTGGTCTGAGCTCAATATGGCCCCTTACATAGCCAGTATGCGTGGTCATTGACCGAATTGCATTTTGTAAGGAGGTGGGAGAATATATAACAAACACTATTTTTGTAGCATGGAGATATTTAAGCAGAAAACTTGTATGCCATGGAGATGGAGATTGTTTGGCCTACAACATTTTTTATTATGAAGATGGAGATCGTTTGGCTTACGGCCCTTTTTATTGTGAGGATGAAGAGACGTGTAGCCTTTTCTGAGGCGGATATGGAGATCATCTCCTCTATAGCCTTTTCGATCACAAAGATAGAGATTACTCAACCTATAGCATTTTCGAGCAGGAGATGGAGATTACTTGGCGTATAACATTTTCTATCATGGAGAAGATTCGTATATTATGAAGATAACAGGGCGAGTGGCTTAACTCTTTTATTGGTTGAATCCTTTGACGTTCCAGTTATAAAATGAAGCCATTGATGAATACTAAATTCTTTTTGAAATATCCATAAACGAAATCATATTAGATATTTATTTCCGTGGTGAAGAGCTGTTGTTTATGTTGTTGTACAGGTCCTTTGTTCGTTTAAATACTTGATTTTATACCGAATATTTCAAATTTGAGTGTCTGCCAATATTTGTGTAAGATTACAAGCTGTCAGTGCGCGCGTAGTAGTCAAGAAAGTCTTTTTTTTACAGTAACAAACTTGGTGGAACTTCGAATGGAGACTCAGACTAATAGAGATAGAAATTCAACATAAAAATGGTAGATGCGAAGTAACCAAAAAGTGAATAATGTGAAAATGCAATGGACGGAAACACGGCAGAAATGATATATAAACAAAGTATACTACAACAGATTAAATAAATGCAAGAGCAAATTATTTAAAAAAGAAGATGGAATAGCAAAGAGCAAAGCCACAAGCTACAATATATACATGTATAAGCATAATAAATATTTGATTATTGACCTATGTATATATCATGTGAACAAATGATATGGTACAAATAATTAAACATGGATATATATAATTACATGTGTCAAGTATAAAACACAGATAACGCTTATTATACTCGTAACACTACAATATATAATCCAATATATAATCCAGAGACACACATAGAAACATGCAAATTATATGTAATAAATAGCAATGCATACAATAGCACAAACAAATTAGGCAATATATTACGATTACTTATATAAACAATATATATATATAGTAGGTAATTATATTCAGGTAATACCACTGTGTACCAAATTGTGGACAGTTATGTTAGTGCAGAGCCGTTGAACGATTATGGTAGTGCCGCTCCGGTTGCCATACAATCTCGGAATCAGGTGTCATTTTTTTAAAATAACGTAAGGCGCCATACGGTTGGCTGCTGGTAAAGATCGCCTCGGTTGCAGGAGTGTTGGGGTGTTTATTGATGCATACGCTTAGGTCACAGTTGCTACTGCTCTGCAGTTTTGGCAGTTGCAACAGATAGATATGGTTGGAAAAATCTTGCCATCCGATGGTCGCGTCGGTAGAGGTGGAGATGGCCCTCGTGCCTGGAGACGGTGATGGTGTTGTGGATGAATATGATGGGGTCTCCAATTGAAGCATCTGATTTGGTTTGAACACCTAACCCATAATGACCAGAAATTCTGTCTCAAAATAGTCCGTACTCCTTTCTTCGGAAGTGAGCCAACAAATTCTGTCTCATTTGTGTAACCGCCATTAGATGGGTGGGAAATATGCCACTTCATTAAATTCCTCCTTTTCTTCTCCATGTACTCTGATGATAACCTTCTCATTCTGCCGATTTGGTATCCCTTCATGCAGTGCTCGGCCCTATTGTAACATGAAAAGATGTCCGAGCTATCTCCCTAAAGGGAGCATGGATTTGACGATTGCGGCTACTATTCTTTGACAAAAGTGTCAGGAGTAGACAAAACATGTCTATTGATTAGCTCTCTATATCTTTCGCAACAATATCACTACTAGAATAAGTAGTTTTTGCGATGAATTTTTTTTGCCTTAAAAACTTATATTTTCTCACGCAAAACATATTCTTTTTATGGCAAAAACAAGTTTTTCACAAATTTTTTTTTTTTTTGCGACAACTTGTTTTGTCGCAATAAAAAATAATATTGTCACAAAATAATTTTTCACACGTGAATATTTTTGTGACAAGTAATTTTCTTCGCAAGAAAAAAGTACTTATACCGAAAACAATTTGTCGCAATTGTTTTAATTCTTTTGGGACAACTAATTTTATCGCAATAAAAAATTATATTGTGATAAATTATTTTTCGCAATTGATATTTTTTGTGACAACAAATTTTTTCACAATAAAAAAAAATACTTTTGTGACGAAAACAAATTTTTGCAATTGTTTATTTTTTGTATGACAACTAATTTTATCGCAAAAAAAAATCATACTTGTGACAAAATTATTTTTCGCAATTGATTTCTTTTTTAGAACTAATTTTTCAGCAATAGAAAACCCCATTTGGGACTAATATTTCCTCACTCTAAAAAAATATATTTTAAATGAACAAATATTACTAAACTTATGGCCAATAAATTTTTTAAACTAGTTTTTTTAATAAAAAAAATGTTATAACAATTAAATTTTTAGTTAAAACAAATTCATTTTGTACAAATATATTTGTCACAACAACACTAGAGTGACAATTTATATTTCCTAAAACCAAAGTATCTATTCAATGGTAATGTTTTTACTAATAAATAATGGACAATATGATAGGCATTCGCTTATTCAGCCAAATCACGGGCTTGTAAATTTTTTGTTGTCAAATCATTAGAGTTTATTTTGAATTAAAATAATAATAATAACATATATTACAAATTATAACAGTTACAAGATATAATCCAAAAAGAAAACATCATCTAATCCTTAGAATGCTTTTAACTATGATCAGTGGCGTAGCCATGATGGAAACACAATGGTGTCCTAGACCTTCCGCTTCCGATTATTATCAAATGAACGTATATATATTTATCAAACTAAATTAAAATAAGATAAAAAATGGTTATAACAAATATGGTTTACATTAAATTTCAAACTAAAATGTGATTAAAAAAAACTAAAATAAAAACATAAATACAAGTTAATTTTACTTGTAATTCCTTTTACTCGTAGCTTGAAAATGTTGAAGGATAGTTGTGTTACTAATCATAGTAAATACCTTTTTTCAACAGATGTCACCAAACAATCATTAAACCATGGATCGCTCATTTTATTTCTCAACCCATTCACATAATTCAAACTTGAGAAAACTCACATAATACTCGTTATTATTAGAGGTAAAAGCAAAGCAAACTTCAAAAGTTCATAAACCCAATTGAGAATTTTATGCCTTTTGTATTCACAATAATCCTAGAAAGTTCTGTGAGTCAGTTTTATCTTGTGTCTCTCTTCCGTTTAACTTTAGTAACTAAATTAGAGACATTTCTATTTCTTCTTTTATATTTAGTTTTTTTTTAAAATATCTATGCATCCTATAATGACAAACATAAAAACTCAACTAACAATAAAATTTAAACTTAGCATTGCAAAAGAGAAATTATGATTTATCAATGTCTATTTGCTCTTAAATTGAACTCTACGACTCTCTATCTTAAGAAAAAACATTGATCAACTAATATTATTCTTGAAAAAAGATAAGACATGTAGCAAATCTTCCATTTTGAGAATTAATAACATAAAAACATACTAAATATCTTAGTGTCTGAAGCTGGTTAGCGATTTGTAATTGATAATAGACAAATTGTTCTAAAAGATCGTATCTTGTAGTTAATTTATATTATTATTTAAATCAATATATTTATTTATATTAATATAAATTTATATTACTATTTAAATATATATAACATGTATTATATATATATATTAAAAAATAGTATGAAATAAATAGGATACGACAAATTTTATAGAATTAATATTAAATAAATATGATAAAAAGAAGCTTATAGTATTGGATATAATTATAGAATTAGTATCAAATAAATATGATAAGACGAAGTTTATAGAATTTACAGTATTGGATATAAAAAAGTAGATTAATTTTTGTAAGATGCAATATAAAATATAAGACAAAGTTAGGTATTGTCACTACTGAGTTTAGAACCCGCGAACCGTGGGTTCCTTGCATGGTTCTTTACCAGCTAGCGGCGTGGTGAGATTTTTTATGTGCGAAAGATATATTTTAAGGAACCAGGTGGGTTCCTGGGACCCCATAGGACCCCACCTGACTCCGCCTATGACTATGATGCAAATTTTGAGTAATATCTAATTCAGCATCTCTTTATTATTTTCATTTCTATTTGGTTGTATCGATCTTTTCTTCGTTTGATTATTAAATATCTAATTCAGCATCTCTTTATTATTTCCAATTTTGTTTGGTTGTATCGATCTTTTCTCTGTTTGATTATTAATTTGGAAGCCATCCTGAGATTATATACCTGATTTTTATGAAATAAATTCATTGTTAGTCATATTCTTATTATTCAAGTTACCAAGACATCAGTAGAATATGATTCGAGACTAAGTCTCAATATGTGCACAAAAACCTACATCGGAAGATACTTGTTATTTTGTTAGTGTTCATTTGGTTCTTGAAACCTGAAAAAATTATGGAAACTATTTTAAACAGAAATATCCACAACTTTAAAGGTTTAAACTCTAATTTTGCTAACATTTTGTCTCTCAAATTATCAGAAAAACAATCTTCTCCAAAATTTTCTTCGATACTTTTTGTAGTTTGCAAAGTGAATTCCTTGTAATTAAAAAGGAGAATTTTGCTATCCAAACACCCTTAGGCTTTAAACATTTCAAAGAAAATCTCAAGAGCATATATAAAAAACATAGCATTAAACAAAGTTTAGATAATATAATCTGAACGTTTAAGACTCACACTGGTAATTTAGAATTTTTACTCGCTTCTCCTTCCCTCTTTCACCTATTTTAGGATGATAATCTCTTGTTCTTTCAGTTCCACGTTGTTTCAAGTTATTACAACAGTGGTTTCATCATGGGGTGGATGGTGGATAGTAAGGGCAAAAAATATCCACGACAAAAACATCAGATATTCATGAGTGGTTCAGGTTCTTATGTTATCTTGTATCCTGATTTATAGAAAGAGGTAGAACTGGAAGCATGTTGATGGAAAACCGCAACAAGTTCTATAAATAAGATAAATATATAGAAAAGTGTTCCTACAAAATAAGAGTAACTTCTGCGAATATAACTTACTCAATAAATAACTTAATCAATAAATAGCTGGATTAAACGTGCACCTATTTTTGTGAACAATTCATGCTCCCCATTAAATATCTGGATTGAACGTGCACCTATTTTTGTGAGCGATTCATACTCCCCATCCAATCGCAAAAAGATTTTAATGCTAATATAATTAGAGCATTTTATTTAAGTCGATGTTAATTTTGTCTACTAATAAGTTTAGAGCATCCTCAAATACGTAATTTTTAAAAATATCTATTATCTTTAAAAAATAAGTTATGCTAACCGGTGTGGTGCCCAATCAGGCATTAATTGCTTCTTCTTTTTTTAACTTTTGAGAAAACAAAAGTTAATTAAATAGCTTTATTTTAAATACCAAACATACTAAATGCAATCAATGATATCTTTTTAAGGTATGTAGGAAGTATTTTCATATTTATTTATGCAGTGAAAGTGTCGTAATCCTAGTCAATATTTATTTTTTATTAAAACGATTTAAAATAAATAAAATATTATATAAATCAATAAATTATTGTTAAATTTGTAATCCATTTTCTCTGTAACATATATTCTTCGTAATTAATTATTTGATAAAATACTAAAAAGATTATTATAATAATAATAT
This sequence comes from Limnanthes douglasii subsp. nivea, assembly GCA_036936605.1. Classification (NCBI taxonomy): domain Eukaryota; kingdom Viridiplantae; phylum Streptophyta; class Magnoliopsida; order Brassicales; family Limnanthaceae; genus Limnanthes; species Limnanthes douglasii. The sequence goes on from JAUPFV010000001.1 coordinate 370,622,379, forward strand.
ATTAAATATGAATTCTTAAATTTGGTAACATATCTAAAAATTTAATTACAAAATTTTCACATATTTATTATTTAATATTCATATTTATTTAAATTTATAATAAATTAAATTTGTTGCATTTGATAATAACGGTATTTAAAATAAAACTATTTAATTTACTTTTGTTTTCTCAGAAGTTATAAAAAAAACAATCAATTAATGCCTTTTTAATCTGTGCACATGGCACCGGTTAGAATAACCCTTAAAAAAGCTTTAAAACATAGTCTAAATTTACATATTTTATTTTGATAATCTATATTTACCTAGGCGGTTGTTCAATCTGTATATTTTCTCCTTATTTTTCTCACCACTTACAAAACTAAAAAACTAACTTAATTATAAATTAGCTATTGTAATATTTAGTAGTCTAAAATTATAAAATGTCATAATTTAATCTATATCTACTTCAATTATGGATTAGCTGTTGGGGATGCTCTTAAGAGGACCTCTTGACTAACCTTTCGAAATTTTTGCGGACAAAAGTATAGAAATTTCTAACATTTCAGATACAATCTAAACCGTAGAAGACTCATACAAAGCAACTGATATTGAGGAACGGAATTTATGAAAGCTTACTTGTACAAATTGCAAATCGTATCACTACTCCTCTTAATTTGCAAGTACTTGGGTGTTCTTGTGCTTCTGAATATCTGCTTTGAAAAACCCTTACCGAAGAATCCCACTCGAATTCAGCATTAAAGCAGAATGAAAGCTTTAGAGTGTTATTGTTTCTTCAAGTTTAAATGATGATTCCTGTATAGAAGAATAATTAGCAATCATCAAGAAGCTATGAAATTCAAAAATCAATTCAAAATCATTTGGTACTAATGTAAGCGTACCCAAAGTTAAAATCCAGAATTGACTTAATCAAATTATTTCATCTCCCTCAGCCTAATGTTTAGGCGCCCTAATTTTATTCAGGCAAGTTTTTGCAGAATGAATAACAAAAAATCTCTTGAAGAAGGGAAGACATATAAAAGGTTTTCTCAAGGAGTTAGTACACCAATGGTTTCTCTGTGAACCAAATGTATCAAACCTTCATAAAAAAAGAATTCCAAGAGTCCCACTGAAAGAACTCCTAAAGTACGAAGAAGAATTAGAACCTGAAGCTACTCTTGGAGAAGTAATCGGAAAAAATTGGACTCCGAATCTCAAAGAGTTGATGATTTTAGGAGATGCGACTTCATAGGTGGCAGGCGCAGGTCTTCTACCATGATTATGTAGATTATCTTGAATCTCTTGGATAATGATATCTTCATCTCCAGCAAGCTTTTGTGATTAGTCGAAGTTAATAAAGCTGTCAGGGTCCAATGATCATCACCTTGGTTATTTTTTACGGCCATAGTTTCCTTTCCTTTATTCTTCAACACTTCATAGGCGGACCGGCCGATGCACACCATAGGCGGACCGGCCGACCAATCCCAAGGTCCAACTACGAGCTTTTTATAACTGCAACAAAGCTCAGCAAGAATATTTTGCCAGTTAATTTGATGTGGATTGTTCTAACTGATGGAAGTTCTATTGTTTTAGGATACAATGCTAGCGTTCAACTTATTTCTCCAACTGGAGAAATAATGATTCAATCTATTAAATTTGGTTTTCACGCTTCAAATAATGAAGCAGAGTATGATGCTGCATTAGTTGGATTGAGACTTGAAAAGATAGTGTCTGGGGTTTCGGAAGCTAAAGAAGATCATTTTATTGTGTACATGCAAGATCTTTGAAATATGTCTCTTTTATTTGATAATGTTGTTGTGGAACATATAAATTAAGGGAATAATACAATTGCTGATTCTTTGGCAATCATAGTATACAAAGAAGAATATTTTTAGATTTTATTACAGAAGAACCCATCGATTTTAACTCATTCAGAGCAATGTAAGCATATTAAGAAGGTATTTGTCGCTCCAGATATAGTTTGAGGCGATTGGAGAACTGATATTTTGAATTTTTTGGTTAGACAAAAGCTACTTGAAGATGTGAAATTGGCCAAGAAGTTACGAGGCAATGCATTTGGCTATATAGTTCTAGACGGGATTTTGTATAATAAAGCATTAAGTAGGACATTATTGCGATGTTTAAACAAGCAAGAATCACAGGAAGTTTTATCAGAATTACATGATGGAGAATGATCAGCGCATTGTGGGTTTAAGGCATTGACTCGTCGAGTTTTGTTGGTAGGATTTTATTGGCCTTCAATAATGAACGGTGCCAAGAATTTGGTCTGAAGCTGTGATACTTGTCAGAGGTTTGCTAACTCAATTCATATATCAGCAGTTCCACTTATGTCAATCACCGAAGCCATTCAATTTGGTATGTGGCGAATAAAGTTAGTGAGACTGTTGCCGATGGATCTGGAGGACGACAAATGATAGTTGTTGCAATATTGTTTTACAAAGTGTGTAGAGTCTGAACCTTTGTCTGGAACAAAAGCTAAGGATGTGATCAAATTCATTGTAAATAGTATTTATTGTCATTTTGGAGTACCTCGAAGAATTACTACAGACAACGATCTGCAATTTAATAATATAGAGATTGCTACATTATGCGCTTCCAAGGGGATAAAGAAATTTTTTTCCACACATTTCTATCCCTAATAAAATGGACAGGTTGAGATGATGAACAAGTCTATTTTAGAGGGTTTAAAAAATAATTTGACAGGAGCTTCCGGCAAGTAGCCTAATTATTGGCATGAGGTATTGTGGAATTATCGTACAACCTCTAGGGAGGCTACTAAAGAAACACATTTTGCTTTGGCATATAGAATAAATATTGTTAGTCCTATGGAATCTATCTTGCCTTCTTTTGGGATAACCTAATATTCCAAAGAGTTGAATGATGAAGCTAAAATAGCAAGTTTGGATTTGATTAAAGAAAAAAGAGTTCGAGCTCATTTGAATGTAATTCATTATCAATCTCTTATGCGAAGTAGATATAATTCGAGGATGAAAAGAAGGAAGTTCAAGATGGGTGACAAATTTTTGAGAAATGTATTCCTCCATACCAAGAAAAAAAGCCTCGGTAAGATGGCCCCAAATTGGGAAGGACCTTATATGGTTGTTGAAAGGATAAAGCGAGGTTTTTATCACCTTTGTGATAATCAGGGGGGATGCTTCAACATTCATAGAATATAACATCTAAAAATATATTGGGAGTAACTGTGTTGTATTTTCAATTTGTTTTCTTTGATTGGTTAGCGCACTCTTTCCTACCATGTTGGCCCAGGAAGGTTTTAACGAGGCGCTATGTACATATTTAAAGCTATCAATAAAATTCATTTTTTAGCCAATGGTTGTTTACGAGTGCTTGTTTAAAATATTTTGGTAACTAATCAAAGACTCATCATCTTTGAGGTTGATAAAGAGTAGAATATTCTGAAGTGTTGAGTACACTTTTCGAAGAAGCAACCATATTCAAAGTGATACATTCATTAAACACTATATTATTCAAAGCACTACGTTCATTAAACGCACTATATTATTTGAAGTGCTACGTTCATTAAACGCACTATATTATTCAAAGTGCTACGTTTATTTAACGCACTATCTTATTCGAAGTGCTTCGATCATTAAACGCAATACAATATTCAAAGTTTTAAGCATTATAATGATTATTTAAAATACAATGGTGTGTTTTCACTTCGAATAACTAATCTAAATAACAGTCAAATGCAAATATAACTTGAAAAAAATAAAGGTTAAACAAATATTTTTATCATTCAACTTAATTCGATGAGCACAGTTTGATTTCCTAGCTACCAAGTAAAAAAGTATCTATTAAAAACAAAATATTACAGTGATTGCATGACAAGTACAAAAAAGACATAGTAAAAATTACTCGTCCTCGGAGCTCTCTTCGGAATCCTCCTTCAAATCTTCCTTTTCAGATGACGACCTTGCAACGCTAGGACGCCGTTCGAGGGGAATTTCACTCCAAAACTGGAAAGATTAATTTTAGGATAGGTAGCATGGATTTCACGAATGAGTATGATGGTTTTTTGTTCTTCACCGTTCTTAATAGTTGCTAGCATATCTTTTGCACACTCATCTTCAGCAGCAGTGAAAGCAAGTTGTTTTTCCTTATCGAATTAGGCTTTGAGGATGGTCATGTCATATATCAATTTTATCTTCTATGTCTCATTATTTCCAAAAGAAACTTGAAGGTCATCGAGTTTTTTCTTCTTTGCAGCTAACTCTGCAAGATGTTTAGTCTTGAGTTCATTTATTTTATTCTGATGCGAAGTGTTGAGATCTTATTTTTCTTTTTGATGCACCTCTCGAAGATATTTTTTGACATGAATGCGTCCTCTGAAAAATTCAGATCTCGCCATCTGAAATTTATAAAACTACTCTCTTACAAGGTTCCCACATATGTCCCTCATCTTTTTCTCAGCTGCATCAACATTTTTATAGTAAACCATCTCTTTAGCCATGTATTTTAAATGACTTCGAGAGTATTCAATTTATTGAGTCAGTTTTTGCACCGCAGCATCGAGATCAGTATAAGTTTGAAGAGCGACTAGAACCTCTTCGGATGGCTCTTCTAGAGGAAAAGCCATTGGCTAGGTCGAGGAATGAGAGCTAAAGAGGTTGTACGAATAGTAACCTCAGGAGACGCGGCTTCAGAGGTAGAAGGTGCAGATCTTCTACCGTGATTATATAGATGATCTTGAATCTCCTGGATAATGGGATCTTTTTCTTCAGCAAGCTCTTGTAATTCATCGAAATTAATAAAGCTGTTAGGATCGAAGTGATCGTTATCCGAAAGCAAAGAAGCCCCAGGTCGGGGGCACTACGACCAGGGTCGGGACAAACGATCGACCCTTATCATGACCCGAAGACAGCTCCTAGAAGACATTGCCAGGCTAAACGCCGAAAGAGAGCGGGCACTAGACGAGAAAAGGGTTCGGGAAGGAAAAGGCAAGGAACCGCTCTTGGATGACCGCAACGAGGGCAATCCAACTTTCGGACCTCGCATCGAGGCCCGACGTGTCAGGTATTATCGGGAGGCTCGTCCCGAGGAAGGGCAAAATACCAGAATGCAGTGATACCCGGAGGGCCACCGCGGCGTTTCCGCTGACTACGCCTCAGCTAACTCATCGGGCAGGGAGTACCGACGACGGGAAAGGGTCCTACAGCGCGCACAGAAAAATTTTTCCCGACGCCGCCGAGGACCCAGGTCAGACTCTCCAAAGTGCAAAAAGGGTAGCACCGAAAAACAAACTCCGGTGTCGTTTGAAAATGAAGAAATGCCCACAGCCAGTCGTGAAGAGCGAGCAACGATGCCTCAAGTGCAATGACAACCATCGAACAGCCAGAAACTAGGTTACCGAACCAGCAGCCAGTTTATCAATCCAGGGGACGAAGGACTCTACGGAATTCAGACAGAAGGGCTCGGAGGCGGGGCTTTCGGGTTCAGAGTTAATTGGAGAGCCTCGCCACTGTCCGACGAAATATTAGCGGGGCAGCTCCCGAAGCGATTTCATATTTCTAAACTAGAGAAATACGACGGGAAGAAGGATCCGGATAACCACTTGGAATCCTTCAAAAACTTCATGCTGAGTTTCGACAATGATGATAAACTCCTATGTAGGGCGTTTTCGATGACCTTCCAAGATCGGGCGTCCAAATGGTAGAACCGTTTACCTCAAGGCTGCATCAAAAAATTCGGGATGTTCTGGACGATGTTTAGGCAGCATTTCGTCGGAAGTAAGAGTTTCCGAGCCAACGGAGACACTATTATGAACTGTAAACAGAGGTTGGGGGAAAGCCTCAGGGAGTATACCCGACGATTTATTGACGCTAAAACCGACTTGGACCACTGGGAGGAGAATGTGGCCTTAACCGCGTATCGCTTGGGCTTACTCCCGGCGCCTATGAAGCAAGCGGTAACGAAGAAGCAAGCATTCACTTTATCCGCCCTTCTGGCTCAAGTAGAAAAGCAAATATTGATCGAGGAAATCGAAGCGTCCGAGCTGGCTGCGCAAATTCAGCAGAGCGCACAAGCAGCGGTAGCGATAAGACAAGGGATTCAATCGAGTTACGCACAGGCAGCCCAACCACTCAGCACAATACATCCGACCCCGTCCATATCCACCAAGTCTTCGGATCCACCGGGCCAGAAACCAAAGCAGACGAGTCAAACGACTTCGCGACCCATGTCTAACAAATGGATCCGGCCAGCTTACTTCGCGGATCTCACAGAATGTGTGTCATCGATCTACGAAAAAACCAAGAAAATCGAGATGTACCGAAGGCCTTTCCCAATACCAACGCCCCGGGAGCAGAGAAACAATCGTTACTGTCGTTATCACGAAGACGTGGGACACGATACTAAGGATTGCATTGCTCTCAAAAAATAAATACAGATGCTCATAGAGCACGGTAACCTCCTGGAATACGTCAAGAAAGCCCAGCAGAGTGCAACTTCGAAAGAAGTCGTGGTGATTCCAAATCCCGAAACCGCTATGATCATCTCCGAGGTGACCGACCCTTTTGATGTCTCCATTGAGTACCTCGACCCCGAGGTAAACCGCAACATCATCGGGATCATCGAAGAAGAGACTTAGGAAAACGTCGGTAAAGTGAGAAACCTTTGTAAATTCTTTGAATCCCTGACTATCTTCGGTGGAGATTCTATGGCACGTACCACACACTCTTCCAGGAAAGGCACATAATGAATCTAACCACTCAGTTAGAGGCCCGACCGATCCAACACTCTAAAAGCATCCCGTCCCCGATCCTGTATTTCGACGACGACGACATGAGAGACATAGCCGGCCCCCACGAGGATGCCATCGTGATCGGGGCATTCATTGCGGGGGAGGAAGTCAGACGCGTCTTGGTGGATACGGGTAGCCCGGCCAACATAATCTTTGCGTCCACTTTCGCAAAATTTAGAACACCTCCGGTCCTCATGCGGTCTGACCGAACCATTGTGGGATTTACGGGATCGGCAGCCGATGTCATCGGAGAGTTTGAGGGCGTCGTTCAATTAGGCGGCGGCTCATTTAAGAAGGAGGTCACCTTTTTATTCGTGGTAGTAGACGCATCGGCTTCCCATAACGCAATTTTCGGTAGGTCATGGATATCGCGAATGCATGCGGTATCTTCCACAATTCATCAGTGTTTGAAATACGTGGTCGGAAACAACGTGGGTATAGTCCGAAGCAGCCAAAAAGCGGCGCGGGAGTGTTACCGAGCAGCATTGGCGCCTAAAAAAGATCAAGAGATGGTTCAGGCACGGGAATAGTAATTAAAGGGGCTCCCCCAAGGGTCATTACCTGTGGATGATCCTAGGGAAGCTCCTAGCTATCTGACTACCGACGAGGAATGTGAACAACATCCGTTTGCTGAAGGAAAAGTTCTGCGGATCGGGGTTTACTTGTCGCCAACCTTCAGGGAACAGTTATTATCTTTACTACGGGAAAATTTAGATTTATTCGCATGGTGCTCAGGGGACGTGACGGGGGTCCCAGAGTCTTGTGTTATTCACCGGCTAACAATCAACAAAAACGTCAGGCATGTCTCTCAAAAGCGTCAGGCTTTTTCCCCGGAAAAGGTCGATATTATTCTGCGCGAAGTCGAAAGGATGATCAGCGTCGGGCACATAAAGGAAGCGAGCTATCCGTTGTGGACCTCCAATCCTGACCTGGTCAAGAAGAAAAACGGGAAGTGGAGAATGTGCGTCGACTTCACCGACCTCAATCGGGCATGTCCGAAGGACCCTTTCCCGATGCCAAGGATTGACCAGCTGGTAGATTCGACTTCGGGAAATAGATTGCTGTCATTCATGGATGCGTATGCCGGCTATAATCAGATCACGTTGCACTTAGAAGATCAAGAAAACACCACGTTTATAACAGGCTGAGGTCTGTATTGTTACAAGGTCATGCCGTTCGGACTAAAAAATGCCGGGGAAACGTACCAGAGGCTGGTAAATAAAACGTTTGAGGGCCAAATTGGGAGGAACATGGAGGTATACATTGACGACATGTTAGTCAAAAGCGGGACGGACGAGGACCACCTTTCTGATTTGCGAGAAACCTTTGATAACCTTAGGGGTATAAACCTCAAGCTCAACCCTGAAAAATGCTCCTTAGCGAAAAAGGGATTGAAGCCGACCCCGCCCAACTCCGAGCAATTACCGACATGACCCCACCCAAGAACAACAAGGAAGTCCATATCCTAACTGGGCGCTTGGCAGCTTTAAACCGTTTTATCTCTCGTTTATCTGACAAATGCGCTCCCTTTCAGGTCTTAAGACATGCCAAAAATTTCGTGTGGACACCCGAATGAGACAAAGCATTCTTGGGGATTAAGCGATATTTATCGTCTCCGAATCTTTTAACAAAGCCTCTAACAGGCGAGACCCTTTTCCTTTACATCGCAGTTACAGATTTCGCGGTTAGTGCGGCTTTAATCAGCGAGTCGGGACTGGCCCCTACAACGGTCTACTTTGTAAGCAAAAGCTTACTAGACGCGGAAACACGGTATTTGCGCCTGGAGAAAATGGCTTTAGCTCTGGTGACCGCAGCACGGAAAATGCGCCCATATTTTCAAGCCCACCATATCGTCGTCCGAACCTCGTTTCCATTCAAGTATGTCCTCCAGCGACCGGACATGTCCGGAAGAATGTCTAAATGGTCGGTCGAATTAGGCGATTTTGACATCAATTTTGAGCCACGGACGGCCGTCAAAGGCCAAGTTATGGCTGATTTTTTGGTAGAGTTCCACTCCGAGCGTCCAGATCAGGATACACCATCAGAAGAGGCCGGATCAAATGAGTGGAGCATCCGCACCGACGGAGGGGCAAATATCAATGGTTGCGGAGCGGGCGTGCAGATAGTCACCCCATTAGGTATCAGTATGCACCAGGCTATCTGTTTCGGTTTTCCTACCTCAAACAACGAAGCCGAATATGAAGCTGCCATGGCTGGACTTAGGCTAGCACAAGTATGTGGAGCAAGTTAAGTACGCCTAGTTAGTGACTCTCGGTTTCTGATAAATCAAGCCTCGTGAGTTGCGGAAGCAAGAAAAGAGCATCTGGTCCAATACTTAGCAGGGCTGAGAGTGCTAGCTGCCTCATTTGTCAAAATCATGTACGAACACATCCCGAGAAGCGAGAACATGGTGGCAGACTCCTTAGCAACGGCTTCCTACTCGAGCAATCATTCCTGGGTAACCGAGCAAGAAAATCCATCCATCATTAAATGGCAGGAGCTTGACAACCGACCTGAAATCGCCTGCCAGGTTTCGTCGGTCACAATTTCGGATTGGCGACGGAATATCATCGCCTTCCTAGCCGAAGGTCGCCTACCCAGCGACGGCGCTTCGGCTCGGAAGGTTCGCAACAAGGCCCGAGGTTACATACTATTAGGCGACTTACTTTACAAGAAGTCATTTAGCCGCCCTTTGCTCAGATGTCTGGGGGTCCACGAGTCGCAAATAATTGTATCCGAACTACATGACGGTGAGGGTGCGGCACATTGTGGTTACAAGGCCTTAATTAGAAGGATTTTTCTCACAGGGTTTTATTGGCCTACGATAACAGTGGACGCGCGACATATAGTGAAAACTTGCGATACTTGTCAAAGATTCGCAAACGCGATAAACATTCCCGCAGCTCCTCTAGAGTTAATATCAGAGGGACTACCCTTCGACCGATGGGGAATTGACCTTGTCGGACCACTACCAATGGCATCTGGCGGGAGACAGACAATCGTGGTGGCAGTGGACTATTTTTCCAAGTGGGTCAAAGCTGAGCCATTATCAGCTACTAAGACCAAAGACATCATCAAGTTTATCTGGTCCAACATATGTTTTCGGTTCGGGGTACCCCAGAGGCTAACCATGGATAACGGACCACAGTTCGACAGCGGAGAAATGAAAACTTTTTGCACAACTCACAGGATCCGACAAAGTTTTTCCGCTCCATTCCATCCTCAAGCAAATGGGCAGGTCGAAGTCACCAACCGAACCATTCTGGATGGACTCAAGAAGAACCTCGAAGGAAAGGCTGGTAAATGGCCGGACTACCTACAAGAGGTGTTCTGGGCTTACCGAACCACCCCTCGGACGGCAACCCAGGAGTCACCTTATGCTCTGGTGTATGGTATGGATGCGGTCCCTCCGGCAGAGTCCATTTTTTCATATTTCAGAATCGGTACTGATGATGAAAACACAAATGAAGACAACAGACGACTCGCTCTCGATCTTATAGAAGAGAAACGCAATCGCGCTCAGTTGAACTCTTTGCACTATCAGAACCTGATGAGAAGCCGGTAGGCATCTAAAGTACGCCGTCGAGAGTTTAAAGTCGGTGACAAGGTTTTGAGGCGCGTCTTTTTGCACACCAAAGACAAAAGCCTCGGCAAGCTCGCCCCGAACTGGGAAGGACCGTACAAAATCATAGAAAACATCAAGAGCGGGACATATCGTCTGCAAAACAAGCTCGGCCACCCTTTAAGACTGCCATAGAACATCGAACATCTGAAGTTGTATTTAGAATAGTTTTAAATGCATGTAATTCGTTAAACATGGTATGTAAGAACTTGTTGGTCGGGGATGCACTCTTTCCTACCTCGGTGGCGCGAGAAGGTTTTAATGAGGCATTATAAACACCCGACCCCCCTTGATTAAATTAATCAAAATTTTCTTTTACCTTCCAATCTTTGAAGTATTACAAACTTGGTCAGCTGACGAGCTGGTCGACGTCTGTTCCTACTAATCTTGATTGATCCACATTTTAAATTTCCCGACCTTATAGGAAATATTTCGATTTTACATTGATCTACAGAACCTTCATAGGTTTTTCATTGTTCACACTGATCCACATTTTAAATTTCCCGACCTTATGGGAAATATTTCAATTTTACATTGATCTACAGAACCTTCATAGGTTTTTCAGTGTTTACACTGATCTACATTTTAAATTTCCCCACCTTATGGGAAATATTTCAATTTTACATTGATCTACAGAACCTTCATAGGTTTTTCAATGTTTACACTGATCTACATTTTAAATTTCCCGACCTTATGGGAAATATTTCAATTTTGCATTGATCTACAGAACCTTCATAGGTTTTTCAGTGTTGACACTCATCTACATCTTAAATTTCTCGACCTTATGGGAAATATTTCAATTTTACATTGACTTACCGAACCTTCATAGGTTTTTCAGTATTTACACTGATCTATATTTTAAAATTTCCCGACTTTATAGGAAATATTTCAACTTTACGTTGATCCATAGAGCCTTAATGGGTTTTCGGTTCCCGAACTGGTCTACGTTAAACCACCGAACTTTCGTTGGGTTCTGACAATAAAAAAACAGTACGAACACAATAAACGGATAAAGGGAAATTCTGTTTGCAGCAAATAAGACAGGGGACTCCACAGCCCCCAAAAAATTCATAAGTCTTACAAACGATAATTAAAACAACAAAAAAACAAAAACGTCGGGAATCAAGCTTCTTCTTCCTCCGACTCGGGGTCATCCGACTCATCATCTTCGATGCAAACTCCTACACGGCGATCACCTTCGGGCACGTCCAACCACATCGACCCAAGGGGGAGGTCGGGGAAGCGGTTGTGAAAAGCTAACACATACGAGGCTTTAGCATCGCTTGTCTCTTTCTCCGCCCACTTCTTGCATTTCCCAGCAAAACGTGTGTTGGCCGCCTTCAAGTTGGTGATTTCCCGTTCTAGGGCTGCGGCACGATCCTCCCCAGCTTTCTTAGTCCGTTCCAAAGCAGCCTCGGCCTCCTGGAGCTCTTTTTCTGCCAGGCCCTGAGCCGCCTTAGCACCCTGCACTTCCTCTTGCAGACCGACGACTTTCGCCTCCATCTCTGACAACTGTCGGTTCAACTCCCCAGCCCGACGTTCCTTCAGAGCCAAGGGGACTAACATGTTGTAAAAGGAGAACGTCATCCCGTCGGTAATCTGCAACGGAAATGAGTGCGGACTACCAGGTACCGACAGCACCAGAACCTTCGTTCCACTTGAGGAGGCCGCGACATATGTGGGAGCCTTGAGGGGCTAGCATCATCCGAAATCACCACTACGGGATCAACCAAGGAGTCGCCCTTAGCCCCACCATACTGATCAAACAGCTTTGGCACGGTGACACTGTCAGCACCAGCAACGTCCCCACTCTCCTTCTTAGAGTACTTTGGCTTCTTCAATTTGACCCCCTCAGCATCGGCCCGACCTTTTCTTTTTTGCACCGGAGTTCGGTTCCGATCGGCCTCACCACCTTCAGCAACGTTTCCTTCCTCTTGAGCCACCGCCCCTGCCTCCTGAGCCACCACCTCTGCCTCTTCAGCCCCGATATTACTCTCCCCGACCTCGTCGTCCGGTTTTGGGCGCTTGCTAGGCGCCTTGTTACGTTTTGGGAGATACAACTGGGACCCTGGCGCATCTGTCTTCGCGATCAGATCCTCTATGCTCGGGGGCTGTCGCAGTTGCTCAATAGTGAGCACTTCTGATGAGAAACACCAGAGGTTGCTCATGATCAGGTTGGTGTCTTTGAAGGTCTGGTGCATCGCCCGACCCCAATGCTGCCTAGCATAGTCTTTCAGCACTTGGAACGTAACTTCACCTACTTTCGAGTAGTCTTTCTTCAGCCCCTATAGGAACTCTTTCGACGCTGCACAAGGGATTGGTCCACGTTACAAAAAAAAAATTAAATATATATATATATATATATATATATATATATATATATATCAGTGTATTACCATCGGGAACCCAGGTTCGGAGCAGTAGCCTCTGGATCTCCTTGCTGTAAGGGCGGTCATTTTCCCAGCAGCCGCTCAGATATACGAAACGATGCTTCCAGCCCTTGTCTCCCTCAAGAAAATCATTAACTATCTTCCATTTGTTTGCCAGGGAAGAATAGAAGAACGGGGACTTGGGAGATTTTGAAAGGCCAAACATTGCGATGTACTCCTCCATAGCCATAACCCGACCCGACAAACGCGATGCCATTATACAGGACATCAAGGTGTACCACGCGTTGGGCGTCAGTTGAGAAGGGTAGATTTGGAGGGTGCGAAAGTATAGCGCGATTTCGGGATCTAGGGGGAACCGGAGGCCCCAGTTGAACACCTCGGTAAAAACCATTATCTCCCGCGATCGGACGTGTACGGGGGTCTCCCCGGGGACCGGAAACCGAACAGTAATGCTCTCTGGAATCCCCCAGCGAATCAGCAGCTCTTTGTGCTCAGCCGCCGGAAAGTAGAGGTACTTGCCTTCGAAAAGAGAAACAACGTCCTTCGAGGGAAGCTAGTGGAAGTAAGTAGTGGTTATGGCCGCCTCTACCTCCTCGGTAATAGGATCCTCAGGAGGATTAGCAGCATTCCCAGCAGCAGCAATGCTTACCTCTGTGGGAAGAATATCCACCTCTCATTCCTCGATATTCGATACCGGAGCCTGATCAGAGCTTTGGGCAGCGGCAGCGCCTGAGTCTGACGGCCGAACTCGAGAACTTGTGGGACCATCACTGCTGCCGGTGTGTACCAAATTAGCATCGTCATGTTCCCGACGAGCCCGCTCGGGGTCTAACTCCTCTGGCGTCAATCGCCGCTGATTAAGACCTAAAAAAGTTATTGCAGTATTAGTACCAGTTCGGTACCCTCGTATGAAGGGATTGAGCTGCACCATTTCGAGATAATTACCTCCTATGGGAGATGTTGGAGGGCTGTTTTCCCCCATAGTTAAGAACTTGGTCTTTAATACGCGTCGGGGCGGTAAAGGAGGCGAAGTGGCGTACGAATTGACAGACGACGGGGTCGGATTCTCCGTTCGAACAACCGGAGAGCGAGGGGAATTACTGCTAGAGGGGATGACAACGGTTTCGGGAGACAGAGCGATCTCAGGGGATAGAGCGCCTGGTGGTTCGGGCGAAAAAAGGGATTCAACGGGGATCGGGGTAGCAAGAACAGGATCATGGGGCTGCGGAACGGGTGTGAACGGTTTGGAATCAGAACCCCAAATCAATCCAGCATGTCGGTACTATTCAGCACAGTCACCAATGCTCGCCCACTCTTTAAAACCGAACACGGGTTTTTTCTTTTTCTTGGTTGACGGCTGCTTCGGATGTCTGGGTTTCATAAAACGAGCATTCCCTCTCTAGAAAAGTTCGGACAGCGCTTTCTCTCTCTAGAATGCCTCTGCGAGAGATCAAAATTTGTGAAGTATTTATAGGCAACATCACATGACCGGGGAATATCAATCGACAAAAAGCAGCGGGAAGGCGAATAGACTCCCTAAGAAACTGTGCTGGCAAGCACGCGTCGCGTTAACGGTCGACACGTATCGACCATCGTCTAACAAGAGTTCACGTAGGCTAGCTTCCTCAAACCGAGATGCAAGATGGGCCGTCTCAGCCAGGTTCGGCACGAAAGTCGGCCCACCACACTAGGCCCAGGAAGAAACCCCCAAGAAGGCACGGGAGCCGACCCGATTAGCCCTCTGACAGAGTTTGCTAGAGAGTATAGTGGGAGGAAGAAGGCCTCCACAAATCTACCCGGGTCTGTAAGTGTTTTAAATGCCCGACGCTCAGGAAAGAGGAAATCCTCCCGAAGCAGGACAAGCAGGACAACCATCGACCCAGGATATGGGGGACACCGGTTATTATGTTTAGGTTCTTCTATAAGTCTTCGCTCCCGATGCTTCCGAAGACTGGGGGGCTACTGATAAGGAGATAATCCGCCGGAATAAATAACAAGGAGTTGATTATGAGTAAAAAATACTTGGCATGGCTATTATTGTACTTATTATCCTTTAGAGGAAAATTTGTAAACAATATGCTTAATAAGGGACCATAATAATAATAAAACCAGCCCACTAAGGATGTTAATGGGTCCACCTTACTTTACTATAAAAGGTGACCCACTTACTTTACTATAAAAGGTGATTCCGCATTATTCTATTCTCTTTGTACACTCTCTCTCTAGTGACATCAGATTCAAGATTCGAAACATTCCTCAAGTCATTTATTCTCTTATCACTATTGATGATTACATTTGATAGTTTGATTGTTGTTCAAATACAGGGTTTGTTCTAAGAGTTACATAAGGCAAGTTAGTTGAAGAATTCCTGATGTGAATTGAAGGATAAGACTGACTAAGAGGTGGGAATTCTTGAGCAGTATCTTCTTGATTTGCAACATTTCTTAATTGATGAAGTACTAAATCTTGGAAGATTCAATTTACCGTTGCTGATAAGTGATAGGAGACTCAGCATCGATTGATGTTGCTGCTGGATTTACATGGACTAATAAGCGGATTCTTCATTTAAGAATGACAAGAATTGGTTTCTTTTTAAAATTCTTTTTTTCTATTCTTCTCTTAGTGTTTTACAATAATTTTTAGCATCGTAAATTGAAATTATCAATATTAATATTGATATACTATTAATCTTTAATTTTTTTTAAAGTTATCTATCTTTCCGAAAAGATCTTGTAAGGAAAATATTAAGATCTTTACAATTTTTTTCAAAAAAAACCAATTACTTAACTTGGTAGAAAGGTTTTTACTTGTACAAAGCCCTAATTCTGTCCTTCTATAATTAATAATTATAAATATATAAATACGATAGTATAAAACATATTTGAATTAAATATTTAAATGATACATCAAATTACAAATTTGTTTTGTATGAATTTAATCTGAATTTAATTATATTTAATTTATCAAATTTTGTTATTCAAATTATACATTTGATATTAAATATATATTTGTAACTATAAATATAGTCAAACAATTCGATTTGAACTAAAAAAGAGAATTTAAATTATAAATTTATCCAAACAATCAAACTATCAATATTTATTGAAGTGCAAGAGTTATTATGTGAACATTCAACTAGTAACCCAAAAAAGGTACTTTTTCCCTTCATAAAAATATTATTTAAATAATAAGTAATAGAATAAAAAATAGAAACTTTGATAATAATAAAAAAGTATTAAGATAACAGTGTGCAAAAACTAGCATATAAAAATGTCCCTTTGCCATGATGGAACCTGCTAGAAATAATACTGCCATTATCACCCACACCTTAGAGTAGAAAAAGACATGGAAGATAATGGATTTGATGATATTGGTTAGGGTCGTCTTGTGTTCAGGACGAGGATTACTAAAGCCGGATACAGGCGATGCACTTTCTATTTTTCCTGTCTTGTTTTGAGGAGGAGGATTATGAAAGCTGCCGGATACGGAGGGGGTCTTGTTTTGAGGAGGAGGATTAGGATTATGTATGCAGGCGGATACATTGGGTGCGTAAGCTTTCGCTTTGGACAACTTTAAAGTCTTCGACTTGGTAACATCTACCTTTTCAATCATCTTCCTCTTCGTAACATTTGATCTTATATTTTTAGGGTTAATAGGAAGAAGAACTGAGCGAGGAAGAGATAAAAGATACAAGGGAGTCATTTGAACCATTTTTTTAGACCGGTTGTAAAAAATGGTTTGAAAATACTTAATTTATTGATATAAAAAATACACAATTTTTCAGCAATCAGATGTCTACTTCAGGTGTAGATTGATTTTATTAGAAAAGCTCAGTGACATCTTTATAGAGATTTTAAGAGCTTACCCAATCAGTGTCTGTGATTTATGATTATTAAATTACTTCTGTATTTTTTCAAATTTAAAATACAGGATTCAAATTTAAAACGGATGGATTGATTAGTGTAAGACCATTGTATCAAAAAAAATCTATTAGAAAGTTAATTGATTTATAAATTCGTGTCAATTTATTTTTACTTATTACTAAAGTAACGAAATATTAATGTCACTTTAGTAATTATGATAGTTACTTTTTTTATGGTTTATTTTTTTCTAAATTAATTTAAAATATATTAAATTATCTAAATATTAAATTAACCTTCAACGTGATTAAGCTATGATGAGATGTGAAAAACTTTCCAATGAAGGTCTCCCGGTTACAACTCCTTTTGGATTATCAAGATTCCTTTGAAAGATCTTCATCTCTTTTGAGTAGATCATCCCTGATTTTCATGGGTGAATGGAAATCTTTACCAGCTACTCTCCTTTTCGTAGATTGACTGATCTTGACTCTTTCGTAGAAAATGTTTCGTAGAACTATTTTCATCAATTCTGAGGGACTGGATTTTGGAAAGAAAATATAAAGCATTTGTTATCAGATTTGATTGTGAATGAAATACATGATTGTGTTGGGAATGTTGATGTTGCAACTACCACTGTGAAATCAATTTTAAAGAATCATTCAATATTGTCAAAAGTAACCCAGATTCTATCTAAGAGAGTCTTTGAAAAATCCAATTCCACCTAGACCTTATAATTGTTATACATGCCTAGTTTTTTAATGGAACCCAAGTGGCAATAGGGTTCCTATGGATTTTGTTAGGATACTGATTGTAGCGGAATTATATAGGTAATGAGGGATATTGCTGAAGATGATCCAAACAGGAGAGACTGAAGACTCATTTCTAGGATAAAGATTATGTGTCATTTAAGAATACACATTGTATGTTTTCCCACTCTCCATACGGATCTTCTCCAGATTCTTTTAATTTTTTCCCGTAAGTTAAATTCTATCATTAAGAGCCAAACTTACTTTTCCTTTGAAATTCAAAGCATCAAAGAACTTGTTGCTGGAAATCTACCGAGATATAGTTTTCTTGATTATGAATTTTGACATTTTTGTGAACCAGATTCGTAGGATAATTTCTGACTATATCTGAAAAACTCTTCTTCTGTGATTGTTGATCTATTGATGATTACATTTGATAGTTGGATTGTTGTTCAAATACAGGTTTTGTTCTAAGAGTTACATAAGGCAGGTTAGTTGAAGAAATCCTGATGTGAATTGAAGGATAAGACTGGCTAAGAGGTGGGATTCTTGAGCAGGATCTTCTTGATTTGCAACATTTCTTGATTGATGAAGCACTAACTGTTGAGCTTGATGGAGATCTAGGGAGGTTTTTAATATCTTCTTGGAAGATTCAATTTGTTGTTGCTGATAAGTTATCTATCTTTCTGAAAACATCTTGTAAAGAAAATATTAAGATCTTTACAGATTTTTTCAAAAAAAACCAAATACTTAACTTGGCATAGAAAGATTATTACTTGTTGCTAGGAACCAAAATTCTTACAAAACCCTCATTCTTTCATTCTATAATTGATAATTATAAATATATAAATACGATAGTATAAAACATATCTGAATTAAATATTTAAATGATACATCAAATTACAAATTTGTTTTGTATGAATTTAATCAGAATTTAATTATATTTAATTTATCTAATTTTGTTATTCAAATTATACATTCAATATTAAATATATATATATATATATATATATATATATATATATATAGTCAAACAATTCGATTTGAACTAAAAAGAGAATTTAAATTATAAATTTATCCAAACAATCCATTTAAATCATAATCCACCTAATTAAAAAAATATTTGGTCGCGGTGGTGTATCCAAAGCACCTTTTGTTTTTTACATTTGCTTGGCAGATTAAAATATTTGTATGTATTAACTATCAATATTTATTGAAGTGCAAGAGTTATTAGTTCAACATTGAACTAGTAACCCAAAAAAGGTATTTTTCTCTTCATAAAAAATATTATTTAAATAATGAGTAATAGAATAAAAAATAGAAACTTTGATAATAAAAAAATATTAAGATAACAGGTTGCTCGATTAAAAGAAGGTTTTGGTCCCAGTATAACCATCTCCAATTTTTTGTTATATTTAAAACTGTATTGAAAACTTAATCTAGTGGGTGAGAAAGTTTCATTTGGATTAATATTTTTGGGGCGGATTAATATTTTTGGGACCAAATTTAGCCATAACAACCATAGACTTATAGAACCATGAAGCATGCAATTTTGTATAATAAAAATAATTTTAAAAACTAAAAATGAATTTAAAAATATTTAATATTTATTAACCCAATTTAAGAAATAAAAAATAACTACTACGCCAATCCTCAATAATCTCCTAATATTAAAGAAAAACCTAATATTAAAAAAGCTAAGACAGTAGAAAAATGACACTCCAATTAAGAGCATCCCAACAGAATTGACACTCTAATACCATCCTTTTGATACATTTTTACTCTTCTATTTTAGTCTTGAGTTGATCTATTTTATTTTGATGAGAAGTGTTGAGGTCCTCTTTTTCTTTTCGATGCACTTCGTGAAGATGATTTTTGACATAAATGAGTCATCTAAGGAATTCAGAGTTGGCCTTCTTGAATTAAAAAAACTGATCTCTTACGAGGTTCCTGCAGATGTCTCTCATCTTTTTCTTAGTTGTGGCAACATTTTTATGATGAACCATCTCTTTAGCCATGTGTTTTAAGTGACTTCGAGATGATTCAATTTCTTGAGTCAGTTTTTGCACTACAACATCGAGATCTGTAAAAGGTAGAGCAGCTAGAGATCTTCACATGGCTCCACTAGAGGAAATACCATTGGGCTGGGACGAGGAATGGGAGCTAAAGAGGTTGTACGAATAATGATTTCAGGATATGCGACTTCATAGGTGGCAGGCGCAGGTCTTCTACCATGATTATGTAGATTATCTTGAATCTCTTGGATAATGATATCTTCATCTCCAGCAAGCTTTTGTGATTCGTCAAAGTTAATAAAGCTGCCAGGGTCCAATGATCATCACCTTGGTTATTTTTTACGGCCATAGTTTACTTTCCTTTATTCTTCAACACTTCATAGGCGGACCGGCCGGTGCATACCATAGGCGGACCGGCCGACCAATCCCAAGGTCCAACTACGAGCTTTTTAACTGCAACAAAGCTCAGCAAGAATATTTTGCCAGTTAATTTGATGTGGATTGTTTAAACTGATGGAAGTTTTATTGTTTTAGGATACAGTGCTAGCGTTCAACTGATTTCTCCAACTAGAGAAATAATGATTCAATCTATTAAATTTGGTTTTCACGCTTCAAAAAATGAAGCAGAGTATGAAGCTGCATTAGTTGGATTGAGACTTGAAAAGATAGTGTCTGGGGTTTCGGAAGCTAAAAAAGATCAGTTTATTTTGTACATGCAAGATCTTTGAAATATGGCTCTTTTATTTGATAATGTTATTGTGGAACATATAAATCGAGGGAATAATACAGTTGCTGATTCTTTGGCAATCGTAGCATACAAAGAAGAATATCTTTAGATTTTATTACAGAAGAACCCATCGATTTTAACTCATTCAGAGCATTGTAAGCATATTAAGAAGGTATTCATGGCTCCAGATATAGTTTGAGGCGATTGGAGAACTGATATTTTGAATTTTTTGGTTAGACAAAAGCTACTTGAAGATGTGAAATTGGCCAAGAAGTTACGAGGCAATACATTTGGCTATATAGTTCTAGACGGGATCTTGTATAATAAAGCATTAAGTAGGA
Organism: Limnanthes douglasii subsp. nivea; assembly: GCA_036936605.1. Lineage (NCBI taxonomy): Eukaryota > Viridiplantae > Streptophyta > Magnoliopsida > Brassicales > Limnanthaceae > Limnanthes > Limnanthes douglasii. Next base: position 370,642,840 of record JAUPFV010000001.1, read on the forward strand.
CATTATTGTGATGTTTAAACAAGCAAGAATCACAGAAAGTTTTATCAGAATTACATGATGGAGAATGATCAGCGCATTGTGGGTTTAAGGCCTTGACTCGTCGAGTTTTGTTGGTAGGATTTTATTGGCCTTCAATAATGAACGATGCCAAGAATTTGGTCTGAAGCTGTGATACTTGTCAGAGGTTTGCTAACTCAATTCATATATCAGTAGTTCCACTTATGTCAATCACCGAAGCCATTCGATTTGGTATGTGGCGAATAAAGTTAGTGAGACTGTTGTCAATGGATTCTGGAGGACGACAAATGATAATTGTTGCAATATTATTTTACAAAGTGCGTAGAGGCTGAACCTTTGTCTAGAACAAAAGCTAAGGATGTGATCAAATTCATTGTAAATAGTATTTATTGTCATTTTGGAGTACCTCGAAGAATTACTACAGACAACGATCTTCAATTTAATAATAAAGAGATTGCTACATTATGCGCTTCCAAGGGGATAAAGCAATTTTTTTCCACACATTTCCATCCCTAATAAAATGGACAGGTTGAGGTGATGAACAAATCTATTTTAGAGGGTTTAAAAAATAATTTGACAGGAGCTGTGGCAAGTAGCCTAATTATATGCAGGAGGTATTGTGGCCTTATCGCACAACCTCTAGGGAGGCTACTAAAGAAACACATTTTGCTTTGGCATATAGAATAGATTTTGTTAGTACTATGGAATCTATCTTGCCTTCTTTTGGGATAACCTAATATTCCAAAGAGTTGAATGATGTAGCTAGAATAGCAAGTTTGGATTTGATTAAATAAAAAAGAGTTCGAGCTCATTTGAATGTAATTCATTATCAGTCTCTTATGCGAAATATATATAATTCGAGGCTGAAAAGAAGGAAGTTCAAGATGGGTGATAAAGTATTGAGAAATGTATTCCTCCATACCAAGAAAAAAAGCCTCGGTAAGATGGCCCCAAATTGGGAAGGACCTTATATGGTAGTTGAAAGGATAAAGCGAGGTTCTTATCACCTTTGTGATAATCAGGGGGGATGCTTCAACATTCATAGAATATAACATCTAAAAATGTATTGGGAGTAACTGTGTTGTATTTTCAATTTGTTTTCTTTGATTGGTTAGCGCACTCTTTCCTATCATGTTGGCCCAGGAAGGTTTTAACGAGGCGCTATGTACATATTTAAATCTATCAATAAAAATCATTTTTTAGCCAATGGTTGTTTACGAGTGCTTGTTTAAACTATTTTGGTAACTAATCAAAGACTGATCATCTTTGAGGTTGATAAAGAGTAGAATATTCTGAAGTGTTGAGTACACTTTTCGAAGAAGCAACCATATTTAAAGTGATACATTCATTAAACACTATATTATTCAAAGCGCTACGTTAATCAAACGCACTATATTATTTGAAGTGCTACGTTCATTAAACGCACTATATTATTCAAAGTGCTACGTTTATTTAACGCACTATCTTATTCGAAGTGCTTCGATCATTAAACGCAATACAATATTCAAAGTTTTAAGCATTATAACGATTATTTAAAATACAATGGTGTGTTTTCACTTCGAATAACTAATCTAAATAACAGTCAAATGCAAATATAACTTGAAAAAAATAAAGGTTAAACAAATATTTTTGTCATTCAACTTAATTCGATGAGCACAGTTTGATATCCTAGCTACCAAGTAAAAAAGTATCTATTAAAAACAAAATATTACAGTGATTGCATGACAAGTACAAAAAAGAGATAGTAAAAATTACTCGTCCTCAGAGCTCTCTTCGGAATCCTCCTTCAAATCTTTTTTTTCAGATGACGACCTTGCCACGCTAGGACGCCGTTCGAGGGGAATTTCACTCCAAAAACTAGAAAGATTGATTTTAGGATCGGTAGCATGGATTTCACGAATGAGTATGATGGTTTTTTGTTCTTCACCGTTCTTAATGGTTGCTAACATATCCTTTGCACACTCATCTTCAACAGCAGTGAAAGCAAGCTGTTTTTCCTTATCGAATTAGGCTTTGAGGATGGTCATGTCATATATCAATTTTATCTTCTCTGTCTCACTATTGCCAAAAGAAACTTGAAGGTCATCGAGTTTTTTCTTCTTTGCAGCTAACTCTACAAGATATTTAGTCTTGAGTTCATTTATTTTATTCTGATGCGAAGTGTTGAGATCTTATTTTTCTTTTTGATGCACCTCTCGAAGATATTTTTTGATATGAATGAGTCCTCTCAAAAATTCAGATCTGGCCATCTAAAATTTATAAAACTACTCTCTTACGAGGTTCCCACAGATGTCCCTCATCTTTTTCTCAGCTGCATCAGCATTTTTATAGTGAACCATCTCTTTAGCCATGTATTTTAAATGACTTCGAGAGTATTCAATTTATTGAGTCAGTTTTTGCACTGCAGCATCGAGATCAGTATAAGTTTGAAGAGCGACTAGAACCTCTTCGGATGGCTCTTCTAGAGGAAAAACCATTGGCTAGGTCGAGGAATGAGAGTTAAAGAGGTTGTACGAATAGTAACCTCAGGAGACGCGGCTTCAGAGGTAGAAGGTGCAGCCGTGATTATGTAGATGATCTTGAATCTCCTGGATAATGGGATCTTTTTCTTCAGCAAGCTCTTGTAATTCATCGAAATTAATAAAGCTGTCAGGATCGAAGTGATCATTGTCTCTGTCATCTTCTACAACCATAGTTTCCCTTCTCTGATTGGCAGCGTTTTCAAGACTTTCTTTATTTTCTTTTTGTTGATTTTGTTGATTTTCTGCAACTACAAGTTCGTCGTCATCAGAAAATACCAATTCGATAATATCCACAACCTTATTTTTTCATTTCTTTTGGGGAGTTGTTTTAGTGGTGCCTTTCTTTTTTGAAAGAGCAGTTGTTTTCTTCTTTTTTGAAGAAGGTTTGTCTTCTATTCATTTTTAATGAAGGGGAGATTGCTTTCTTTTTTTTTCCTTTTCAAATTATTTGGCTTTGGACTCACTAATGAGCTAGCGCCAGATGTACTAGATGCTTTTTTATTCTTTTTTGCCTTCTTCTTTTGGCGGAGATGACTGTCCGATCTATTACGAATTGGTAAGAATACTTTGCAGTCAGGATAAACCAACCTTCTGACAGCATGTAAAGGGTTGGGTTTTCCATCAAATTTTTAAGAGGGAGAGCTCCAAACTTGATCAGAAATAGGTGACTACTGAGGAAATTGATAGGTTCAAAAGCCGCGTGGAAAGCATTATTACATTATTTTTTAGCCCATGCAGAAAGCTTGATGAAGGTCTTTTTTTTCTTCCTCTTGACAAAGTACATAGCACCTCGAAATTTCAGTTCAGAATATAGAAGTTGATAAGAAATAAGGATAGCGTCAGTTGTAAATATAATTCAAAGAAATAAAATCAAAGGACTTACGATTAGTCCTCCAAACGAGGTTCAACTATCATGGGGTCTAGTGGAAATTGAAGACCCCAACTTCTTTAGATCAGCTGTTTGACTCTCTTTGTTATATATATAGGAAACATTTTTTAGAGCCAGTATGTAATGCGCTACAAAAGGCCTCAAGTTCTCACGTATTGACTCATGTAGCTCATCGGATATTGTGACATGAACCTTTTTTTTCCTCAGTCTACGAGCTTTTTCTTTTGCAGCATTTTCTGATTTTTTTTCGAAGCTTCTTCTTTTGTTTCAACTTTGTTATTTGACTGAGTGGCTTGTGGGAATCGATTTCCCCTTCAGCCTCATCCATCAATTGAGGGGGATTACATCTCCTATTGCTATGAATTTTTTTTTATTGGAGTTTGAGGAGGGTGAGTTTTTGGAAGATTGGTTGAGGGTAAAAAATATGATAGGTCCCTCATATTTGTCAATCGTCTCACTTTAGTCTTCTTTTTTACTTTTGTATAAACAGGTTCCCTAGGTTTAAAAAACGTAACAAATAAATTCTTTTTGTAATAAACAGGTCTCTCACGTCTGTAATAAACAGGTCCCTCATATTTTTAGAAAATGATCTGTTTGTTTCGTTTTTAAAACGTAAGTGACTGGTTTATTACAGAGACAAACATTAGGGACTGATGTGTTATAAATGGCATCACCTCACGTCTAATCCGAGATGATGATCCAATAAGAGAGGGTGATTTTACCCATTGGTTGAAGAAGAAATCTCTTTGGATTTGTTTATGGAGGATTTCATCACCTCACGTCTAATCCGAGATGATGATCCAATAAGAGAGGGTGAGATTCCAGGTGACTTTAGTGTTCAATTTTTTTATGATTGGCTTTCTTTTGTAAGGGGAGAAGGTGCAAAAACATGAGTTTTGGAAGGATCAAAGTTACTGTGGTATATTGTCTTTAAAGACCAACCAAGATGATCATTGTTTATTAATCTAGATGTTTTGTATTTATCCGCCCTTTCACTAATATAGAGGTAGTATTAAGCTCCGAAGATGTTGTGATCTGATTTCGGAGATTTAGGTTTTGGGAATTATGGCTTTAGATCTTCTAGGATTTGGATGCTTTCTTATAAACTAGTTGAAGATTGAACGGAAAGTTTGAATTTTCCGATGAAGGTAGCCAATAGATTGAAGATGTTGTTGAAAGTAGAAAATAAATTTTGAACTTTTTCAGTTTCTTTCTCAAGGAATTTTGTTTATGAAATAAACAATGGGTCATAATGTTATTTATAAGAAGAGAAAATAAGTATTGAGAAGTGGAAGAGGTGGACAGCGATTAGGCAGAATTTGAAGCGGTTACGTAGATAAAGATCTAACACGTGTTACGCTATGGGTCTCAATGACGATGGAGTTATAGGATCTAACTCGTGTCACGCCTAGAGTTTTCTGTTTTGAATGAGTCTTTCTCTCTCTAGAAATATGTTTGTGGAAGAAACAATGGTTCACATGAACATTTATAAGGGAGATATAAGAGAGAGAGAAGTCAGAGAAGTGGAAGAGGTGGTAGAAACCATTAGGTGGAATACCAAACGGTTGCGTGAAAAGAGAGTTTGACACCTGCTAACATGCCTTCAATTTTGCTTCGAACATTCCTGATCGTTGAGAAAAGACTAGCTCATGTGTCCATATGTAAATATTCGAAGAACTATCAAAGGATTGGTTGATTTTGAGGTGGGTATGTCTGGGGGCCTATTCGAGGATGTAAAATATATAACTATACAGTCTTGAAATAATATACATTCAATGCAGATTGGACTTTCGCAAGAGGGAGTTATCCACTGATGAATATTTCCGATGACATCTTTACATTTGAAAGCTTCACTTGAAGAGGTGTCTTCATTGGTATTTCATTTAAGCTCAAGAGCCTCGTTGAGGCTGAAAAACTTCTCCGGCCGATTTACGTCTTTTTTTAACATAATTGATTGAAAGAAAAACATGAGGATTCTTTGAACTATATGAAGTGACAGAACTGAGGAGAGATCAAATGAAGGATCATATATCGAAAGTGAGTGAGGTGTATGTTAAGAAACTGCCCAAACACCTCTCAAAATTAACAATCTTCAGTTTGCGCAATCAAGAACTAAGGAGAGATTCCTCGTAAACTTTGAATCTTCGACCAAAGTTTTCGCGGCACTTGGTATCATGAGAAATGTTTGTAGAGTGAGAACACCTCCTTTTAGCCTTTCTAATTTCTCTCTATAATGATTGCAAACTTTTTAGAAAGCCCAAAAGGAACAACTTTCCATGCACGCATAGAAGTTAGGGAGACTTTGATGATGAGTTCTATTAATAGGAGTGACTAAAAAAGACACATGACACAAAATGGAACATACTTAAGGAAATAGACATCTACAACAAAGAAAAATCTTTCAAATTCTAATCTCTCCGGAGACCGAAACATTTTGGACATCTAGGATCATGTTTCATTTCAGCGCGATCTCAAAGTCCAAAACTCAAACTATTGACCAACAAATCTCATGAACCCAAATTATTGCTTCAACTCAAGGTGTTTCGGAAGCCCAACCATGAACATCGATCTGAAATGTCGGTATGATCGTCGATTGATGTGTGATCAAATTTCGAAGGTTCACTATATTCCTCCTTCGTCCAACTTGCAAAGATTAAAAAGCTACTAATTAGATAATTATAGTCAGACTCACACCTGCTTGCAAAGATTAAAAAGCTACTAATTAGATAATTATAGTCAGACTCATGCCTGCTTTTAAATGATATTTAAGTTAATAGTTAACTATGTAAAGCAAGGTCAATAGAAATTCCAAGTACATATGAACGACATGAACCATAATTCTCACTCTAAATATAACTTATCATGATAAAAAGATATTATTTCGTTTTAAACTTTAACATTTTTTTATATTGTCTGACATTTTTCTTTTTAAATTATGTTTTAATTTTTTTTTTCATACTACGCCCTCTAACAAATCCAAACCTATCAAAATTATTATCAATATACTTACAATCAACGAAAATCGTGAGATTAAACCCTACTCGTAAAAATATTAGTAACATATCAAAATGTTTCACATTCGTACTATTTTACTAAATATCAGCTAACGCTAATTTTAGTTATGTATTAGATATAAAAAAACTAAAAATAACCCATCGAAGTTTTTCAAATAAAATTTTATATACCATAACTATGAAATTACAATTTTAATTTGAAACATATTACATAAATAAATAGTTGGACATTATCTTCATATCCCATTCTATTTTTTTATTTTGTACTTGTGTACTCAATTTTAGGTCTTCGTTCACTCGAAATTTTCAAAATTCTTATAACACGTATTAATATATTAATGTATGTCTTTTATGTTTCAAAAAGATGTCGCACTACATAATAGGTTTCAAGTGTCAACTTTTTCCTTCAATTTCTATGTGCATCTTACCAAAACATTTACTATAAATTACTACATTGGTTCTTCAATTTCCATATTGGCTTTGCTAGTAGCGTATACCATTTCTTTCTCCTTTTCAATATTTAGTCATTAAATTTCTTTACTTTATTAGAGTAAATCTGCAAACCCATAGTTTCAAATTTCTTTTTATCCCACGCTTTTAAATTTGATTTTATATGATTTCTCTTTTTTTTATGATCAGAGTCCACTAACCTAAGATGCATAATTTGGCTAGCTTCAAGAATGGGTCTTCTTCTCCAAAACTTTCAAGAACTGAATCATGATGAGGAACAACAATCTGATTATTCTAAATCAAAATCAGCCTTCTACTAGTTTAGATCTTCTCTTTAAGCAAAAGTTTCATGGAAGTTTACGATAACAATCTTTTCGAAAAGGAATACTACCATGTTCTTCCTTCAAAAAACAGAGCGGCTCAACAATTGAAAAAGACTTACGCTGACGTCTTCTTGATTAGTTCAAGTTTAAAGCTCAGTATAGCGCTCAAGTTAAAGATCTACACCATATCTTTTTTGAATTCGATTTAAAGGAGGATGTTTGCAAGATACAGACTTGAAGTGTTTGGAATTTTGAAAATGTTGTGATGAGAGTGCTTCGATGGACAGCTTAGTTTAATACCAAGAAAGAAAGCTTTTTGGCTCTTATATGGATAAAGATTGAAAATATACCGGAGTTTCTTTATGATAAAAGGATTCTCACTGATATTATTTTGTTTATTGGGGTTCATTTTCATGTTAACATTCCTGAAAAGAACATAGCATTTACTAATGCTTGTTATGCACTTGTTGAAATGGATATTATGGAAAAGGTTCAATACAAAATCTGGATTGGTCTCGGTTGTAATGACGAATGTTGGTTGAAGTTTAAGTATAAAATTATTCTAGATTAGTGTAATATCTGCTTCCATATGGGTCACAAAACTAATGATTGCAAGAAGGGGAAGATGAACAAAAACTTAAATCATACTGAAGAAAAAATTGCAAACCCAGAAACTCAAAATGATGGAAATAAATTGATTTCGTATTCAATTTAAGATTAAGTCTTTGGTTATACAAGACAGTCAGAATTCTAGCAACAAAGAAATCTATATCAAATAAGCTTATAAAAATTCTGTTTCTGCCCCTGATGACTTAGAAATCATTGGTGCTTTACATATGTTATATCAAGGCTATGCCCAGCAAGATGAAAATGACAGAAATAGCTCTGAAACTAGTTCTTCTCAACATGTTAAAATAAGAAGTTGTCCAGCTACTCTATCCCAACAATACAATCCTGACAAAATAGAAAATCCTCCTGACCATGGCTTTAGAAAGATCGTCAGAAACAAGATGAAAAATGAAAAGAAAAGGAAACAGCCAAGTAAAGTTATTATCAAGTCTCTAAAATTTTCAGAGGCCAACAAAAGATACAAATCCCAGTCAGATAATGATAAGGATACTCAACTGGAATGTGCGTGGTATCCATAATCCCGCAATAGTCAGGAGACTGAAGTCCATTACCTACACTGAAAATATTGAAATTATTGTTATTCAGGAGCCTATGGTTGGCAAGGAAAAATTTCTTGAAATTGTTAACAAATTGGGATTTCAAAACTATACTTCTAATTATTCAAATAAGATCTGGCTTATTTGGTACAATGATATTAACATTGAAGTGCTTGATGATCATGATTAATGCTTACAATATAATGTCATTTATAAGAAATCTAACGCTAACTTTAATCTTGCAGTTATCTACGTTAAATGTCAAATATCTAATAGGATGATTCTCTGGGATCATCTTAAGCTCCTCTCAAATTTAGACAAATGCTGGATCATCGTAGGAGACTTCAACGTGATCAAGTCTAATGAAGAACAAATTGGATGTACCTCGTTATGTTAGAACATCATTGATGATTTTAATGTTATGAAGGTAATTTTAATGTTACAACACTTGGTTAAATGAAGGTGATCAAAATACTAATGTTTATCAGGCTTATGTCTCTAAAAAGAGAAGGAAAAATGTTATCAAGTGTATTAAGAAGAATAATAATTGGGTCTATAGCCAGGAGGAGATTGCCATTTCTGCTGAGAACTTCTTTAAAGAATCTCTCACTAAATGTCCCTACAACTGTTGTGAAGAAGAAGTTGTGATTCTTCAAGACAAGATATTTGAGAGCATCCCTAAGCTGATATCCTAGGAAGATAATGCCAATCTAATGAGGCTTCCTACTGAGGATTAGATCTGGCAGGCTATAAGTAGCTTAAACTCTTCTATTGTAGCGGGCCTCGATGGTTTTAATATTTTTTTTATAAATTCTGTTGGAGTATTATTAAGAATGACCTTTTTCTTTTTATTATATCTTTCTTTAAGGGTCGTAATATTCCTTGTGACATCTTTTCCACAGGAATATGTCTTATTCCTAAGGCATCTAACCCTACCTTTTGGGACAATTACAGGCCTATTAGCCTCTGTACCATGACTAACAGGATTCTGTCCAAGATTCTTACCAATAAACTAGCTGATATTTTACCTAAGATAATCTCTAAAAGTCAGGAAACTTTTGTTAAAGGGAGATCTATACACGACAATATCTTAGTGGCTAAAGATTTAGTCCATGACATTAATAAAAATCCTAAAACTTGAAACATTGTTATTCAACTGGACATGTCAAAGGCATTTGACAAAATGTCCTTCTCTTTTATAACTAAAGTTTTAGAATTGTTTGGTTTTTCGGATAAATTTATCTCCATTATAAACAAGATGATCACTGAATTAAATATATCAGTGTTAGTTAATGGTGAAAGTCTTGGATACTTCATTCCCAAAAGAGGCTTGAGGCAGGGGGATCCCCTGTCCCCAAGCCTCTTCATTGTTGGAGAAGAAGTTTTATCTAGAGGTCTCTTCAACCTTTTTAGTGCTAACTATAAGATGAGATTCTCTACTAGGACAGAATACTTGGTCCATAGCTTAGCTTTTGTTGATGACATCCTTGTATTCACCAATAACTTGAACTCCTCCATTAATTTACTTAGTAATTTCCAGGACACTTATCAAATTGCTTCTGGTCAGGTCATTAATAAGAGCAAGACTAAGATTATAACATCTAAAAAGCTAAATAGATCAAGATTTCACCTTCTTGAAGCTAACACTGGTTTCTTAACTGAAAATCTGCCAACTAACTACCTTGGTGTCAGCCTCTGCAATAACAACAAATAAAATAAACCATAATTCTATTCTTGATAAAGTCTACAACAAGATCAATGAATGGAATGCTAAATTCCTATCTTTCGGTGGCAGACTTACCCTAGTATCTTCTGGTCTTATGTTTATTCCGACCTTTTGGATGCAAAACAGTACTATTCTTAATTGCATCATTAAAAGACTTGAGAAAAACTTTAATAGATTTATATGGAGAATTAACTTTAATGAGAACAGTATTCAGTGGACATCATGGTCCAATGTTTGCTGTCCTTTTGCAGAAGGTGGGTTTAACATCAGAAGATTACCTGATATGCAGCTCACCTTCTCTAAAAAACTTTGGTTTAACTTAAGGAAAAATGAAAGTCTTTGGCTAATATAATGAATAATATATATTGCAAGCATACTCATCATAATCTTACTAACAGACATAAGAATATTTTTCTGGTTTGGAAAAGACTTACAGGGATAAAAGGAGGAGGGAGAAAGAAACTTGAGATGGATATTGGGCAGAGAAGAGATAACTGGCACAATCAACGGCCCATTATCAAATCCAGTAACAATGTTGAAAGTAATTGGTTTCTAAATGCTAAAGTGAATACCTTTTGGAGAGATACTGGGTGGAACATGGAGCTCCTGAATAACCACCTACCTGTAGAAAGAGTCAATCATATTATTAAACTCAATATCAACACAGACAAAGATGATCAGCTGATTTGGATGCTATCCAAGGACAACACCTTTAACACCAAGCAAACTTGGAATAGCATTAGGCCTCATTTTTTTTCTCGTTTATAAAAGAAGATATGGAATTTGCTTACTCCCAGGAAGTATTCTTTCTTCCTTTGGAGGCTTTTGAAAAAAATTATGTATGTTGATTCTATTATGCAAAAAAGGCATACAAGCATGGCCTCTAAGTGTCAGTTCTGCTCAGCATCTGAAAATATTAGTCACTTGTTTGTTAATTGTAACTTTATCCGACATATTTGGTGTTACTACAGTAACATGTTTAACATCAAAATAGACAAGTTCATGGTTTTACCCCATTTAATCAGAGCATGGTTCTGGTTTTCTACTAATAAAGTTCATATTACTCATTTTATTCTTGCTCTTGTTTGTGCTATGATATAGGCGAGCAAGAATAATTACAAGTATAAAGGCATTAAAGACTCTGTCAATATTGTTATTTGCAAAATTAACAGAATTATAATTGGGCTCGACATTTCTAAAATCCTTAATAAGAAGCACTGGTCTAATGCCTTGAATGCAAGTCACTACCTAGGGTGCAGTTCAGGCTATTACGATTCTCCTAATTTTACTTACATCAAATGGAAGGCTCCTGAGGAGGAGAGACTGAAAACGAACGTTGATGCCGCATTCAATGGAAACGGGGAATCAAGTAAAGGTATTGTCATTAGGAACAAGAATGGAGAAATCATTCATTGTTCTGGCAATACCTACGGAAAGCTATCTCCCTTATTGGTAGCGTCAAGCTACTACATAGAACAAATGTCAGCAAACACAAAAGGAAGAAGACGAAATAAGGATATATAAACCCTAACCCTAAGTTAGAGTATAAGAGACTAAGAGAAAATTCTCAATTTTTATTCATCAAAGTCTGACGATAAAATAAGGTATAAGATGCTTTATATAGCACTGCCCAAAACCCTAATTCCAAATAAGGAAAATTATATAAATGTTTTAAAATAAAATAAATAAATAAAATCAACGCTAAAATATTAAAACTGGTTTTTGGAGGCTTTGCAGGTAGAATTTGGGTATCAAACTTTGTGACATAGTCACATTTTTAAAATCTGGCAGGCGCGTTGAAATATTCGATTTGAGTACCTGTTTGAACCAATTCCGATACCTGGGCGAGAAACCAATCTATTCGCGGTCTTCGTTACGTCATCCTTCCCCGGTTGCGAAGAATTCGACCTCGAATTCGGAATGCTGAAACATTGACAGAACTGCAAAAATATTGGTGTGTTCACCGCTGATTTCAACCGGTACCAGCACAAGGGTGTGAGATGTGAGAATCTAAATGTTGCAGCTCTTGTCAAGAAGTAGTTTCTCAGCTTTGTCCATCTGTGCCATGCCATCAACATTACTGTGGTCAGCGATAACAAGATATAATCCACCCACTTGTTTTATGTCAGCTTTTTCAACCCATTTACTAAGCACAACAGCACCCGTGCGCGTGTAAAGAGTTGTTGTCTTTTCAGTTCCAGACTGTGCTTGTTGTATCACATCAAAACCCTTAAGAAAGGGAAAATTCCTATTTGTTGAATAGTATATGGCCTCTCAAGTTCTGCAGAGTATATTTCTACCAGCAAATTCAAAACATTGCAATCTTCTACTTTTAACTTTTTATTGTTTCTTTTATTTCCCCAACCATCACCCAAAACTCCTCCAGATTCTATTACAAAACCTAACTTTTTATCCATTAAAACACTAATATTTTCTTCTAGCAATCTCTTCATAATATCAAATACAAAAATATCATCTTGTATTTTCACGACACGATAATATGCATCCACAGAGAACCGAAACAAGGGTTCCATTGTAGGATAACCAAAAATACCTGAAAGGCGCATCTCCACGATAAAAGCTATTGCTTCACAGTCCTTCTTCAACAAAATCTCTGGAATGATGTAGTATGGTGTACTGAAGTCTGAGATAATTTCTTAATTTACAAGTTTCTCCTCAACATTAATAAGATCTTCATTATCCAATTCTTTAACATCAACGCTCTTCTCTTCAATCTCATCGTCGTAGACATCATAAATTGGATCTCCCAATTCCGATCAAGTTTCATCAGAAATTTCACCCTGGTAGTCAGCCTCGTACTCAGCAAAGAGTGGATGGTCGAGTATCGGCGAACCCTCCATGTCACCAACAACTACTTGATGGATCTCCTTCCCCTTTGGTTTTTCCAAATTATAACTGTGATTGTGGTTGGATCCTGTGAAAAAGACTTCTGCCTTTGAATTTATGGTTGGAGTTTGAAATCCGGTGGTGGTCAACCTTTCAATATCTTCTATCGCTTTCTTCATTTGATGTCGCAGCGAATTCATTCATTCATCTATCTGCGATCAGAACTGATCGAATTCATCACGGTCGACCGATTCGGCGAACGGAAGAGTGGACTTCCCCCGCAAGGATCTCTTCGGCGGTATACCTTCGTTACCCACGCCGCAGGAGCTCTGTCGGTCTGATACCAATATGGTAGCGCCAAGCTACTAGATAGAACAGATGGTGGCAAACACAAAAGGAAGAAGACGAAACAAGGATATATAAACCCTAACCCTAAGTTAGAGTATAAGAGACTAAGAGAAAATTCTCAATTTTTATTCATCAAAGTCCGACGATAAAATAAGGTATAAGATGCTTTATATATCACTACCCAAAACCCTAATTCCAAATAAGGAAATAAATAAATAAAATCAACGCTAAAATATTAAAACTGGTTTTTGGAGGCTTTTCATGTCGAATTTGGGTATCAAACTTTGTGACAAAGTCACATTTTTGAAATCTGACGGGCTCGTCGAAATATTCGATTTGAGTACCTGGTTGAACCAATTCCGATACCTGGGCGAGAAACCAATATGTTCGCGGTCTTCGTTACATCACTTATTAGCTGAAGCAAGAGTGTTGATGGAAGGCCTTGTTATGTGCAATAAAAATAACTAGACCAAATTAGACATTGAAACCGATTGTCTGGTTCTGGTTAATACCATTGCGAAAGACAATGGGCCCTGGTTCCTTAATCCTACTATCAATATCTGCAGAAACCTAATTACTTCTACAATGACGTTAAGTCATATCTCAATATCTCAAAAACCAGGCATCGGATTTTCTCTCTAAATGGTCTTTAAAATGCAAAAACAAGATAAGTTTTCCTTATCTAAAAGCTCCTAACAAATTGTTTGCCATTATCCTTCTAAAAGTCTAGATTTAGGGTATATTGTATTAAGTAACGAGTAACTTTTTCAAAAACTGAATTTAACTTTAAAATTCATTCTCAATAGAAATGTTTTCGTGAAAATTCAAATTTTGAAGCGTTCAATTGACAGAAACAGAATTCTAACTTAACTTTTTGGCGAGCAGTTTGTGATTAGATAGTGGTAGCAAACAGATTGTTACTGATCTAGGATGGCCGATAGCGGTGAAATTCGTTGATGAAGGTGGAGCTGAGTTATCATTAGTTCTTCTGGTTGGAGCAAAAAGTTGGTGGTAGATGATGTAGTTGATTTCAATCAACATGGTCTGCATACTGATGATGATTGTTTGTCTCAACCAGGACTTGCAGCCATGAGCGATAATCAGCTATGCATGTTGATGAATGATTTAGAATTTTCTCTTTGAGGATTGGATTTGTGGTTTCGCTGTTGAATGTGGTGGTGATAGCTGATCTTTTTTGTGTGAGTGGCACCTTAAGTGAAAATCAACAAAAGCCCTTTTCTAGCAATAGTATTATATTCTTTGTATTTGGCTTTAAGACTTTATATTTAACAAGCTCTTATTTGAGTCTAATATTTTGTAAAATTTTTAATTTTGGTAATAAATTCTCATTGCTTAAAAAATTGATTTTATATTTTTAAATGATTTCGTTTTGCTATTTTATTTCTTTGTTTCCGTTCAAGCTCTGCTTCTCCTTTTTCTTCTTTTATAAAAATATATTCATAGTTTGCTTTTTTTTCTTTTCAAGATTTAGTTCTACATTTTATTAATATATTTTTTAAAATATTTTTAAAGTTATGTTGTCTAATTTAATTGAACGTAGTTTTCTCCTATTTTGTCTTTTATCTTTTGAAATTTGAGCTTTTTAAATATATTTAAAGTCTTTTTTATGGTGTTTTTAAAATTTTCTTCCAAAGGAAAAAAGGAAACCTAAACTACAAGTTATATATAATAATTTGATACAGAAGGGTGTGTAGTTCGAATTGAATTTTGTATGAATAATGCGTATCAATAATTCATAAATTGAAATATGAAGAACTTTATGGTTTCAGATTTTTTTTTAATTTTTCATATTATAGTTTATCAAAATACTATTACTTAGCCATCAGTTGTTTATCGAAAGATTCAGAAAAACGAAAGTATAGAGGAAATTAATAGAAGGTCTGCAAAGTCTTTTGGTTTCTCCACATGATGTTACACTCGGTGGAGGTTGGCAAAAATAAAAGTTTTAATACGGTGCTGGCGAGAAAAGAGTATGGTGGTGACAAAAAGAGTCTAGGTTGAATAAAAGATACTAAAACCAATAAAAGCTCTAATCTTATCTTTTCCAAGATCAAAACCAATAAAAGTTCCATCTAGGTTCGAGGCCTCTGTTTCTACTTTTATTTGTTATAGCAACAAAATTGAATAAATAAGACATGATGGGAAAGTAAGGCTAAATTTGAATTTTAAATAATAAATTAAAAATATAAAATGTAAAATTAGATGTGAAACTTGATGTAGATTAGTCCAATTAACCAGTCGGATTGACAAGTCATTCGGCCGCAATTTATTTCGTAATACCAGTATAATGAATATGTAATATCGAAAGTAACTTATCTAATAATAAGGCCAACTATTTTCTCAACTTTCTTCACTATCGAAAGTAACTTATCTAATAACAAGGCCAATTATTTTCTCTACTTTCTAATATTTAAACTGTTCATTTATACTTAAATAGTTTCATAATTTTATTAGAGATTAAAATATATTTAACGGTTCTGCTAAACTATCCTCCGGATATAAATAGATTTTGAGAAAACATAAACCAATTTAAATCAAGTTAGGGTCTAATTAGTAATTTTATTAAAAATATCTAATAAAATATTTATATATTTATTATGTTCAATTTATCATGTATAATTATTCTTTTTATTGAAGGGCAAAATGGACCCAGACTGGAACAATACCCCCATTGCTCTCATTCCAAAAACTGATTCATCCTCCCTCCTCTCGGATTTCCGACCTATTGCCTGTTGTAATGTAATTTCCAAAATCATTGCTAATAGAATCAAATCGGCCCTACCGACCCTCATAGACCCCTCTCAATCAGCATTCGTCCCTGGACGTTCAATTGTTGACAACATCCTCCTCACCCAAAATCTTTTGCATGGTTACCAAACCAACTGGAAAGGCCCTCGATGTGCCCTTAAAATTGACCTTACGAAAGCCTTTGACAACATAAGATGGGAAGTCATCCTGGACATTCTCCTAGTCATGTGTTTCCCCATGCCTATGATCAACTGGATCATCCAATGTATCACCTCTGTCTCCTATTCCGTTTGTATTAACGGGAAGCCGATGAGCCCTTTCCCGGGTAAGAAGGGTCTTCGTCAGGGGGATCCCCTCTCCCCGTATCTTTTTGTTATTGTCATGCAGGTGCTCTCAAGAATCCTTCAAGAAAAAAGCCAAAACCCCTCCTTCGATTTTCACTGGAAATGCCACAAGCTCAAGATAATCAACCTCTGTTTTGCGGATGATCTGATGATCCTATGCAGGGCAAACCTCTCGTCAATTGAGCTTATCATGGATGGTCTAACTGAATTCGCAGCAATTTCTGGCCTCCATCTCAACCCCTCCAAAAGCACTATCTTCTTCTCAGGCACCTCTCCCTCAGTAAAGCTCAGCATCCTCAACCTCCTCAACTTCTCAGAAGGATCCCTCCCTGTCAAATATCTAGGCGTACCCTTCATTTCCTCGCGCCTTACTTACAATGACTGCCGCCCTCTCTGTCTCAGAATCACTAACCGCATCAACTCATGGACATCTAAACACCTCTCCTACGCAGGCCGGCTTCAGCTCATCAACTTAGTTCTCTTCGCAAGCCAAGTCTACTGGTCTTCAATTTTCATCCTCCCGGCTCGCGTCCTCAACGAACTGTCCCAACTACTCTTTCGCTTCCTCTGGTCGGGACCAGAAATGAAAATCGCTGGAGCAAAGATTACATGGAATAATCTGACCGTGTCCAAAGAGGAGGGCGGCCTTGGGATCTCAGATCTAAAAATCTGGAATCAGGCGGCCGCCCTCAAACTCCGCTGGTCCATCCTCACTCGAAACAAAAACTCTCTTTGGACGCAATGGATTCTCTCGGAAAAGATAAAATCAAAATCCTTCTGGTCCCTTCCCCTCCCTTCCTCCGAGAGCTGGAGTTGGAAGAATATCCTAAATCTAAGAAGCAAAGCAGCAAACCTCTATCGAGTAATGATTGGAAACGGAGAAAACACCTCCATTTGGCATGATCCATGGTTATTCCCTACATCTCTTGTCAATAGATTTGGCCCCCACATCCTTACCCTAACTCGCCTCCGAAACATAAAAACCGTGAAAGACATCTGCTCGGACGGGACTTGGGCATGACCCTCCCATGCTAGAGCCCCCAACCACCGCCTTCGAAACCACCTCCGAGAAATCACATCTGCTCTCGAAACCCTCCCTCCCGTATCCTCGGATCCATATACCTTTATTTGGATCCCAAATAAGTCCAAATCTAAATTCACCATCAGCAGTACCTACACTCCACTCAAACCTCCAACTCCCAAAGTCAGATGGGCAAGCCTCGTCTGGAATAAATTCTCGATCCCAAGGCATTCCTTCATCACTTGGCTAGCTATCCATAACAAACTATCCACTCGCGACATAATTATCTCTTGGGGGCTCGATTGCCCTGCGACATGTATCCTCTGCAATACCGCCGCTGAAACTATAGATCATCTCTTAATCCTCTGCCCCTACTCCTCGACCATTTGGGAAAATCTTACCCAAAGAATCTCTCTCCCACAAGCGTCGTCAACTTGGAATCAATGGCATGATACAGCAAGCGCCTAGGCTCCCTTTAATAAGCACCGTCGACTCCACTGGAATACTGCCTTCTGCGCCACGATCTACTACATCTGGAAAGAGAGGAACAACAGAATCTACAATGATAAACAATCTTGCTCGAGTAGCACCATCCATTTGATTATCTCCGACCTCCGCTACAGATTCAAAGGATCGAAATACCCTTTCCAGGGTTGACATTTAAGACTTCCCCAAATTTTCAGCTCTTTTGTTTTTCTGTACACTTTCTGGATGCTCATAATTGTAAAGGATTTTTCCACCCCATGAACCTTTGTAACTTTTAATTCACATCAATTTTATACGCTTTTTATACCAAAAAAAATTATTCTTTTGACTGGTTGTAGCTATAGATTATAAGCGATGACTATTTCTAATCGGCCATAAAAATTCAACTATCGAACATAAATTTGATAACTTTTACGAAAATAAATATTTATAAATTATGATCATCAAAAAGCGCACATGGTATTGTAATTTGTAAACTAATTATTTTAAATAATTATTTATAAAGTTTGGTTGTCATAAAAACACATGTTATTGTAATTTCCAAACTAATTATTTCCGACAATAGTTTATAGTCTGGTTGTCAAAAATAATATGTAATTTCTAAACTAATTATTTCATCGTCAGTTATTGAAATTTAACAAAATCGAATGATTTCGAAAATATCGGTGACGATCATAACGAAAGATCTCATCAATTATATTTTTAAACACTATCTTGGTTTTATTAGAGATTAGTTCTACATAAGTACATTTCGAATAAGTTCAGAACACAAGTGGCGACCACAACGGGAGTCTAAAGGATATATCTGGATTCTAACATCCAAAACTTTAGGTGGATCATGTTTGTTTTCGGGATTTAGCGAATGATGAAATTTGAGATGAAATTGGAGAATAAGAGGTATCCGAAGGAGAAGAAGCTGAGTCTGAGTCTATACAAAACCCCAAAAAATACCGAAGGAAATAGTTTCGGTCGAACATAAGTCGTCATTACTCAGAAAAATAACGAACGACAAGATATCACTAGGGTCTTCGGAATGTAGTGAGTACTCTATTTTCGATTCTGATAGATTTTATTTTTCTCCGAAAAGAGATCATCATTATAAAAGAGAAAAACAATTGTGGTGGTAGGCGTTATTTGAAGAGGCACACTAGTCGATATCAAAGTCTTGAGCGGGAACAAGGTTAAAAAAACTGACATGACTCATCAGATAAGTAAGGTCCTTCTAAGGGCAAATATAGACTCGAAACTAGGAGAAAAGGTCGGAGAACAACAAACTCTGGTACAACTAAGTGGGGCATTCTTTCACCAAGATCTGAGGATATATCTTAGAATATGCCACAATGGCCAGAGAGTTAGCCATTGATTTCTCAGCCCTAGGCACATGCTCATACTTCACACGTTTAAAGCAGGCATAAACTTCTCTTAATACTTGCAAATATTTCGTTGTTCTTTTTTTCGTTTCAGATTGTCCACGTGCTTGGTGTATGAGCAACTACGAAACACTTATCAATTAGATTCTTTTGGCACCACATAATTGAGCAAACCTTAAACCATCAATTATTGCTTCGTACTCAGCTTCATTGTTTAATGCATTGAAACCAAAATGTATGGTTTGGTAAATTGAGTCTCCAAAGGGGGAGAGTAACCAAATTCCTGCCTCACAACCCATCATACTGGATCCTCCTTATGTCCGAATTATCCATTATTTTTCACGCTTACTGGTAAGAGATTCTACATAATGTCTTTCCGAATAAAACTCAACCAAAACGTTTGCCATATCCCGTGCCTTGATTGCTGTTCGAGGAGAAAAATCAATATCATCATCCCCCAATTCCACATACCACTTAGTCATTTGACCTGATACATCCAATTTTTGTAACATGTTTGTAAGCAGAAAAAAGAAGTTCGAATTATGATGGAGTGTACTTAAAAATAAGGCCTCATTTTTCTGGTATCTATCACCAAAGCTAGAGCTAGCTTTTGCAACTTTAGGTATATTTTCTCAGCATCCAACAAACTATTACTAATGTAATAAACCGGGCAAGGATAATTGTCAACCTCCCAGACTAATATTACACTCACAGCATGATCAGATACTACCAAGTATACATATAGTCTTTCTCCGATGACCGGTTTGAACAAAGTTTTAGGCCAAGATAAATACCTCTTGATCTCGAGGAATGCCTTATCAAAGTTTGAAGACCAATTAAATACCTTGACATTTCTATATACTTGGAAGAATTTTGCATATTTATCCGATGACCTCGAAATAAGCATGTTCAAGTCAACCAACCTACCAGTTGGCGAGGGTTCATTGCCATCATTCTTTAAACCGAATGGAATTACCTTGTAACAATGCAGCCCCCTACTATCAGTAATAAACGTGGTATGATGTTGATTATTCGGATCCATCTGAATCTAATTACACTCGATGAAGGCATCTATAAAGGATAACAACTTATTCCCAAAAGTGGAATCCACTAACTGATCTATCTCAGGAAGATAGAATGGATCATTGTAGCATATCGTGTTAAGATCTGTGAAACCAATACGCATCCACCATTTACCATTTACCCTTTTTATTTTTCACGAAGACCGGATTTGCTATCCATAATGGATACTCAGATACTTGCATATGCCCTACGTTTATTAGTATGTTTACCTCTTTAACGATGACTTCAGATTTTTCTTTACAAAAAGCTTTTCTTCTCTGTATTATTGGACCCACATTGGATCATATAGATAACTTGTGGAAGATGATACTAGCTGGTACGACAATCACATCTTCATTGCACCAAAGGAAAACATGCAAATTTTTAAATATAAAAGATAACAACTCTTCTTTCAACCCTGATGGAAATTTGGCTCCAATCTTGACATTTTTAACATCCGTTAAACTATGCTCATCAACCTCTTCAATAGGGATAAATTTATTATGAGTCTCTCTTGGATCATCTATCTTGTTCAGATCTGAAGAAACTCAAGTAACTGTTATTCCTTTTTAGTTTCCGCATTTTCTAGTTACTTTGGAGCAAGAGCAGTGACATAACATTCCCTAGTTACTTTCCGGCTGCTCTGAAGTACCCCTACTTGAACTCTAACTGTGTACTTCAAACATTGAAGAACTGTTGATAAAACCGCTTACATCCTTGATACCGAAGATCTACCAAAGATGGAATTATAAGAGGTCGGACAATAAACCACCACAAACAATATTGTCACCATTTTCTTAAATGGTCTTTTACCAATGATTGCCTCTCCTTCGAACTCCCTAGTAGCATCAGCAGAGTTTCTTGTAAACCATACTATGGTTTTATTTGAACGGATAACTACATATGAGTTTTTCATTTGATTATAGGTAGACATAAATAAGATATTAGCTGAGATACCTGTGTCAATCAAGTTTCTTCGGATTTATTTCCCTCAATTAATGCCACTATTACCACAACGTCCTTATGTGGGTCTGCCACATTTCTTAAATCATCTACATACAAAACTATGAAGGAGGTCGGGTTCTAGTACAGATGAGAAGACATATTTCCTTCTAATTACGTGGTAAAACTAATCACATAATTTTTCTTGGAACACCTCGAAAGTGTTGTCATCGTGTCACCTCCAAAAATAGTTAATGATTTGAATAATTGACACAATCTGCAAACCTTTCCACTATTTTCAGTCACCACATTCACTTGACCCCGAGCCTGATTAGGATCCAAGTATTCTGAATCCGCATCGAATTTCTCATAATCACTATTTTACTTTCCTGTTTGGGAGCCTATGTTATTTTCATTCAGAAAATAGGCGAAACTGCTTGAACCCCACTTGTGATAGGCTGTGATTTCTTGCTCTCTTGTCTTTTACCAACTTGTGACTTAACAAAGGTGGTCAATTTTCCATTTTCAATTATTAATTGTATCTTTTGATTTCGAGCAATACAATCTTTCGTATCATGCTCTACATAATTATGGTAATTACAGAATCGTGTGTTGCAATTTTATCTTGGAGTTTGGATAGGTGCAGGCCTTTGGTTACAATATTTTAAATCAGCTCTGCAAAATAACTAGACTGGACAAATTAATTCCCTCTAGGCCTAAATTGCTGCCCTTGATTAGACTAGATTTGTCTTGTTCGATGAGAACCCTACCTCGAATCCTTTGGAAGATTGTTAATCGTAGCTTGCGACTGACTGTTATCTTGTGAAAGAGAGGTCAAAGAGACGAGTTTATAGTGATGTGGCTGTCTCAATCTCTTAATTATCTCCACAGTGATTTGCTTTCCAACTTTGTTTAATAAACCACCCTAAGTCATCGCCTTCTTTCTGGTCAGTGAATCAGATAATTCATCGGCTAACAGCCCTTGTCGAAGTGCAACTATAGCCACATGTTCGAAGCAATTTTGTCAGCCCATCTTTGGTGTTTAGATAATGTTGGGTATAATATTTCAAAGATTCATTAGGAGATTTATAATAATGGATTATTGTATCTCCATTCCTCATAAGTTCTTTATTTCCTATAAATTTCCTTCGAAATTCTTTCCAAAACATGTCGAAATTGTTGATTGATCTCTGCGGTAATCTATTATACCACTTCAAGGAAAGCTCTGCACAACAGCATGTCATCATCATCAAATCTCATCTCTAAATCCTTAAATTTCTCGACATGGTTAACGGGGTCCTGGCTCCCATCATATATTTCAATTTTGGAAATGTCAAAACGCTAACGTGTATGTTTGGAGAGGATTCTCGAAGACAAAGACAACTACCTCCAATTATTTCCTTGACTGAATATGTGATCCTCATTAAGAGTGGAAAAAATCCATGGTTTGGACTACACGATGAATTGATCACTCATCAAGCGATCTATGATGTTGTCAGCTGACCCTTTCACCTTTCCCTGATACTTTTTTCTTTTTTCTTTACCAATCCGGTTTATTTTATTTGTGCATAATCTTGTTTACTTGTTTTATAATATTTTTTTATTACTTTTTAGCTCGTAGCTTTCCTTTCTTTTTCTTACGACAATGATCACTGTTAGAAGAGGATGATGAGATTTCTAATTCTGACTCTATCATTGATCTTTCAATAGATTCTGAAGTACTTGAACAATAGTTAGCTCGATGCTCCTTTTTATATTCTTGGTGGGCTTTCGGGGACTGGTCATCTTGACCTAGGTTTATATTATGCTGGGGATTACTATCCAGCCAATCAGATTTCAGATACTCCGATGATTTTTCCCCCAAATCTTTCTCAGCTTGTCTATGGGATTTCAATCTCGTAAGTTTTCATGTTCCTCTTGGATGAAAAGTCTTTCTTCAGTATTATTATTCATATGAGACGTATGTACATAATCCTCTTTGACTCTAACATATTCATTTTTAAGAGGGAGGGGGAGGGTTCTATCTGCATATCATGATCCATACTTCGAAGGTAAAACTCCGTACGTTAGGTTTTGGATATTGTTATATGGGTACCTTCACTCCCACTGTAGTTTCCAGTCTGATATGGTTTAAACTAGTTCGATAAGTATTTAGGTAATTTTGTGATGGTGTAATAAATGTGGGATAGATTGTAAATAGATAATTGAGATGGTGTACTTAATGCTTAGAGAGATAAAATCTTAACCTTCTTAAATGATGTTGTTCAGAGATTTTATAGGCTAATCGGGTTAGGTCATGAACATGGGTCAAACCCATACAGCGAAAATCCCATTTAATTATAGATTTTATAATAATTAATGATATAACAAACACGCATTTGAGTTAAAAGGTAAAAGAACAGTGTGAGTGCAATATTTATCTTACGTCTAAATTGTCCCCTCGAAAAAATCTAACCTTATCACTGTTTACCACGTTCAAATATTTTTGATCCTATCAACATTGAATTTGAATTTTAAATATCCACTTTTGGATTTATCACAATAAGTATGATCAATCTTTATTTGTTTTTTGAAGTTTTTAGCTTTGTATGTAAATGACTTAGAAAAAATTTACTAATTGATTCAGTCACTAATTTCACACCGTTATTGAACTTTCTTTACAATTTTCCACATACTCAATATTTGGCAAGAATAAATGTTATTCAAAGTTTTCAAATAATATGCTTTCGTTTTGTATACTAACAAACAAGACAATTTGCACAAAAGTACTCACAACATTACTCATGATATAGATGAAAATGCTTCATGTTCCACTGATGTTGTGATGGTGATCCTTCACCATCTTCCATTCGATATGTCCCAAACTTTATTTTCTCAACTCCCAAATACGAGCCTTTCCAATTTGGACCCAATTTATCCAACCTTTTTTCTTTTATATGTAAGAAACTTTTCATTAGGACCATATCACCTACCTTCAATTCTTTTCATCAGATTTTACATGCATATCTGCTTCTCATCAAGGTCTCATTATAGAGTGAATTCATATGTATTTTGGTTTGGTTTTCCTCAATCAGGTCAACTTATGACCTTCTTCTTCGTCAATGTCATCTTCGGAATAACTCAATAGCCTATAGAATGGAAGAGTATATTCTGATGGGCTCACTGCATCCATTCTATATACCAGAGAAAAAAGTAATTCATGAGTTTTTGTTCGACGAATTGTTCGATAAGCCCATAATACCTCTTGAAGATAACTAGGACATTCTACAGTGGCTCCCTCTAAATTTTTCTTTAAACCAGCAAAGATAGTTCTATTGGTAACCTCAACTTTTCTATTTTCCTGAGTTAGCAATATAAGTCTGACTTCGAGGGATATGTTTGGATGTAACACTCTCAAAAATTAGTGCTAACCCCCTTAATTCTCTCAAGTATTTTAAAAATTGGTATTTTCTGGCTTCAGAAGTTCTTGACACATGATTTACCAACAGTTGTGAATCACTGTTCAAATAAACTCTTTTGGACTTAATCCAGCAAGACCTGCTTCATATTATGCCTCAATATTCCATGCCTTAAACTCAAAGCGTATAGCATGGTACATAGATTCCCTGGTACATGCCTTACAATTTGATTCCTGCACATGAACTTATAATGCTTGATCCCCCATCAATTCGAACTAGTCACTCCTTCCCAACCTTCATTTCCAAGACCGCACTTACTAGAAAAGCTGAGACTGCAATGTAAAAAAAACTTTTCACCTAAAACAGGTTTAGTCAAAATCTATGAGGAAGGTAAATGTTATTTGATTTGGAGAATGCCTCATCATATTCTAGTGTCCAACAAAATTCTTTGGCTTACGTTAAAACCTGAAAAAATGGACCGCACTTATCCAAAGATTGGGAAATAAATATGTTTAAAGTTGTTAATCTCCCCATAAAAATTGTACTTTCTTAATTATTCGAGGAAGTTTTATAGCCATTTAAGTCTTAAACTACTCTAGATCAGACTTGATCTTCTTCTCACTCAGTATAAAATGCAAAAAAATTCCTAAACGCACCCCGAAAGTACACTTCTCGGGATTTTAACATCAAACGTATGGCTCTTAGATTAGAAAAGGTTTCTTCTGAATCTTGAAAATCATCCTCATATTTGGCACTCTTAACCAACATATCATCTATATACACCTCCAGATTTCATCCAATTTGGGTTATAAAAGCTTTGTTTACTGACCTTTGATAAGTAGCCCCAATATTTTTTAGACCAAAATGAATTACTCTATAACACTGCAACCATCTATCAGTGATAAATGTGATGCTTTCCTGATCCCTTGGATTCATCTACATTGGGTTATACCCATTAAAAGCATCCATAAATGAGAGGAGTTTATTATTCAACACTAAATTAACAAGCTGATCAATTCTTGTAACATGAAACGGGTCCTTCAGACAAGCTCGATTAAAATCTATGATATAAACACACATTCTTCATTTACTATTTCTTTTCATTAGGATACCGATTTAATCTTATATGGCCTACATTTGAGAGACAATCCACTTTTATCACTATTGTTTCGAATTCTTCAAGACAAAAATCTATTTGTCTTTGGATAATTGATCTTACGTTCGGATTTATAGCTAGACTATGAAAAATTATATCAGATGGAACTTCTACCACGTCCTCAGTACTCCAAGCAAAACCACTTAAGTTTTTTGACAAGCAATCTATCAAACACTTCCTTATATTTTTTGGCAGCAATGTTTATATTCGCAAACATTTTCCACTGGGGGAACATGTATACTTCTATCTTTTCATCTCTCACTAATAAACAAAGGGCCTCCCTCATATATTCCATCATCTCCAACTACAAGGCAAGCCCCTCTAACTGTTGTTCTTTCATTCCCTAAATACCACCGACCTGCTTGGTGTGCAAGGATGTCGCATAACACTCTCGGGCTACTTGCTGACTGCTTCGAACCATTCCCATTAGAACTCCAACCACGTATCTCAAACACTAATGGAATGTAGAAGATATGGTGTGCATCTTTGACAACCAAAATCTACCGAAGATCATATTGTATGTATTTAGACTATCTAGCACCACGAATAACACCCTTACCATTTTCTCGATAAGATTTCCTCCTCGAATTCCCCGATTGAGGCCAAATCAAACTTGTTAAAATATTATGTTATGACCATCGTATCCCTGGATTACTTCTTATAAATTGGCACCTAAAATCCGTCCATAACATGTCAAAATTCTTGGTAGAAGCATGAGAAAATCTATTGTATCATTTCAGAGCATCGTCCTTAAAAGTTTCAAGGAAACCACATCATAACAACTTATCATCATCATCATCATCATTATCATCATACTTCATCATGAAATTCTTAAATTGCTCGATATAGTTATCTAGATCTCAGTTTCTATCAAACTTCTCGAATTTGGATATGTCAAATCACGTTGGCAGATGTCCAAATATAATTTCTGATGATAAAGGAGATTGCATACAATTATGCCCCTGACTATATTGATTCCCCCGGACCTTCATCAATAATTTCATAAAGACCATGCTTCGAAGGATACATAAATTGGCTATTAACATGGTAATCAAAACTTTGGTTACCCGAACCCCTTTCTTGATATAATTGGTTAATCACTGGAAAAAATGTTGGATTATCTTAAATTTGAGCCATAGTTTGATGATGTCATACACCACCATCGGTGACTATACATGTCTTAACCTCATATACGACTGATAAGGTTGAAACCCTACTCAAATACCCTAATTTTCGCGAGAAAAAAATAAGAGAGAAATATAAGATAATATAAAATATTTAAGTAATGAAAGAATGATCCAACTACAATTAGGATTTTCACCCATACTTATACTAGTTACAAATGAGCTCCGCATTTATCTTCGTCTGTTACATGTTTGACATAATAAATGCGGTATACTATTTTATTAGTAACTTATAACATACTATTTGTAATTAAATATACATATATTTTTTGTACTTTGTTATTATCCTGATATTATATATGAAATATATCATTATTAGGAGTCCTCATTAGTCCTTGAGTTGGAGCTAGTGATACTTAAGGACTTTATAATTGTCGAGTATAATATCCAGATAGTGTAATCTGTTTGTTCTTCTTTGCATTTGAGGGAGCTTAAATATATTTTTATTTTTTCAGTTGTCTTAGCTCTTTCTTCATTTATTTTTCCTGTCGAGACATCATTGATCATGTCAAAGAAACTACGCTAGCAATGTCGTTAGACTTCGAAAATTCTTAGGGCTTGGTTATATTAATTTTTATAGCTGAACTATTATCGGAGACGTCTCCAACTTGGTTCGCACTTAATTGTTCACGCCTCAATAAAAACCTTTGCCGGCCAAAACCTTCATTGAGGATAAACAGATTTATTTTTCCAAAGAAAAAATAGTGCAACTAACAATTAGTAGGCTGATATGGTGTTACCTATTGTTTGGTATGCTTCGATTTTTTGCTGGATATGGATGAGTAACCCCTCTAGTCTTTGCTGAATGATGAAGTGAAAACTATAAATAGTTATACTTGTTTTGTGTGAGTATATTACATTGTAGATGTTGTGAACCTTGTGTTAGAGAATTTACTAAATGTCGTAGGTTACTTTGTGTACATGGTAACCATGTAGGGAACATAGGGGTGTTTATTTTTCTTGTTGTGGGGTTGTTATATACAGTTGACTAAAAGTAAAAATTGTGGTTCTTGTAAGTGATTTGGTCAACTTATGTATTGTCGGGCGATTTGATAAATTTTCGTGTTATATATGCGTTGATTTTTTTCTTACCAAATTGGGCTCAATATGGCCCATCGTGTAGCCCTAGTAGGGCATGTCATTCAACTTATTCATGGGAGAGCTGATTTGGCCTATTGTGTATATTTTATAGGCTTGGTTTATTACTAGTTCGCGTATAATACCGATACAAGGTATTGGGCTCAGTGTGGCCTCTTATGTAGCCGTGTAAGGTATGGCTAACTAGCCCATTCGTTTTATTGGACTCAAGTGGTCCGAGCTCAGTATGGCCCTTTATATAGACCGTAGGAATGATCATTGGCCGAATTTTATTTTGTAAGAAAGTGGGAGAATATATGACAAACACGATTTTTGTAGCATGAAGATATTTAAGGTGAAAACTTGTCTGCTATGGAGATGGAGATTGTTTTGCCTACAACATTTTATATTATGAAGATGGAGATCACTTGGCTTGTAGTTCTTTCTATTGTGAGGATGAGGATAATTTGACGTACATCATTTTCTAAGGTGGAGATGGAGATCGTCTCTTCTATAAATGTTTCTATCATAACGATAGAAATTACTTGACCTATAGCCTCTTTGAGCATGAAGATGAAGATTACTTTGCGTATAACCTTTTCTATTATGGAGAGGATTTGTATATTATGGAGATCACAGGGCGAGTGGCTTAACTCTATCGTAGGTTGAATATTTTGGCGCTCTAGTTATAAAGCAAGACCATTGATGATGACTAAATTCTTTTTGGAATATCCATTAACAAAGTCATATTAGATATTTACTTTCGTGTTGAAGAGTTGCTGTTTATTTTGTTGTGTTTATTTTGTTTTAAAGGTCATTCGTTGGAAGCCTTTGTTCGTTTAAACACTTGATTTTATACTGAAGATATCAAATTCGATTCTCGAATTGTCTTCCAATAATTGTGTATAATGTATTTACAAGATGACACTGTGCTCGTAGTAGTCATAAAGTCTAAAGAGGGGTTTCATGTTAACAAAACTAGTGAAACTTTGAATGGAGGCTCATGCTAACAGAGATAAAGATTCAGCATAAAAATGGTAGGTGTGAAGTAACCAAGAAATGAATACTGTGAAAAGGAAATGGACGGAAACACGACACAAATGATACATAAACAAAGTATATTACAACAGATTAAATAAATGTAAGATTAAATTATTTAAAAAATAAGATGGAATAGCATAGAGCAAAGCCATAAACTATATTATGTAAATGTATAAGCAAGGAGTACATGAACGGATAATGTGTAGGGCATGCTCATTTTTTCTCACGCATTTATTAGTGTGATCCCTCCCTTTTAGTTTCTTATAATAAACCATTAGCCATTAAATGAAAGGTAATTTACAAGTTACCTCCTTATATTTAACGCTAGTGGGTTTCTTGCAAGTTCACTTGGAAGCTTAAGTGACTTATTTTGTAAGCCTTATTTTTCTCTAAATAAGACCTTGAGTAGGTATTGGAGAGCATCATTTGAAACACTTTAGAGATAAATATTTTAGAGTGTAACATTTATGTAATATTGTGTGTGACACAATTTAGAGAGAAACACTTTGAGTGAGAGAGAAATACGGGTAGTGTTTGAAAGAAAGCTGTGATCTTTTTGTGAGAGAATTTGTTTGAGTGATCTTTGAGATTACTATTCTCTTTGTGGTATAATATTTTGGGAGAGAAAAGTGAGTGTATAACTCTTGACTGCATGGAGTAAGACTCCAAACTTTTTAATATTTTTTAGTTATAGTGATTCTTTTTTTTTCTTACGGTGTACGTAGGAAAATTAGTCGGACCTCGTTAATTTTTTTTCTCTTGTTTGATCCTATTTCCACATTCGTGGGATTATTTTTCCCTACAACTGGTATCAGAGACAGGTTGCAGTTCTATATCTTTCTTCATCGTACAAAAATGGAGGAACGTATGAACATCGGTCGCAATTCTATGATCATGCTCACTGAAAAACATTATTCCATTTGGAAACCCATGATGGAAGATTTGTTGTACTATAATAACTTGTTTAATCCTATTAAACTAAAATGAGTCAAACAAGGTGCAACAAGTGAAGCAGATTGGAAGAAACTCAGCTGTAAAGCTGTTAGTGTAATTAGACAGTGGATTGAAACAAGGGAGATTTGCGACACTGCAAAAAAAATAGAAGCTTTCAAATTATGGAAGCATTTAGAAGAAATGTATGAGCCTAAAAATGCTCAAAATAAATCTTTCATCATAAGGAGACTTGTGAACCTGACACTTTATGATGGGTTAAGTGTATCTGGACACTTGGTGAAATTTGACGACATTTTCGACAATTTGACGAACATGGAGCTAGCCCTAGCTGAAGAAATTTAAGCGTTGATTTTGTTAAGTTCTTTATCGGATAGTTGGGAAACTCTTGTGGTAGCTCTTAGCAATTCAACACCACTAGGAAAAGTGATGTTAAGCATGGTAAATAAAAGTATCAACAGAGAAGACAAAAGAAGAGCGGAGCAAAGCTCTTTCAGTCACCCTCACGGACAAGAACTATTCACTGAGAGAGGAAGAACTATAAGCAAACATTTCTTCAGAGACAGGAGAAACAAAAGCAAGTTCAGAGGCGGATCAAAATTAAAAGGCGACTTCACTTGCAACTACTATCATAAACCTGGACAATTCAAGAAGAATTGTTGGAAGCTGAGAGAAAATGAGGTTCAAGAAAATACTTGAGACAATAGAGACCACGCAACTGTCATATCCAACGATGGTGAAACAAACCTAATTTTTTACGACGGACATGTCAACCTCACATGCCAAGACACATGTATGATTGATTTTGGACCATCATTCTATGTAACGGCCGATAAAACTCTTTTGACCACTTACACAAGTGGTGATTTCGGTTTTGTCAAGATGGGAAATGAAGCAAGATGGAAATTGTTGGTCGAGGTGATGCAACACTGGAAACTAGCAGCGGTTGCAAGCTGTTATTAAAAGATGTTCGACATGTTCTAGACATCCGTATCAATTTGATCTCTACTGGTCATCTTGATGACATGGGATACGAAAACACATTTGGAAATCGAGTTCGGAAGCTTAAGAAAGGAAATTTGGTTGTGGACAAAGGCAAAAATATTGATCGTTTGTAATATATACAAATAAAACTATCAAGTGAAGTAGAAGCGAATACGATCAAGAATGAAGACTCGACGAATTTGTGGCACGCCAAACTTGGTCATATTAGTGAGAAAGGACTTAAAATTCTCAAGAAAGAAAATCTTATACCAAATTTTCCAAATATTCCTTCAAAATAATGCACTCATTGTTTGGCAGGAAAATAACACAGAGTCTCATTTCGAGCAGGACGACCACACAGAAAGAATAATATTTTTGATCTAATAATTACAGATGTATATTTTATGGGTAACATAAGTCTTGGCGGATCGTTATAATTTGTCACATTCATAGATGATCATTCCAGAAAGGTGTTGACTTATCCTTTGAAGACCAAAGATCAGGTGTTAGAAGTATTCAAGAAGTTTAATGCCAACATTGAAAGGCAAACTGGAAAACTTTTGCAATGTTTCCGCTCCGACAATGGTGGTGAAAACAGTGCACCATTTGAAGAATATTGCAGAGTTCATGGTATCAGGCTTGAGAGATCATTACCAAAGACCCCGCAACATAATGGTATTGCAGAAAGAATGAATCAAACTATTTATAACAAGATTGTGTGTATGCTCTCCCATTCAAGATTATCAAAGTCCCTTTGGGGTGAAGCATTGATGATGACGGTAGATCTTATCAACTAATTTCTTTCAAGTCCTTTAGATGGTGCAATTCCCGAAGGTACAAACACTTGAAGGTACAAACACGGAAAAGATATAAACTACAAACACTTGAATGTGTTTGGTTGTAAAGTGTTCGTACATATTGATGAGTCCGAATTCAGAACGCTCCCCGTAAGGGCAGACCAATGTAAATCTCCCCGGAAACCGGACAGACGCTAAGAACTCAAATCGGACAGGATTTGAGGACCGGACAGATAACTTCGAAAACTGTGAGCCTGAGGCAGTTCGAACTATGACTAAAGTACTAAAAAACCTAAACACTTTCTGACTAAGCTACCTGCCCACTTACTTAAAAACTTATGGGTCTTTAAATATGACCCGGGTCCGTTAAATATGACCCGAAAGCCCATAAGGGCCCAAATAACATACTATAAATACTCAACCACCAGCATTAACTTCTGGTAATGAAAATTAACTGCTGCCAAGCTGCTTAATTCTCTCTCCACTTTGAAACACCCTTACACCACTTTGAAACACCCTTACACCACCTTGAAACACCCTTACACCACCCTGAAACTCTACTTGAAATTACCAGCCTACCCTCAGGCTACTTTAATCCACACCAAATTGGCGACCACAGTGGGAGGCGACGGTGCCTGAATCAAGTATTCGAAACCAAGCAAAGAAATTCTGTCCGAATGAATCCGGATAATCCAGAGCTTCCACCAGCTTTGCTCGAAGTGGTGGAGGAGAACGATGAGTATACTGTCCAAGAGCGCGACAGGTTAAAGCTTGAGATAGAAGCTCTGAGGGCTGAAAAGGCCAAAATGGGCGTGAAAGAAAAATCCAAGGCATCGGTTGTTCATCACACCGACAACCCTAGAGAGCCTGAGGCTTCAAAAACTCATGTGAGTACTAAAAAGACACATGCTAGTTCTAAAAAGTCTCACCGGTCCAAGCCTGTGGAGAGCTCTGACTCAAGTTCAGAATCTTCGGACAGCTCTTCGGACAGTGAGGGAAATGAAAAATCCTTGTCCTCTAGCAGTGATGAGGGTCGAACCAAGAAAAAGCAAAAGGGATGGGCTCAGAAATTGATTCCAAAGGAATGGCTGGTACATGAATTTCATTGCTGTACCTCTGGCATGGGTCACACCTTCTCACCAGCTCCTTAGCATCTTTCATGATTGATGGCCAATAATATCCGGAGAGTAACACTCTTCTAGTCAAAGCTCTAAATCCACAATGGGCTGATCCATCACCATCATGCAATTCGGAGAGAACCATTTGTGACTCATGATCCCCTAAACAACGTAGGAGAGGTTTGCTGTAGGACTTTTTGTACAAGACTTCTCTAATCATAATGAAACCACGAGCCCTGTGTTTCAATGTTCTGGCTTGTGTTTTATCCAAGGGCACGATACCACCGGACAGATATTGTATAAGAGGAGACCTCCAATCTTGAGGCCGATGTACCTGTATTTCAAAGACTTCCTCTTTTCCACCCTTACCAAGTTCAATAGAAGGGCTTTCAAGCACATGGATCCATGGGTAGGACTCCGTATATGCTATCGTTGCCAATGAATCTGCTAGCTCATTTTCTTCCCGGGGGATGTGCTCATAGACAACAGCTTTAAACTTTAACGCTTCATTTTTGAGGAGGAGTAAATACTTGACCAATTGCTCCTTTCTAGCCTCTGATAGGCCCAAGGCATGGTGGACAAGCAACTGGGAGTCACTTAGTAGCTTGACCCTTTTAGCTCCACAGATATAGGCGAACTTCAACCCAGCTATGGCTGCTTCGTACTCGGACTCATTATTAGATGCCCTGAAAGCAAAACAAATAGCTTAGTACATGTTGTCCCCGTAGGGGGAAGTGAGACATATTCCTGCCCCATATCCCATGGTACTAGACCCTCCATCTGTTCGGACAATCCACACTTTCTTGTCTTTTGAATCAGTAGGCTGCTCCGAATCCCTGTCAGAGTGGAATTCAACCAGAAAATCAGCCACAGCTTGGGCTTTTACCGTTGTCCGGGGAGCAAAGTCTATGTCGAAGTCCCCCAACTCTACTAACCACTTTGTCATTCTGCTTGAAATGTCTGCTTTTTGAAGGACATTCTTTAAAGGGAAGGACGTTCGGACAATGATAGGATGAGCCTGGAAGTAGGGCCTCATTTTTCTTGCAGCTATTACCAAGGCCAATGCCAGTTTTTCGAGTTTCAAGTAACGTCTCTCAGCATCAATCAAGCTTTTGCTGATGTAGTACACTGGGTGAGGATGCCGATCAACCTCCCTTACTAGCACAGCACTGATGGCACAACTTGAAACAGCCAGATATACAAAGAGAGTCTCCCCATCAACCGGTTTGAACAAAGTCTTGGGAGAGGAAAGATGTTTCTTGATTTCATTAAATGCTTCATTACACTGTGGTGTCCATTCAAACCCCTTTGCACCCCTCAAGGTCTGAAAAAATGGAGCACACCTGTCCGAAGACCTGGAGATGAATCTGTTCAAGGCAGCCAATCTCCCCGTTAATCGTTGTACTTCTTTAATGTTTCGAGGAGGCTCTATTTGGAACAAAGCATTGAGTTGGTCCGGGTCGGGCTGTATTCCATGCTCACTTATGATATACCCTAAGAACTTCCCGGACTGCACTCCGAATACACACTTTTCAGGGTTTAGTTTCAAATTTACTTTGGCCAAGTTGGCAAAAGTCTCTTGGAGGTCGGACAAGTGCAACTGCTCATCCACGCTTTTCACCATCATATCGTCAATGTAAACCTCCATATTTGTGGCCATCGATTACTTGGTTGTCCCTTTTGCTCGATGGGGATTGGACTTGGTTGGACCTCTCCCTGTGGCTTCCGGAGGGCGTAAAACCATAATTGTGGCCATCGATTACTTTTAAAAGTGGGTAGAAGCAGCTCCCCTGGCAGGGACAACCTCAAAAGCTGTCATAAAATTCATTCTGTCCAAAATATGTTGCAGATTCGGTGTCCCACAGAAGATAACAACAGACAATGGGCCACAGTTTGACAACAGAGAAATGGAAATCTTTTGTTCCTCAAGGGGTATTCAGCACTGCTTTTCTTCACCTTTCCACCCTCAAGCCAATGGGCAAGTTGAAGTGGCTAATAGGACGATACTGTCCGGTTTAAAGAAGAATTTAGAAGGGGCTGCTGGGAAATGGCCTAGTTATCTACAAGAAGTCTTGTGGGCCTACCGGACAACACCTGGGGCTGCAACACAAGAATCCCCTTTTGCCTTGGTCTATGGAATGGATGCAGTAGCCCCCATAGAGAAGACACTCCCCTCCTTTCGTGTTCATAACTTCTCCGGACAGGCTAATGAGATGGCAATTAGAAATCAGCTTGATTTGATCGAAGAAAGACGGGTGAAAGCTCATCTTAGAATGGCACACTATCAGGGCTTGATGAGAAGCAGGTTTGCTTCTAAAGTTAAAAGAAGAGATTTTCAACCAGGAGATAAAGTATTAAGGAAAGTTTTTTTGCATACTAAGGAAAAGCTCTTCGGAAAGCTGGCCCCAACTTGGGAGGGTCCATATACTGTGGTTGAAAGAATCAAGCCTGGGACATACTGGTTGGAAGACAAAAATGGCAGGGTTTTAACTCACCCTTGGAATATTGAGCACCTTCGAATGTACTTGGAATAAAACTTGTGTAAATATTTACTTGTTTAAACATCCATGTAAATATTTGGGGGCATACCTTCCCCTCTTTGGTGGCACGGAGAGCTTTCAATGAAACTTGGTGCCTTCTTCAAAATTCTCTAAGTATTTTCAAAATTTTGTCTCTTATCATACTACCTGGGTTAAAAGATCTAAGGGCTATTTAAATTCTAGCCGGAGAGTCTTAATACTCTCACAATACAATAAAACTACTTAAACTCCAGCTATTTAAACAAATAATGAAAGAAGAGGATACTTGAGCAAAATAAAATATTCATTCAACAACTTAAAACTGCCTTGGCCTTCCAAGGACTTTTTAAACAAGTTTGGGCACAGTACAAAAATCTGTCCGAATAATACGGACACCATCACAAAAAGAGTGCCTTGGCCTTCCAAGGACTTTAGTTCGAATAAAAGATAAACAAAATAAATTATAAGTTAAGGTTGAGCCTTTGAAGATGGCTCACCCTCATTTGCTTTCTTGCCCTTGATGTCGCTCTTCTCTTCGACTATCTTCTTACCCTTAGGGTCAATTTCTTCCTCACCTGGGCTTTCTCCGGTTTCCTCTTCATCACCGGACGAAGACTCACTGGAGTACCCATCATCAACCATGGTCCAGTATGGGAGATCATCATCATCCACATAGCGCCATAATTCCCCTAATCTCCTCTTCGGGAATTTCTCGTGAAACATGAGGACCATATCAGACTTCACCTTTTGGATCATTAGCTCCTCGCTTTGGATCATCTCCCTGGCGTAGGCGTTGATCTTGGCCTTGATCATGGCCTCTTGATCCCTCACCAAAGCAGCCTTTTCTTCAGCAGCCTGAGTCGCTGCGTTCTCTAAAGCAATTTTGTCAGTGGTCAGGTTGGTGACGAGCTTCTCCTTGGCTGTAGTTTCTCCCCTTGAGATTGTCAGGTCCTTCTCCAGTCCGGACAGCTTGGCCCGGAGATCTTTTACGGTCTCTTCCAAGGAAGCAACTTTTGTGTTGTTTTCGTCTTGATTCTTCTTTAGCTGATCATTTGCTTCCTTGAGCAAATCAACCTTATTGGCAGCAGTCCGGAGGTCCTCGGACAGTTTTTCCTTCTCAGATTTGAGGTCTTTGATGGTGTCTGCCTGACTTCGGACTTGCCTTTCCAAAGTAAGCACTGGCTGTACATTGCTAAGAAGAGAATGGGCTATAACATCCCTCTCACTGGAAACCATAAAAGTCTTACCGTTGAAGTTAACTGTGTTGGAGCTGCTTGAAGGGACATAGGGCCCTGCGAACTCGTCTCTGGGCAGCCCAAGAAAATATTCACCAAGTCCACCCAGACCGGTGATGTCCATTTCATCTAAGTTAAGCTCTCCCCCCTCAACTTCATCTGTGTGGAATTCCCTTGGGATCTCTTCTTGAAAGTCTCTTGGGATCTCTTCGGCCAGTGTAGGGTCAGTAGGGAAAGAGGGCTCCGGATCCCGGAGAGCAACCTCATCTCCTTGGGAAGTTTTCTTCTTCTTAGCCTCCCTATCAGCACTCTCACTTGTTTGCTTGCGAGTCCTCTTGGAAGCCCTTAGAGGTTTTGGAAGGTTCACTTCCTGCTTCTCGCTCTCCTGCTCCACCACTTGTAAAAGGGCTGCATCGATTTGAACCTGAGCCAGTTCCTCTGGGTCTGTTGGGGCCTCTTTCTCAGTATCGCCTTCCGCCTTCCTGCCTTTCTTCTTCTTGCCTTTCATTTTGCTTGGGGCTTTGGCCCGGGCAGGCAGGTAGAGTGTCCCGTCCAGTTCGTGGGACCTTCTTAACATAATGTCCTCATCAGGCTGGGTGGCCAGCTCTTCCCAGGTTAGGTCTCTCCGACCTGTCGTGTTCCACAGATGGGACCTTGCTAAGTTTCCAGAAGTGAAGGCCTTGTGGAACCGATTCTCCCAGTTCTCTGCAGCCCATGCGTTGATTTTGCCACAGGTAGTCTGTCCGGCCTTCAGGTAGTCCCCGAATTCCTTTGGCAACTCTATTAAAACAAAAGAGAAATTGGTTAGTACAAAGAAGAAAGGAGAGATTCGAACAGAAATTTAAAATAAAAACTTACGGTCACTCCTCCATCTACTCCTGAGGAGGTTTGGATTCTCTCCGGTCTTAATTTTCTTGCCATTTTCCCACGAGCCACTGACAAACAAGAATTGGCTCCTCCATTTGCTCTCCGACTCCAGGAGATCATCAACAGCTTTAAGATCATTCCCCATGTTGAAATGGTAGAAGGGGAACTGATGGTGCTTGCACAGGTTGGCCACTGCAGTGAACTCTTCCATAGGAAGAGGGATCCCGGATAGCCTGGATGCCATTATGCATGACATAAAGGTGAACCAACCATTGGGGCTTAACTGTGATGGGCAGAGTTTTGACTAAGTGAAAGTAGCGCACTATCTCTGGGTCCAGTGGGAACCTGAGTCCCCAGTTGAATAGCTCCGTAAAGAAGACTATTTCATTCTTTTTACAATCCATCGGGGTCTCCGGATCGATGGGAATCCTTATCTTTACGTTCTCAAGGATCCCCCACTTTGTGCGCAATCTACCCAGATCTGAAGTATGGATGAACGCATACTTGGGCTTCAGCAAGGCCAAAAGATACTTGAACTCAACTTTATGAAAGCATGGCCCCACTCTCCCTTCAAGGCTCTCCGGCAAGTCCGGACGCCTCAGATATAAGTCCTCTTTGCCCTTCTTAGCAACAACAATAGCAGTATCAGCCTGTCCGGAGGACTCGGACTCAAATCTAACCTCCTCAGTGGAGTCCTCCATCCTCTCCTCCATAATCGTTGGGGGAGCTTCAGTAGAAGTAGTCCGGGGAGGATTGAGGCTTGGCAGAGCTGATCCTCCGGACTGTTGGCGCGCCGTATTTACTCGACTTCTCACCTCAATTTGAGTTGCTGAGGTAGAAGATTCCTTGGGGGGTAGTGGGCTGCTGGCCTCTAGTCCTGACAGCCTCTCCCGGGGAGCCCTTATAGTTGCCCCAGACCCTGATTCACTATTTTTCCCCCGATTTCGAGGGTGTGTTTTTAGAAGAAATCCCTTTGACCAACCGACTTGGCCTTTTCATGATTAACTTATCCGGGGAATGGTCAGAGTCAGACCCCATAGCAATGAAAGAAGATTTTTTCCTAACACTTGTGACAGTAACTCCCGGTTCAACAGCAGGGATCGACTCCTGAACTGAGGAGCCAGATATTATGGGGGAGAGCGTTGATTGAAAGAGCTTTTTGGGTTTTGTACCTTTGGAAGAAGATGAACCTCTATCAGATTCTGCGATTGAAGAGGCTGGTTTCTCAACAGGCGACGATGGTAGCCCTGCTGCAAGTCTTTTTTCCTTCTCGACCCTTTGTGCTTTCTCCAACTCCGAGAGGTTAAGCCAGCCGCCTTTGATCAGTGATGTTCTTGCTGTAAACATAAACAGCCAAGGAAGTTTCGAATTCTAGAGAGATAAAGCTCTGGGTGAAATTGCAGAGTGAAATTTGAAAGAGATAATGAGACAGTGAAAAGTGAATGAGAATTTATAGTAAATGTGAAAAAAGGAGTTGATTCCTAGGAGAATCCGAAAAGTTGGGCAATGATAAAAAGACGGCGCTGATGTCATTAATGGCATTTAAAAGAGGTAACTTGTTCGAGAAAGTGGTGCGAAGTTCAAGGTGAAAAAACGGCTAAAGTGACCAATCAGAGAATGACACATGCCCCATTAACTCTGGCAAGAACCGTTTAGAATTCGTAACGTTCGGTCTGTCCGGGTTTATCCACAACTCTCTTCGAATTGAGAACCACTTCCTAAATCGGACTGTTTTTCAGTTCTTTGACAAGGACGCTTGTTCAAACACCTAAAAAAGGGGCTCCTGATGAGTCCGAATTCAGAACGCTCCCCGTAAGGGCAGACCAATGTAAATCTCCCCGGAAACCGGACAGACGCTAAGAACTCAAATCGGACAGGATTTGAGGACCGGACAGATAACTTCGAAAACTGTGAGCCTGAGGCAGTTCGAACTATGACTAAAGTACTAAAAAACCTAAACACATTCTGACTAAGCTACCTGCCCACTTACTTAAAAAACTTATGGGTCTTTAAACATGACCCGGGTCCGTTAAATATGACCCGAAAGCCCATAAGGGCCCAAATAACATACTATAAATACTCAACCACCAGCATTAACTTCTGGTAATGAAAATTAACTGCTGCCAAGCTGCTTAATTCTCTCTCCACTTTGAAACACCCTTACACCACTTTGAAACACCCTTACACCACCTTGAAACACCCTTACACCACCCTGAAACTCTACTTGAAATTACCAGCCTACCCTCAGGCTACTTAAATCCACACCACATATCCCTCGAGATGAAAGATCCAAACTGGATGAGAAACCCAAAGAATGCATATTTTTTGGTTAGATACATAATGAGTTTGGTTATAGACTTTGGAATCCAAGAAGTAGAAAAGTCGTTCGAAGCAGAGACGTTTTGTTTTTGAAGACCAAACTCTTGGAGATATGAAGAACGTTGAGAATACAAAATCAGACGTCAATACTAAAATTGACTTAGTTCTGGATGCACCATTTCCAGCTGAGTATGAGGGTCATGGCTGATAAGGGAGCAATTCGTCGACCTTAATAGAAAATGAGTCAATTTTAAATAGAAGAAGACGAATATGCATATTATTGTATTTATTATTTATTAGAGTGTAATTTGTAAACAAAGTATTTTGTAAAGGACTAAAGGAGAAATAAAACAATACCACCAAAGAGATAAACGGGTCCACCCTTCCCCACTATAAAAGGGAACCCATTATTCTTGGTAGGTGGGACAATTAAATATAATATTCTCTTTCTACTTTCTCTCTCTAGGATAGTGAGCCTTAGTCACATCAGGTCCAAGATCCAACATTATTCCCTCTTGTCATTTATTCTCTCATCATTGGCGCCGTCTGTGGGAACATGTGATACCAAAAAGGAATCTTTTTCTTTGAAAATCGCGATCTGATCTTAAAGAATGAATGACGCAGTTGGAGAGAGGGTCGGGAGAGAAGTGATCTGAGCCGTTTTGCTGTCTGAAGGCGAAGAAGCTCCGGGTCGGGAATACTATGCGCAGGGTCGGGATAAGCGGTCGACCCTTATCATGACCAGAAGACAGCTGCTGGAAGACATCACGAAGCTAAATGCTGAAAAGGAGCGGGCGCTTGATGATAAAAGAGCGCGGGAAGGTAAAGGGAAAGAACCAGTCGTAGACAACCGCGGCGAAGGCTACCCGACTATTGACCGTCGTATCGATGCCCGACCTGTTAGATATTATCGGAAGTCTCGCCCGGAGGACAGGTAGAATGGAAGAGCAGAGCAGTACCCAAAAGATAACCAGGAGATCTCTGCTGATTATACCTCGGATGATTCATCGGGAAGAGAGTACCGGCGTAAGGAAAGGTTAAACAAGCGCACGCGGAAAAGCAATTCCCGATGGAATAGGGCACCCCGTTCTGACTCTCCTAAGTTCAAGAAGTGTAGGTCTGAGAAAAGGACGCCAGTGTCTTTTGAAAAAGAGCAGATGCAAACAGGCAGTAGAAAAGAGCGGGTAGTTCTACCTCAGGCCCAGTGGCAACCATCAAATAGCCAGAACCAGGGGTACCGAATCAGTAGCCAGTTCATCAACCCGGGACATGAAGGTCTGTATGGGATTCAGACCAAGGGGCTTGGAGGCGGAGCGTTCGGATTTGGAATGAATTGGAGAGCTTCACCGTTGTCCGATGAAATATTATCGGGACATCTCCCGAAGAGGTTTGATATTTCCAAATTGGAGAAGTATGACGGAAAGAGGGACCGAGATAATCATTTGGAAGCTTTCAAAAACTTTATGTTGAGTTTCGATAACGACGATAAGCTATTGTGTCGGGCGTTTTCGATGACCTTCAGAGACCGGGCATCAAAATGGTACAACCGGCTACCACAGGGTAGTATTAAAAACTTCGGGATGTTCAGGATGATGTTCCGTCAGCACTTTATCTGAAACAAGAGCTTCCGAGCCAACGGAGATACGATCATGAACTGTAAGTTGAGGCTAGGAGAGAGCCTCAGGGATTACACCAGGCGTTTAATTGATGCTAAGACCGACCTGGATCATTGCGAAGAGAACGTACCGCTTAGGGTTGCTTCCAGGACCGATGAAGCAAGCGGTCACTAAAAAGCAAGCTTTTACTTTTTCCGCCCTTCTGGCTCAGGTGGAAAAACAGATACTGATAGAAGAAACCGAGACGTCTGAATTGGCTGCGCGAATTCAGCAGAGCGCGCAAGCGTCGGTCGTTATAAAACAAGGGGCTCAATCTAGCTATGCTCAGCAAGTCCAGCCAGTCAACACGATACTGCCAACCTAGTCCTTACCAATCAAGCCTCTGGCTCCCTAGAGCCAAAAAGCAAAGCCGACGAACCAGGTGGTCTCGCGACCCATGTCTAATAAGTGGATCCGACCTGCTTACTTCGTTCACTTGACAGAATGCGTGTCTTCGATCTATGAAAACACTAAGAAGAGCGGGATGTATCGGAGGCCTTTTCCCATACCGACGCCTCGGGAGCATAGGAACAACTGGTATTGTCGCTACCACGAAGACGTGGGACACGATACTAAGGATTGCATTGCCCTAAAAAGGAGATACAGATGCTGATAGAGCATGGGAACCTACTCGAGTGTGTGAAAAAGAAAGCGCAGCAGGGCACTGCTCGAAAGAAATCGTGACAATGCCGAAGTCCGAGACAACCATTACAATTTCATAAGTGACCGACCCTTTTGATGTCTCCGTCGAGTATCTCGATCCAGATGTAAATCGTAACCTCATCGGGGTCATCGAAGAGGAAGTCGCGGATAGTAACGGAAGCGTAAGAAACCTTTGTCAATTTTTCGAAACATTGACTATTTTTGGGGGTGCTTCTATGGCAGGGATCACACACTCCTCCAGAAAACGACATATTGTGAACCTGGCTACTCATTTGGAAGCTTGGCCCTATCCTCATTCGAAAACCATCCCTTCACCAATCCTGTATTTTTACGACGACGACATGAGAGACATAGTCGGCCCCCATGAAGACGTCGTCGTTATTGGGGCGGCCATTGCGGGGGAAGAGTTCTGACGCATCTTAATAGACACCGATAGCTCAGCCAACATATTTTTTGCATCAACTTTCGCCAATTTCAGGGCACCCCCGGTCATTACACGTTCGGATCGAACTATTGTAGGGTTTACAGGTTCGGCAGCAAACGCGGTTGGTGTGTTCGAAGGCATTGTTCAGCTGGGCCGCCGACAGTTTAAAAAGAAGGTCACTGTTTTATTTGTCGTAGTAGATGAACTGGCTTCTCATAATGTGATCTTTGGCAGATCGTGGCTGTCGCGAATGCACGCGGTGTCGTCCACGGTTCATCAATGTTTGAAGTACGTGGTCGG
The DNA here is from genome assembly GCA_036936605.1 of Limnanthes douglasii subsp. nivea. Taxonomy (NCBI): domain Eukaryota; kingdom Viridiplantae; phylum Streptophyta; class Magnoliopsida; order Brassicales; family Limnanthaceae; genus Limnanthes; species Limnanthes douglasii. Next base: position 370,685,825 of record JAUPFV010000001.1, read on the forward strand.
GAACAACGTGGGGGTAGTGCGGAGCAGCCAGAAAGCGGCAAAAGAATGTTACCGAGCGGCTTTGGCCCCAAAAAGGGATCAAGAGATGGAGCAAGCACGGGACTAGCAATTAGTGGGGCTTCCCTTGGGGTCACTACCCTTCGATGATCCTAGATAAGCTCCCATTTTCTTAACCACCGATGAAGAGTGCGAAAAATACCAATTTACCGAAGGAAAAGTTTTATAGATCGGAATCCAATTGTCATCGGTCTTCAAGAAACAGTTGTTATTATTGCTACAGGAGAATTTAGATTTATTCGCGTGGTGTTCGAAGGACGTGACCGGAGTCCCAGAGAACCGCGTGATTCACAAGCTAACTATCAACAAGAATGTCATACCCATTTCACAAAAGCGGCGAGCTTTTTCCCCGGAAAAAGCAGAAATCATTCTGAAAGAAGTCGAAAGAATGCTCAGCGTCGGGCACATTAAAGAATCAAGTTACCCACTCTGGACATCCAATCCTGTCCTGGTAAAAAAAAGAACGAGAAGTGGAGGATGTGTGTGGACTTCACCGACCTTAATCGAGTGTGCCCGAAGGATCCCTTCCCGATGCCGAGAATCGACCGGTTGGTGGATTCCACATCCGGAAACCGATTACTCTCTTTTATGGACGTGTATGCATGCTACAACCAAATCAAATTGCACCCAGCGGATCACGAGAACACAACGTTTATTATGGGATGAGGCTTGTATTGCTATAAGGTTATGTAGTTCGGATTAAAAAATGTTGGGGCGACTTATCAAAGGTTGGTTAACAAGACCTTCGACTGCCAGATAGGGAGGAACATGGAAGTTTACATCGATGACATGTTAGTAAAGAGTGGCACAGACGAGGACCATCTCGCCGATTTGAAGGAAACCTTTGATAATCTAAGGGGTATAAATCTCAAGCTAAACCCGGAGAAATGCTCCTTTGGGGTAAGGTCGGGCAAGTTCCTGGGGTTTTTTGTCAGCGAAAAAGGAATCGAGGCGGACCCGACCCAATTACAGGCTCTTACCGACATGACACCGCCTAAGAATATCAAGGAGGTCCAGATATTAACCGGGCGTCTCGCGGCCTTGAATCGATTTATCTCTCGTTCATATGATAAGTGCGCTCCATTTTTTCAGGTTTTGAGAAACGCCAAGAATTTTGTTTGGACACCGGCGTGCAGCGCAGCCTTTTCAGTGATCAAAACTTATTTATCATCCCCGGACCTCCTAACAAAGCCCCTGACATGGGAGACTCTTTTCTTTTACATAGCGGTTTCGGATTTTGCAGTAAGTGCGGCTCTGATCAGCAAATCGGGAACGGTCCCCAAAGCGGTATACTTTGTGAGAAAAAGCTTACTGGATGTGGAGATACGGTATTTGAAGTTGGAGAAAATGGCCCTAGCTTTGGTGAAAAATGCGACCGTATTTTCAGGCCCACCCCATTTTCGTTTGAACCTCGTTTCCACTCAAGTACGTACTTCAGCGACCGAACATGTAGGGAAGAATGTCTAAATGGTCGGTCGAGTTAGGCGATTTCGATATCAACTTTGAGCCGCGGACAGCTATCAAAGGCCAAGCTCTGGCTGACTTTATAGTTGAATTCCATTCCAACCGCCTGGACCAAGATGCGACGCCTGAAGCGGACGAACTAGAGGAATGGGTCATCAGAACCGATGGTGGGTCGAATGTTAATGGATGCGGCGCGGGCGTACAGATAATCACTCCAACGGGCATAAGTATGCATCAGGCAATCCGATTTGGTTTTCCCACTTCTAACAACGAACCCGAATATGAAGCTTCCCTGGCCGGTTTGCGACTAGCACAGGTATGTGGAGCTACGCATGTGCGTCTTATTAGTGATTCTCAGCTTTTGATCAATCAAGCCTCAGAAGCTAGGAAAGAACATCTGGTTCAATACTTAGCAGCATTACGAGTGTTAGCCGCGTCATTCGCTAAGGTAACATATGAGCATGTCCCGATGACTGAAAATATGGAAGCCGACTCTCTAGCATCGGCTTCGTGTTCAAGCAATTACCCCTGGGTAACCGAACAAGAAAACTCGTCAACAATAAAGAGGAGAGAGCTGGATAATCGACCAGAAATGGCTTGTCAGGTGTCTTTGGTAACTATTTCGGATTGGCGAAGGGACATTATTGCTTTCCTGGCTGAAGGACTACTACTAGAGATGATAGTATCTCGGCTCGAAAGATACGAAACAAATCACGGGGCTACATTTTATTGGGGGGACGTACTATACAAAAAGTCGTTTAGCAGGCCTTTACTGAGATGCTTGGGGGTGAATGAGTCGCAAATAATTGTATCAGAGTTATACGACAGAGAGGGCGCGACTCATTGTGGTTACAAAGCATTGATAAGAAGAATTTTTCTCGTTGGTTTCTATTGGCCAACGGTAGCGGCTGATGCTCAGGAAATCGACTTTGTAGGGCCCTTACCGATGGCATCCGGTGGAAGACAGACGGTCGTGGTGGCTGTGGACTACTTTTCCAAATGGGTGGAAGCCGAGCCATTATCGGCTACAAAGACTAAGGATGTCATCAGATTTATTTGGTCGAACATCTGCTATAGGTTTGGGGTACCTCAGAAGCTCACCATGGATAATGGACCCCAGTTCGATAGCCATGAGATGAAATCTTTTTGTACGACCCATAGGATCAGGCAATGTTTTTCCGCCCCCTTCCACCCCCAAGCAAACGGGCAAGTCGAGGTTACGAACCAAACCATTTTGGACGGGCTCAAAAATAATTTAGAAGGGAAAGCTGGCAAGTGGCCGGATTACTTACAAGAAGTATTGTGGGCTTACCGAACCACACCTCGAACGGCGACCAAAGAATCACCTTATGCTTTAGTTTATGGAATGGATGTCGTCACCCCAGCAGAATCAATTTTTCCATCTTTTAGGGTCGGTACTTACACGGAAAATGAAAACGGCGACGCCAGACGATTAGCTCTAGATCTGATAGAAGAAAAAAGGGGTCGAGCTCAACTAAATTCTTTACATTATCAGACTTTGATGAGGAGTCGGTATGCGTCAAAAGTACGTCGGCGAGAGTTCAAGGTCGGGGATAAGGTTTTAAGGAGAGTTTTTTCCTGCATACAAAAGATAAGAGCCTCGGCAAGCTCGCCCCGAATTGGGAAGGACCATATACAGTAGTTGAACGGATTAAGAGTGGAACATACCGATTGTAGGACACGCACGAGCGTTCGCTGAGACTCCCATGGAACATTGAACATTTGAAGCTATATTTGGAGTAACGTTTTTTTATTTTTGTAACTTTTTAGCAACCATCGTTTATGTAAGAACCTTTGGTCGGGGATGTACTCTTTCCTACCTCGGTGTCGCGAGAAGGTTTTAATGAGGCATCCATGGCAACCGACCTTTTTTAATTTAAAATTTTGCCTTTATATCTCCGAAATACTAAAAAGGAGTCCATAAGCTGACGAGCTGACAGACAACTTATGACAATCTTAATTGATCGATAGAACCTTAAATGGTTTTTCAGTGTTTAACCTGATCTACATCTTATATTCCTGACCCTATGGGGGAATTTTCAATTTTAATTGATCGACACAACCTTAAATGGTTTTTCAGTGTTTAACATGATCTACATCTTATATTCCCGACCCTATGGGAGAATTTTCAATTTAAATTGATCGACATAACCTTAAATGGGTTTTCAGTGTTTAACCTGATCTACATCTTATATTCCCGACCCTATGGGGGAATTTCAATTTAAATTGATCGACAGAACCTTAAATGGTTTTTCAGTGTTTAACCTGATCTACATCTTATGTTTCCGACCCTATGGGGGAAGTTTCAATTCAAATTGCTCGACAGAACCTTAAATGGTTTTTCAGTGTTTCAACTGATCTACATCCTATATTCTCTACCCTATAAGAAAATTTCCATTGATATTTATCAACAGAACATTAAAAGGCTTTTCAGTACTCTACCAACCGACATTCTTTGTCCCCGACCAGCCAGGAACTTCTAACAACCATGAGAAAAATAACGTCATGATTGTGGATATTAATTTTTGAAAACCACGGTTACAAAACACAGTTCAAAAATGGTTCTACCAACCCAACAGTTACAAAACTTTAATACAAAAATATAGGAGGTCAAGCATCCTCTTCCTCAGACTCGGTCTCAGTGTCGTCTGTCTCGTCATCCTCACAAACCACGCCGTCGGGGCGGTCGACCTCAGGAACATCTAGCCACATCGACCCAAGAGGCAGGTCGGGGAAGCGATGATGAAAGGACAGCACGTAGGCAGCCTTGGCCTCGGTCGTCTCCTTCTCCATCCACTTCTAGAACTGGTCAGTAAAAAGGGCATTGGCAGCCTTCATATTGGAGATTTCCCGACCCAATTCTTCAGCGTGTTCATCCCGGTCTTTTCTGACTCGCGTCAGGGTTTTTTCGGCCGTTTACAGCTTCTTTTCCAACAGCCTCTGAGCCACCTTCCCTCTCTTCACTTCCTCTTCAAGTGCGGCAACCTTCCCCTCCGCGTCCTCCAGCTTATGGCTTAGCTCCGCTGCCAGGGACAACCCGTCTGTTATCCGCAAAAGAAAAGTGTGCGGACTCCCCGGCACGGACAGTACCGGCAACTTAGTACCACTCGATGACTCCACGGCATCTTTTGAGGCTTTTGCTGGACTCGCATCGTCGGGTACCACCGTTATGGGATCGGTCACAGTCGCACCCTTAACCCCCCCCCCTCCCCGAATTGCTTAAAAAGCTCTGGGACGGTTGCGTTATCAGCAGGAACAGATGTAGCGGCAAATCAGCCCTCCTTCTTCGCACACTTCGACCTGTTATTCTGAGCACCATCGGCTTCTGCCTTTCCTTTCCGCTTCTTGGCCAGCTCCTCGGACAAATGGGCTTCGCCATCCGCAACGGCAGTTTCCTCTTGTTGTCCCTCAGAAGCGGCCCCTTCAACCTCGGCATTGGCCTGCTCGGCCTCTTCATCCGACTTGGGGCGCTTGCTGGGAGCCTTGTTGCGCTTATGAAGAAACAAGTACGCGTCGGGCGCGTTCGTCTTCGCAACCAAGTCCACCAAGCGTGGTGGTTGGCGTAGTTGCTCAATTGTAAGAGGCTCAGACGAGCAACGCCAGAGGTTGTTCATGATCAGGTTCGTGTCTTTGAAGGCGCGATGGAACGCCCAACCCTAGTGCTTCCTGGCATAGTCCTTCAAAATTTGGAAGGTTACTTTGCCAGGTTTGAAGTGGTCTTTCTTTAGCCCCTGGATAAACTCTTTTGACACTGCACAATGGATCAGTCCATTAAAAAAAATTATAATGTAACATCAGGAACCCAGGTCCGCAACAATCGCCTCGGATTCTCCTCGTTATATGGGCGGCCGTTTTCCCAGCAGCCACTGAGAAAGACGAATCGATGCTTCCAAACTTTATCGCCTTTAAGAAAGTCATTCACAATCTTCCATGTATTGGCCAAGGAAGAATAGAAGAAGGGAGAGTTGGGGGATTTCGAGAGCCCCAACATGGCTATGTACTCGGCCATTGGCATGACCCAACCCGATAAGCGCGAAGCCATTATACACGACATCAGCGTATACCACGTGTTTGGCGTTAGCTGTGAGGGGTAGATGTTGAGGGTTTGGAAATATAGAGCAATCTCTAGGTCCAGAGGAAACCTGAGATCCCAGTTGAAGCGCTCGGTAAAGATCACGATCTCCCGTGACCGAACATGCACCGGTGTCTCCCCAGGAACGAGAAATCGAACGTTAATACACTCCAGGATACCCCACGGGATCAGAAGTTCCTCCTGCTTTGCAGCAGAGAAATAAAGATATTTGCCCTCGAAAAGGGAAATGACGTTGTCCCGGGGCAACCAACGATGGTAATTAGTGGTTATGACTGCCTCAATATCCGGGGGAAGAGGCTCTTCGGGAGGAGCAGCATTGTTGCCAACAACAGCAACACCTTCCTCAGCAGCCAAGACATCCGTCTTTGGCTCTTCAGTATTTTCTACCGGGACTGCATCATACCTAGGGGCTGGCCGCAGGAGGGTCGGACGGTTGAGCAGGATGATCTGCAAAACCGGAGCTGCTTCCGGTTCGGGCAAGTGGCGGCTCGAGCTCCTGACGGTTTAGATTTCGTTGGTTAAGGCCTAAATGAGTATGTGCAGTATTAAGGCCGGTCCAGTACCCCTGAATGTCGGAAGTAAGCTGGATCATTTCAGGATAATTTTCCCTCACAGGCGAAGTTGAGGTTTGTGAGTCTCCCGTGGAAAGAAATTTAGCTTTGCCACGACATTGGGGAGAGAAAGGGGTCGAAGCGGTATAAGCGGTATAAGAATTCACCGACGAAGGCGTCGGGCGGTTGAATTGAGTAGCAGGAGAGTGTGGCGAGCTGCTGTTTGAAGGAATAACAATGGTGTCGGGGGTTCTTGAGCCGGATGGGTCAGGTATAACTAAGGATTCGGCAGGGACCGGGTCGGGGAGTACGGGGCCGTGAGGAAGCGGCACGAGTGTAAAAGACTTTGAGTTAGAACTCCAAATCAGTCTCGCGGCTCGATACTCTTCAGCACGGTCACCAATACTAGCCCAATATTCAAATCCGAACACGGGCTCTTTCTTCTTGGTTTTTGGTTTTGGCTTCGGGTTCCTATTTCTCATAAAACGAGCTCTTTCTCTCTCTAGAATGGTCCGGACAGAACTTTCTCTCTCTAGAACACATCTGAGAGTGGTTTTTGTTTATAAGGTATTTATAGATACCCTCACTTAACCATTTCTCATACGGGGGAGTCCAAACGATGAAAAACAGCGTGAAATCGAAAGGCTTCTTGGAAAACTGTGCAGACGAGCATACTACGAGTAATCGGATGACACATGTAGCCCTTAGTCAGACTAGCATAGTAGGCCTGCACCAGCTAGCTCAAGTAGATGCGTTAGATGGGTCGCATCTACCCGGCTTATTTTTCAAAGCCTAATCGCCGGTCTAGGCCAATGCAGAATCTGTCAAAAAAGGTCGGAAGCAGACCCAAGATAAGTTGTTGCAGCATCGGGACAATTCACAACCGTCCCAGTAACAAAAAGCATGGAGGGTCGGCCATCATTTAGGAGAGAATGTTCGACCGAGGTGATCCGATTAATTGATACCAAGGTCTAAGGGACAGAGGCGTCCCGAACTGATTCTTTTACAAGTCTTCATTCCCGATGCTCTTGAAGACTCGGGGGCTACTTATAAGGGAGCAATTCGCCGACCTTAATAGAAAAGGAGTCAATTGTAAATAGAATGAGACAAATATGCCTATTATAGTATTTATTATTTATTAGAGTGTAATTTGTAAACAAAGTATTTTGTAAAGGACTAAAGGAGAAATAAAACAATACCACCAAAGACATAAACGGCTCCACCCTTCCCCACTATAAAAGGGAACCCGTTATTCTTGATTGGTGGGACAATTGAATATAATATTCTCTTTCTACTTTCTCTCTCTAGGATAGTGAGCCTTAGTCACATCAGGTTCAAGATCCAACATTATTCCCTCTTGTCATTTATTCTCTCATCAATGGCGAGGCTCCTGATCATGAAGAAACAATGGTTGAAGTTGTAGGAAATCATACTGAAGAACCCCATTTGAGAAGATCCATTAAAGATCGTCGACATTTCGACTAGATACCTAACAAATGAGTACATGTTACTAATTGACGGGGGAGAACCTGAGTGTTTTGAAGAATTTGTGCTGCACATTCAAAAGAAAGAGTGGTGGAAGGCCATGCAAGAAGAGATGAAGTCATTGCATGAGAACCACACATACAATTTGGTGGAGTTACCAAAAAGGAAGAAAACACTCAATAATAAATGGGAATTTAAGTTGAAGACTCAGAAGGAAATTCACAACCAAGATACAAGGTGCGGTTGGTTGTCAAAGGATTTGGTCAAAGAAAATGTATTGATTTTGAAGAAATATTTTCACATGTAGTAAAAAATGTCATTTATTCGTGTTGTTCTTGGAATAGCTGCTAGTTTGAATTTGAAAGTTGAACAACTTGATGTGAAAATTTATTTTCTCCATGGTAATTCGGAAGAAGAAATTTACATGAAACAACCGGAAGGGTTTGAGACTAAAGATAAAGAGCATTTGGTGTGCAAACTAAAGAGGAATTTGTACGGTCTCAAACAAGCACCACGACAATAGTATAAAAGGTTTGGTTCTTTCATGGTGGAACACGGGTATAATAAAACTTCATCTGACCATTGTGTTTTCATCAAGACATTTTCTGAAAATAATTTTATCATCCTTATGCTTAACGTGGTTGATATGCTGATTGTTGGTCGTGATATTGCAAAGATAGAAAAGTTGAAGATGGACTTAGCAAATCATTCGCAATGAAACATTTGGGTCCCGCAAAACAAATTCTTGGAATAAAAATCACTCGAGATAGGGTGAACAACAAATTATGGTTGTCCAAGGAAAGATATATTGAGAATGTTTTAGAAAGATTCAGCATGAGCAAAGCTAAACCTGTTACTTCTCCACTTGTACGACATTTTAAACTTTATTCCAAACAATCACCTACAAGGGAGAGCGACGTGGGAAAATGAATAAAATACCACACTCTTGAGCTGTGGGTAGTTTGATGTATGTCATGATTTGTACAAGACCTGATATTTCTCATGTCATCGGAGTAGTCAGTAGATTTTTATTTAATCCTTGAAAAGAGCATTGGGAAGTTGTAAAATGGATATTCAGATATCTTCGAGGAACCTCCCATTAATGTTTATGTTTTGGCCATAGTAAACCTATTCTTCAAGGCTACACAGATTCATATATGCTTGGTGATGCCGATAGTAGAAAATCTATTTCGGGATATTTGATAACGTTTTCAAGGGGATCGATTTCGTGGAAATCAAGACTATAAAAGTGTGTTGCATTATCCACTACCGAGGCTGAATATATTGCCATTACTGAAGCTAGTAAAGAACTTGTATCGTTGAATAATTTTTTTTATAGAGTTGGGCTTCAATAAAGAAACTATACTCTTCTTTCACCTCTTTCATAGCAAACATACATAATTTATATGAACCTTAGTCATTTAAAGTTGTTTATGATCCTCGTTGGAAAAATAAAATAGTTGAAGAGCTTACCGCTCTTTATCAGACTCATACATGGGATATAGTTAAACCTTCATCTGGTAGCATATAATCGGATCTCGATAGGTTATTATAATTAAAACAAAGTCTAATGTGTATGTTGAAATATATAAGGCTCGTCTTGTAGAAAAAGAGTATTCACAAAAGTATGGTATGGATTATGATGAGACACTTTCCCTAGTGGAAAAGATGAGGACAGTTCGTACTCTTATTGCGGTTGCATTCATTCGTCAGTGGAAGATCTTCCAACTAGATGTAAAAAATACATTTTTAAATGGTGATCTTCGTGAGGAGGATTATATGACTCCTCCTCCAGGTGTTTCTCACCAACCAGGTGAAGTTTGTCGATTTTGGAAAGTTGTATATGGTCTCAAACAAGCTTCACGTGCCTTGTTTGAAAACTTCTCTATAGTTATTACTTCACTTGGTTTCCTTGCTAGTAATCATGATTCGGCCTTGTTTATCAAATGTACGAGTGCAGGACGAATTACTTTATCCCTATATGTAGATGATATGATCATTATAGGTGATGATATTGATAACATTGAGGCATTAAAACATGATTTGGTTCTTGCGATGCAATACCTGAAACTATTACGTTATATTTTAGGTATGAGGTGTCTTACTTTCCAAAAGGTTATATTCTCTCTCAGAAAAATTATATATCTGATTTATTCGAGCGAGCGCGACTTTCGGATAAGAGGACGGTAGATACCCCTCTTGAAACCAATGCTCGGTATTCTCCGACTGATGGTGTTCCTTTGTCACACCCAACTCTATATTGAACACTTGTATGGAGCTTGGTATATCTTACAGTTACTAAGCCATATATAGCGTATGTTGTTCATGTGGTTAGTCAGTTTGTTACTGCTCCTACATCCATCTATTGGGAAGCTGTTCTTTGAATTTTGAGATATCCTTTTGGCACTCAGTTACAGAGAATTTTATTTCCCTCGACCTCTTCGATTGAACTGCGTGCCTATAACGATCTGATTAGGATAGTGATCCTCATGACCAAAAATCTACTATTGGTTTCTGTATTTTCCTTAGAGATTCATTAATATCATGGAAAAGCAAGAAACAAGATGTTGTCTCTAGATCGTTACTGAAGTTGAGTACTGTGTTATGGTCGTCACCACATATGAGATTGTTTGGTTATGATAGTTTCTTGCATATATGGGGGTTAATGTTACTAAACCCATTTCCCTATATTTTGATAACAAAAATGCCATGGAGATAGCAAAGAATTATATTTTTCATGAGAGGACGAAGCACATTGAAATAGATTGTCACTTCACTTAGCGTCATCTTCAGATCGGCACCATCTCGCTTCCATATGTTCTATCAGCTTTACAGGTTGCTAATATTTTCACAAAGGCTCAGTCAACAGTGCGGTTTCGTTTTCTTTATAACAAACTCTCAATGCTTATTGCTGTTGCATTGTGAGTTTGAGGAAACATGTTAAATATATAAGGCCTAAGTCCGTTAGCCCTTTAGTATATCTATAAATAAGATCATGTACATTATGTAATAGACACACTTTCTAAATAATATCAAAATCCTAGCCGCTCTCTTTTCTCTCTTTTGTTTTGTATTTTACAGAAGTGAAGTATTTTCGACCATGTGCAAATTGGATCATATAAATGGGTTACTAGACTCACAAATAAATATATAACTTTTAATATTTTTAAATCTCTTCCTCTTTTTCTAAATTCTTGTTGATCTAATTTTTTATTTGTACTTTCTTCTATCGAAAATCAAAAGTCTTGTTATATCTCAAAATGATTTTTATCAAAATATCTAAAAAAATAAATAGATTTAAATAAGTTTTTTGATAGCGTATTCAATACGTACCTCAAGTTTTTATTTTCTATTTGGTTTTCCAATAACTTTTTGATATGAACTCAATTATTACATAAGCTTTGTTCTCTTTATACTATTTTCTAACAATACAAATTAGCATATGTTGCAGCAGAAACAACGATGTGACCATCAAGAATCAAGACATAGTTGATTTGGTTCGTGTCGACGGAAAAAATTTCACTCGTTCGTAAGACAAATTGAGTTTGTTGCAGTGAAAGTTTACTGCATCTTTGATTACAAATCCAAAAATATTTTGAAGCTTACCGATAAGATACCAAAATGTAAAGAGATAAAGGATATCTTACCGATAATGGTTTAACTCAATACTATGATAAAATGAAAAAAAAAAATAGTATGAATGTGGTGGGCGAAAAAACTAGAATGAACAGTGAAAAACATATAATTAAAATAATGATAGCACAAAATATTAAATAAAATTAGGATCTCACAAAAACAAATGGGTTATGTTCTTAAACTATCACTATTTCGATCTTGTTCAGGTTTTATGATTACATTTTAGCTGAGTTTTTACTTTACCAATCTTAATAAACTCTTGTTCAGGTTTTATGATTACATTTTAGCTGAGTTTTTACTTTACCAATCTTAATAAACTCATGTCTTATATAAACAAATACCATAAATTTTTCGTCAAGCTGATTGTCAAGGGAGATACCACTTTATGTTTCTAATCTTTGCGACTTCGACATCTTGTAAATATTTTAATCTCTTAAAAGACAACATGTAATATGGAGAGATCTGATTGGCTCTTTATGTTTCGCTTGATGATCTCAAAGATTTGTCAAATAATGATTTAACCAGAACAGTTCATTAGTTTTTATCTCTAATAATCTCTTCGACTATCTTGAATGTAACTTTGGATTGAAATCATTTATTCATACACTTTATTTTCTCTTTATATATATACTTTTTAGAACGAAATGTTTATCTGTTTTGTCCTTCACAAAAACTTATGTGACAAAAGTCTCAATGACTTGATACCCGTTGATCTTCTAAAAAAAATTAACGGTTCAAATTAAGATATTAATGTTGTCTAATATTTTCAAATAAACCTATGGTACAAGATATGTTAACATATTTTATATTAAATCTATTTATTGAAGCGTCGAGGGCAAGTTAAGTCATTGTAGATCAGTATTGATAATGTGTGTTATCACAAATGAGAATAAAACAAAGATATTTTGGTTTCGGTAATTATGGTGACATATTTGTTTGCAGAAAATCATGTTTACCATATAAAAAAAAAGGGGTTTATACCAATTGGGTACAAAAGCGTATCCAATTTACTAATAAGTCCAGTCGCAAATAGATTTTACCGATACCTACCAAAATATGATTTTATTTACCTATTAGTCCAAATTTAAATTTTAAATATAATTTTATCCTTAATGAATTTGATAATATGAAAAAAAAAATTGAGGAGAAAGAATTGATTTTGAAATTGGGGTTAAATATTTTAATTTGGGATGTAATTATTTTGTTTATTATAGATAATTGAGTCTTTTTTAAAATAGGCTGGATCTATTTGTAAAATGGATCTGTTGGGGTATGCTTGGGTAAATAGAGAAAATTTTTAGACCCATTACGTAAGTCTCCCTATAAAAATAAAGATTACGTCTCTAGTTTGAAAGAATATAGAGGAAAGTGATAATAATAACACGGGATTTGTAAAAAAAACAGACTTACATAGTTGAAGACTCCAAAATATCTGAGGACAAAAATAACAAATGTATTCCAAGTTGTTTTACGCAAATATTAGAGAGGGAAACCAAAATGTTAAATCTAGGTAGTCTCAATTATCATCACTTCGGAGATAGGCAGTCTCGTATATTTCACGCGTAGTTTTATTCTTATCACACGTCATATAAGTATTTGACCTATGAACTAGACTTTTAGTGGTGAAGTGTGACCCACTGGTAAATAAACTGTTCCACTTCCTCACGTAAGTATCTGTTAGGGGTGTGAAACGATAATTTTGAGACTTTTCTAATCCGCAACGTAGGTAACCGTTGGGCCTTATAACATGTCTGATGGGCTTCCAAATTCTTCAATTCGCTTCTCTCCCTATGTTGTTTTTAAAAATTTAATGGTTTTAGAGATAGTGATAAACTCTAGCCTTTTTACAGTCTCGAATGGTACATATCCTCTTCAAAGTTATATGTTTTGTCTTAACAACTCTCTAAAAGACTGATTGTCAATCTCTTAAAAAATCAAGACGAGAAAAGAAGAAAAAAGAATTGTTGGAATCCCAGACGAATGGCATATTCACATTATTCAAGTATTCGATTACGGAGGCAATATATCCAATAGAAGACACTTTGTATCACATGATCCTCCACCCTTTTTATTTCCTTCGACTCGACCTTCCATAATAAATAATCAACCTTCCAAACCTACTCGCTCTGTGGGAAATGAGTGTCGACCACGTTTCATCTTGATGGGACATTCAAACATCAACGAGATATCTCCCTCAAGGAATTGTGTGATGCCTTCGGAAAATTTGAGATACTCTCCCAACCATCATGAAAAAAAATACCTATAACTATCAATGCACCCCAAGCTACACCCCCGAAAGAATTGGATGGGTGCGGCACATATGCTTCTACTAGAGCCCATAGGATTCTTGCACCTTAAACTATACTCCCAGAGGGATCTCAAAGCAAACTATCGATTGTCGGAGACAATCTTATGTGGTTGATCGACGAACCGAAGGATGGAGCAAGAGACCGCATCAACTTGGGGTCAGAGGGTGTAAATTTAGATGAGAGTGAAAGTAGTACGTGGAAGGAGATGGAGATCCCATAATAGAACAAAATAAAGATTCTAAATCTTAATAAATCAACAACAACATCTGAAGTCAAACTTCCTTCTATAAATAATCAAGGTGCTAAAGTGTAATCTCCGTAAATTCAAAACCGGATACTTGATTGCTTTAAATAAAACTACTACTCCGAAGAGGAAGAATCAGATATATAATCACGTTGGGGAATCTACAGCTTAATGGATATACACTTCCCAAAGGAAGGTGATATGTCGCTCTTTATTAAAAATAAAATGTTAGTCGTCTGGATGTGTTGAATTGGGGGCTTTGGTTCCCGCTAGATCCTTGATAGTTTGGTATTTTGAGTGGGAAAAAATGTACCCAATATAAGGGAACCCAAATACCTGGTTCACGTTGATATCGTGCATCACCGTGTCAAGACTGTCTCGGATTAAGGTGCATATGGATTAATTCATGGTAATCCCTTTCTTGTCAAGGAGCCCTCGTATCCCCATTTATTTTATTACTTTAGCAAAACGAGTATAAAGTTGTATTCGACCTTATTGAAGCTAAGAAGACTTATAAGTAGCAATTCTTATTCATTAGTGGTTATTGGGAAAATGGCAAGGATATCTCGAGGAAGATTAATCTTGGTTGTTTTTCTATCGGTTTAAACCATGATTTTTATTATATTTTTATGCTTAAACACTCATTATCCCGATACTCTTACAGTTATATCTAAGTTCCAACAACAGCACTTGAAAGTTATTGATGAGGCTTTCTGGAAGCTAGACCAATGGGTCGTAAATAATTGGTTGAACGAGTTTTATAAGTGTTTCACACCGACCAACTTGATTCAGAGTCATCTCTATTGCATAAATTCAGATCTTGCCCTCTTTGAAAGAAAATGATGACTCCGCATAGTCCGTTGTAGGTTCTTAAGCGACTAGAATGTTCTGATGCCCAACTTTTTTTTCCAACAAAACATCATTGGTGATTCAGTCCCCAGAAAACATGTGACAATCGTTGTAAAAGATAAACAAAATAACGAGTAGCTTATGTAGTTGATGACCTAACAATGACTTAAAAACAAGAAAATAAACCACCCCTAAAAAGAAAGTAGTCATTACACACGTCATGGGATAAAAAGGAGAAAATAAAAAATAAAGAGAAAAAGAAGTCCAAGACCGGCCAGGAAGTTGTTCCCATCATGGATCAATCCACCATTCATTTAATGTTTGACTGCTATGATGCTCAAGAACCATAAAAACCTTTCCCCACCTCCTTTAGATGAGGACCATAGTTTGTTGTGGTCCAGCCTTACCTCCGACAACCATCAAATCTTTAACTGCAGAAGGCTCTCGCATATCCGAGAAGTCACACTACTTTTTTATTCTCGTTCTTGTCTCGTACCCTTATACTGACCATAATGTCTCTTTAAAAACGCTTACTATCAGAAATTATCTTCTTCATGTGGTGGACATATAAAAAAAGATAGCTCATTTGAATCGTAGCAAAATAATCACTTGATTTTAAAGGACTATAGTGATATCTTTCATTTCGTTCTTTTCTCAAGGAATTGTGACTTATGCCCGACCCGAACTGCTTTCTTTGATACTTTTCCTGATCTCGCAAAGACTCAGACTAGCGTCATCTCCCTCAGGGGCCTCTTTCCCTCCAATTTTCTAAATTTCTTAACGGACCTTTCTTGGTCGATCTATCATTGTTTCTTTTTTTTCATTTAACAACGCAATTTAACTACGCAATCGATCACGATGTTGTTCTAGTGTTAATTGCTCTTGTTATTTTTCGCATTGATGTTGGGGTTTATAATACCAAGCTAAATGATCATAACCTTCTCCACCTGTGATTCATTCGGGTGACTATCGCAAAATCCACCTGCATCTGAAAATTCATCTCTTGCTCGAATCTGAGGACAAGCCAAGCACACTAATGATTTTATATCTTCGTCTACGGGCATATGTCTAGGCTCCCACTATGATCGTCATCGATGACTCCAAAATATTTTATGGGTAGTGTTAAATGTATTCCAAATTGAGTCACGCACGTATTAAAGATAAACTAAAAATGTTAAGTCTAGAGAGAGAAGTTGTAAAAATTTGTTTATAATCATTAATTTCTCATTCTAATGATAGCAGACTCTTGGACTTACGTGATTAACCCAATTTTTTGGTTATTTCACTTTGTTATTCACTCTACTAAACACATTTATTTATTATTACATAAGATACTCTCAATATTACACTTATTGAATTTATCTTACAAAATAAATTTTAATTTAATATTTTATTAGTTCGACATGTAAATCGGAAAAATCATGTTCCATCGATAGCTATTAAAATTATGTAAAGTATTAAAAAAACTCAAATATAATCTATAGATTTAGAAAAGAAAATATTTAATTTTCTCTTCCTGGTAATAGCCATCATCGGTAGCCTAGACCCACACCGTGAGTAGGGCTGTCAACGGTTCTCCGGAACCGAGAACCGGACCGGGACCGAACCGATAAGGACCGGACCGAGAACCGGACCGAATCTTAACGGCCCGGTTCGCGGTTCCATTCTAAAAACCGAAAACCGATAAGGAACCGAAACGAAAAACCGGTTAGGAACCGAACCGATAGAACCGATAAACCGATAGAACCGATAAGGAACCGAACCGATAAAACCGACAGGACCGAAAGAACCGATACGGAATCGAACCGATAAACCGGTAGAACCGATAAGAAATCGGACCAATAAAACCGATTATTTATTATTATTATATATTCTTTTATAAATTATAGTACCAAAATTAATAGTTAATTACTAATTTTTTAAACTTTAGTTTTTATATCATTTATTTTAATAAAAAAATAATTAAAAATCAATTTTTAATTGATTTTATTTTTTTAAGTGGACCGAACCGGACCGAAACCGGACCGAAACGGGACCGGACCAAACTCGGACCGAACCGAACTCGGACCGAACCGAAACCGGAACCGAACCGAACCGGACCGAACCGGACCGGACCGAACCGAACCGAACCGAAAACTTAGCGGTTCGGTCCGGTTCCAAAAATTAGAACCGAAAGCTTAGCGGTCCGGTTCGGTCCGAACCGATAAGCTTAGCGGTCCGGTCCGGTTCCTTCAAAACCCGAACCGAACCGGACCGATAACAGCCCTAACCGTGAGTGACCTACACCATGTGACCATGTGTCTGCCCTAAAAATAGATGCAATTGCCTCTCGACCAACCGCAATTAAATACTTCCAAAATCTTATCCCTTTGGCGGAAGACCCCAGCGATAATTTAACGTCTGTCCGATACTTTAATGTGGCTCTGTTTTTTAGTACCATTTTAACTTATTTTATGTCGTTTAGCTAACAAAATTTAGATCAGTATAGGGGGAGATACTATACGGTGTAGTTCTAATTAATATAGGTGGTCACATTTTACAATATTTTTAAAGGGCAGGGCTTTATCTGTGACGAGACTGTTAAACTTTTCACACTTCTGTTATTTGCTTTGCGGAAAATTATCCAATGGGTAGGATTTTTTACTCGGATGAATGGTTTAAACTACGTTTTAATTTGTTTTTAATCTGTCAACTTTTACTTAAAAATTTGATAATTTTACATTATCAATATACCCACCCAAGTTTGAAGACATTCTTGATAAATATCATAAATTTTATTCAATATCAATAGATTATATTTTTAAAACATTGATAACATTTAATATATAGATAAATTATTAAAAATGCCGAAAACCAAGCTATAATGTCATCTAATGTACAAATTATTATATATATTTATTTGATATATATTTTATATAAATAATTTTCACTTAATAGTTATATATGCTATCTATCAACTATAAAAGTTTTTTTTTCTGTTTGACATTTTAAATAATTTAAAATTGGGTAACCGACTCCATCTTTCTCTTTAGTATCAAATTTTAGTCTACTACAATTTTTTTTTTTACACCGGTGGTTTAAAAAGAAACCAGGTTTCTCAGTTAGTCTACAACTTAGCAGTATCAGAGGACCATAGTGTTTGTAAATAACATCGGAGTCCTCGTATAAGTTTTTCAGAGTTTTTTCGAGTTGTTTCATCTAAGTATACAACCAGGTTCATCGGAGTATCGTATGAGCTTTTTTAGGTGAGTTGTTTGTTATTTATCATCGTTAGAATATATTTCATTTGACCATCGGAGTATCAAAGTTGAGTAGGTTCATCTGGTTTGTTCAATTTTTAGAAATCAGTTGTATAATAGTACGTTTTCATGTATTTTCATTTTGTAATAAGTTATAAACTGATTGTATAATACATTTTCTTTGGTTATTATATTTTTGTAGTGTGTATACCTAGAATTAATTTTAGAGTTTCTAGGCATGTGTTTGTTGAAGATGCGAGTTGACGGGAAGAAGATGTGTTCTACATGCATGTAGACATGTTATTCATGTGCACATGAACATGCAAGTCTAATAGGAAATATTTTTTATAAAACATACAATTCGCTTAGAATACACATGTGAGATGTTTGAAAAAGTCAAATGTCTCGCATATGCGAGACGTTTGTAAATATTCATGCGAAATTTATCGTTTATTTATGCGATTCTTATATTTTATTCTAATCAATTATGAATTTTTCAATACAAGTAAGATATATCTAAGCCACGAGTGTGTATTTTCAAACATGGTCATCAAACTGCAATTGTTCCTCTTACCGAGTTTAAAAATTTTGAAGGTATCTAAAAGTATGTTGAAAGTCGATGAGATGTTACCTATTGTTGCGGTGATAACAAGAATTGTTTATCTAATAATGAGACGAATTTGGTGGATTTTACAGTATATCTTGATGCTGAGCGTTTAAAAAAATTGTTTTCTTATAGAACAACAAGTTGTTCATAAGGTTGTTAGAGAAATGCGTAAACAACCTAGCATAAGTATGAGATAAACCTCAAATAATCAATAATTTAGTGGGAGAGTAGTAATAGTTGGTCAATTAGTAGACTCAATTGGTTAGGTTGATGCAATTACAAGTGTTGGTCAAGTTTTTATCAAGATGTTGCAACTCTAAGGTTATCTTAATGTCGCTATACCTTAGAGAATAGTTTTGGTTTTAAATACATGCATAATACAAAAAGTAAG
Organism: Limnanthes douglasii subsp. nivea; assembly: GCA_036936605.1. Taxonomy (NCBI): domain Eukaryota; kingdom Viridiplantae; phylum Streptophyta; class Magnoliopsida; order Brassicales; family Limnanthaceae; genus Limnanthes; species Limnanthes douglasii. Next base: position 370,704,771 of record JAUPFV010000001.1, read on the forward strand.
ATAAGTCCTTATCATGACAATAAAGCCTCAACTTGATGTAAATTGAGACTTTATGCATCATATAATTCCACGACCGGTTTCATGATCATTAAGAGATTTGTTGAACAACATATTTCCAACCCCGTTTTTTCCAAAAAATATCGGGAACATTTGACATCAGAGTTGATTGCTATAGAAATTCATGATTCCATTAGGACATGTTGTTCTGTGACTATAACAAGTATACAATCTTTTGTTAAACATGATTATGGTTTAAACATTTTTACCTTCTCTCATGGAATACTTTAGAGAAAGCAAGGAGGAGAGTTTTCAGGAATAGTTTTAGTTTTTTTAGTTTACTTTAGGGATACATCAAAACATTAAGGAGTCATGATATTATGAGCGACTGGCATTTGGAATATGTTACTAGAAATTTATTCAAGCCTTATTGCATAGTATTCGGTTCATGTCTTAAGGGTTTTCATTCACGTCATCTGCTTTTATTTGTCGATTGAACATTTTTAATCGGCAAGCATATATGGGTGTATTGCTATATGTCATATGAAATGATGCTAACAATGATAAGTGTAATGTCTCTTGGATTTTTATTTCATACATATAAGATGTGATTTGTGACTATATGGGCATGCGAGACATGCACACAATAGTCATTTATCCCACCCTGTGATTTTAATTTGATAACTTGCGAGTTTAGTATACCAATAATATGATTCTCATGTTAATAAACATGTGATTCTAGTGTTGATCTCATTGTATTTTGCGGTGATAATAACCATGCGAGTCTAGTTATATTTTACAATACGATTCTAGTGTAATAAACACCACGCGAGAAATATAAAAATAGTTTATTTATTTTGTTTTGCATGTACATTTCTTGTTGCATTTACTATTTTTGGTGTAAGGATGTTGAAAATTGGTTATAGTTTTTGGAAAGTTTGAAACCTCATTTGTTGGAACGTCAAAAAACTTTTATTTCAGACTGTCATTTAAGTATCATTAATATTGTTTATGTCTTGTATCCGAACTGCTATCATGCCTACTGTATTTTCCATCTTGTCGGAATTTAAAGTATGCTCTGAATAATTATAACATAAGTTTTAAATTTAGGATGATTCATAAGTTTAATCGATGTGCTTATGCTCAGCTTGAAGATTTTATATGTGAAGGAGGTCAGAAAGTTATTAAGTTTCTCATTACCTTTTGACAAATATGCTCAAGTATTTGTTAAAGGGAAACAATATGGTGTTATGGCATCTTCAGCGATTGAATCTTTTAACAATCAAATTAAAAACTGTGTGGTTTACTCTTTTTTGAATTAATTGACAAGATTAGAATTTTGCTTATGACTCAAATTTCACGATGTTATTCAGATGGGCTAAGCTGGAGTAGTAAATTATGTCATGAATATGAAAAGAAGCTAAAGAAAAATGTCGAACTAGGTCGTACATGGCCAGTCCATAAGTCTTCCGCAACCATATTTGAAGTTTTTTCAGATATGTTATGTTGTTAATTTTCTTGATTTCAAATATTCTTTTGGTTCTTGACAACAAGACTGTTTTCCATGCTCTCAAGCTTTTACTATAATATATTCGACTCAACATAATCCTATGATAATAGTAGAGTCATTCTTCATTATTTGCAATTACAAGTCAACTTATACTTTTAGCATACCAGTTTTAACCAATTTTGGTGAAGGATTAAGCTTTAATGATTTGTCTGAGCCAAAAAAATCACCTCCGAACATGAAGAGACGAGCTGGAAGGCCTAACAAGAAGTGTATTCCGTCTAGAGGAGAAATAACAACCAAAGAGTTGAGGTGTGGCTGTTGTTCAAAGCCAGACCATAATAAAAATACTAATGAGGAACTTGTTTATATATTTGAAATATTTGTTTTCCATGTTTTGTAGTTATAATTTCATGATTATAAAGTTTTTTTCTACTTATATGCAAAACCTGGGTTGAAAGCATTTGATAGAAATTTTATAGTCTAGTAATATGTGATTCTTTTTTTATCGAACATGCGAGTTTATTGTATATTAAACCAGCGCGGTTTTCTTGTATACTAAACATAATATTTCGTGTATACTGAACCATGTGATTTTATGTATATTTAAACATGCAACTTGTCTCACAATAGACCATACGGTCTCAGGTATATTAAACATGTTATTTATTATATATTGAACCTTGCGTTTTCTTGTTTATATATATATATATATATATATGATATATTGTATACTTAACCATTCGATTTCAAGTATATTAAACATGCAAGTTCTTGTATATTTAACCATACTAGTTTCCATATATTAAACATGCAAGTTCTTGTATATTTAACCATACTAGTTTCCATATATTAAACATGCGACTTGTCTTATAATAGACCATGCGATTTTAGGTATATTAAACATGTTATTCATGTTTATTGAACCATGTATTTTCCTTGTATTGACTATGCGATTTCATTTGTACTAAACCATTCGATTTCAAGTATGGTAACTATGTGAGTTCATGTATATTAACAACGTGATTTGTTGTATATTAAACGTTCCATTTATTGTATATTAGACCATCATATCTACTTAAACTATACTATAGCATGATAAGGCGACAAATTATCTGGATCACTTTCGGGTCGGCAAAGTCAAATAATGTAATAATGTATTAATAATAGTATCAAACCATGAGAAATGGATTGGGAAATAATAGGGACTCGGCATCCTCAGAATTTCACCCACATCACACCCACCACATCGCGTTCCGTCTAGGCCTGGTGCTCTGATACCATTTGTTGGGAATATGGATACGCATATTTCGTCTCCGTATATAATTAAGAACACTCTGATCTCCACACTAGTATGATATTGTCCGCTTTGGCGCTTGAAGGCTCGCACGGATTTGCTTTTGGTATCACTTCCAAAAGACCTCATACTAGTTGAGATATGTTCTTACTTATATACCCTGATCCTTCCAATGTCTAACTGATGTGGGATGTGGGACTTTGGTCACCACCCTTACAGTATACCTACGTCTGCTGATGTTTTGAAGCCTTTCGCAGCCCTCTCAATCTCCACACGCTCACAATTCGTCGCTGATCTTTAGATCTGTCATTTAGTTCAGTTTTCTTTGTGAAGTCTCCAAATTAGACTTATGTGTCTTGGTTATTTTACCGTTCACAATAAGTTAGTGTTTTTTATTTGTTTGGTCAACGATTCTTTACTTGGTGACCAGTGAAAAAAGCATGTTTTTTTTATTATATTTATATGAAAAAATATGTTAGTCGAAATATATATTTATGTATATTTTTTAATATCTATATATAAATCGAAAGATACTTCTATGTACGATGGAAATATTATTTTTATTTTTATTTAGAATTTTCAATACCAACAAGAAACAAAAGGTGCCTCCAAGGGGGTAGCCGAGTTCGTTGAGTATGGTATGCTTGTGACTAAAAATTATGAGTTCGAGTCCTTCTACATACGCTTTCTCGGCTGAGCCTATCACCTTGTGTGGTTTATCTTCTGGCGTTGGTTTGCAGGCTATCGCGTCATACTGAAAGTTTACCATGTGCACACTCATTACACTCTGAATAGCGGCTGCGCATTCCCTTAAAAAAAATACCAACAATATAGTGGTTTAAGCCTACGTAATACTAACCGTAATACTAACCGTAATACTAACCCGTAACTTCAACTTTTGTAGATATACTTTCTTCAACGATTAAGACAACTTGACATTAATTGATCCATGACCCTATAAGTGGTTTATGTAGTGCCCCGGATTCTTTAGCTACTAAACGACATTGACGATTCTGAATCGTAGATAGGCATAAGCTATACCAACAAGTTTTACAAATCAAGTGTGGTCCATTTATTTAAAAATTATTTGGAGCCGTGACAATACTTACGATTCTTTTTGGCATCTTATGATGTGGTTGAAGTAAAAAATAAGTCTGATTCACAAAACTACACATAAAATGTCCTGATTTAAAATATAAAATAATAAAAAAAAATTGGATTAACAAGTAGGATATATTCGGATTGTCGGGTTAGGACTAGACCGATTTGTTAAGCTACTTGACGGGTCGGGTTTGGTCAGCTAGGTAGGGAGGCAAATATTATAAATGAAGACGAATTCGTTAAGAATTGGTCCGGTTCAACTTTTTACGGATTATTAGTTTATTATAAAAAATTTGGATTTTAGTTAAAAATATACATAAACTAGAAAAAAAAGAATTATATATCTCTCCACCATTCTGGTTATCGGAAAAGTCGGACAGTAATTTTAGCTCCTAATCCCCTCCCTAAACTATCCGGCCAGTCCCAATCAAAAATCGGACCATAATTAACCATGAAATAGTTACATGGAGTAACCAAAAATACTCATCATTTTCAACAATTATCTACCATAATTTTCTTAATTTATTGAAATCCACAAGGATACATGTTCTACACCAACAAACTTAAATACAAACATCATCCCATTACAACACAAGAACTTCAATAACAAGACAAAGCAAAAGCAAAAGCACAAAAGCTAAAGTTCACACTATAATTACTACTACCACTAATTCACCAAACCCACTTTATTTCAATACTCAAAACTAGAGTATTTTAAAAAAAAGCTTCAAACTTTTCTTTTCTTACTTCAGTGGATCTTGTTTGATAAGTTACATTGTTGTCTGATCTCACCTTCAGTTCCAGTTAAAGGGTTATTTTCAGACAAAATGGTAATAGCCTTAGCGAATTCCTTAAAGAAATAGCTTTCATCTTTTGCCATTTTCTTCACATACGGCTTTGTTTTCTTGTCTTGTGCTAGCTGATGGTCCACGATCAACAGTCCTTTGTTGTCCAATATGTTTTTGTAATAATTGTTGTCTAGCACCATAGGGGTACCACGGTCATTTCTCACGTACTGGACTGCTTTCGGGTCGGGTATTGTGTCCGGGCACTTTTTCAGCATGTGTGGGACGTGGTTCGGGTTTAGAGCCGGGTCTACTTCTGGGTATAACCGATGGACTAGTTTCACACAGTGGGTTCGGCCGACGCTGTGAGCTCCTGTTAGAACGTAGATATGGAGACTTTTAGAAAAAATGACCCAAACATAAGATTTAGATCAACTATAAATACAAAAATTATATGCAAAGTTTCGACTTATCGATTTCGATAAATTTAATGTATTATAGATTTTAATAAAATTTGTTCTTTTAATAAAATTTACCCATCGACTATAACGATTTTGATAAATTTTAATAAAATTTATTCATCGATTATAACGATTTTGATAAATTTAGTCTACAATATACAGGTTTCAATGAAATTTGTTCATCGACTATATCGATCCGGATAAAAAAAAATTGTTATCGATTATAAGGATCTCGATAAATTTAGTCCGAAACGTCCCGATTAAATGTATTTACCGATTTGTTCATCGACTATAAAAACAAACTTTATCAATTATGAAGATCTCTATAAATTTAGTAAGGCGATGTACAGATAAATTTCAATTAAATGTATTCATGGACTTGTTCACCGACTATAACTATTTGGATAATCATATAAATTTAGTATAACTTATATATTTAAAAAAAAAAAATTGTTCTATCTACTGTGACAATTTTGATAAATTTAATCTATAGGTCGATGGATTTCATCGTAAATCTCAAACATTTTGCAAAATTAAGACATCAAAAAATAATTATATGAATTTTTTTTGTCACAATCGGAAAAAAAACACTTTTTTGAACCAAAATTTATAATGTTGGAGGGTAAAATTACCTAAAAGGGCAACAACTCCAGGGGTATCGATGCCAATGTCTTTGAATTTGTCAAGAACAACAGAAATGGTTTCATTATGGTCAGGCAAGTATTGCTCAACAACATCTGCTCTGCTTCTTCTACCATCTCTTCTTCCTGTTTTCAAGGGAATGAATGGACCTCCAACCTGAACAACATTTTTAAAAATTTAAAAAAAAAAAAACATATTTTTAAACATGCAATCTAGAGAGAGAGAGATATGTACCAATTGGATGCCATCTCTAGCTGAAAGAACAAGAATATCAGAGCAAGAAACAACACCAGGACATTCTCTTTCAACAGCTTCTTTGATCTCTTCAATGTACCTAAAGTTCCTCAAACCAAAGCTTCTGTCTGTCTCTTTCTCAGACAATACTCTCCTTGTTGAGTCCAGTAACAGTGATGCATCGCATGACTGCATCATGTATAAAAATCAAATCTTTATCATAAAAATCAAATCTTTATCATAAAAATCAAATCTTTTAGTTACCTGAACAGCACAGTCATGGAAGATGTTCCTAAGCCAAGAGAAAGCAGTGTTCTTGTGGCGTTTGTAGAGAAGCCTGACTTGTTCCCTTATGATATCTTCAGCTTGAGGACAAGTGTCTTTGTAGAAACCCATAACAAGACCAGGTTTTTCTACATTTACTTCTGCAAATGCAGAAACAGCACAAACAGTAGCAGCAAACAAGAACAAGAAAAGAGTTTTGGAACCCATTTTTTCTCTCACTACTCTCTCACTAGAGGTGAGTGAGCTTGTTGGTGTGGATCTATGCTTGAGATACCAGATCTGTTTAAATAGAATCTTGCTTCTTTTTTTTACTAGGGAAATTTAAGTAAAGATAGGTCCTTTATTAATTTTAGTAAAGTAAAGGTTGTGAATTTGATGTTCTTGGACCGGTTTTTTTGTAAATTTTTTCTTTTTTAATGCTAACATTTGCGGTTATTTCCTTATTTTACTGCTATTGTCGGGGAGAGGTACCACACAAGTGTGATAACAGTTATTGAAGTGTACAATTCTTATTAAATTTTTAGGTCAAGATCTCCGAATCTTAATTACGTGGGGACAGATTTCAATGCGATTTGTGAGTAGATTACTTTGTTAATTACATAGATAAATTAAAACTATTTAAAATAGTTTTAGTCTTGTTAATTCATAAATAATGATAACTGATATATCAGTATTATGGGTTTAAAAAATAAATATTATATATTGTTTTTTATTATTAAAATTATTGAAAATATGTTAAAACACAATCAATCAATAAAAAAAATATTATTGAACCAATTATATCTAATTCGAACCGCATTCGCATTACTATGTTATATTTTTTATTTAAAAAATTAATAATTGGTATGACCAGACATATAATAATTTTATGAAACATAATCACCAATTTATTTTTTAAAAGTTATATAACCTATATTTTTTTATTGTCAATTTATCATATAAAAATACTAATATTTGTATGAACAAAATAAACCTATAAATAATTTTATAATTGTTTAAATAAAAAATAACTAATAAAAATAAATAAATAAATTGTAATAGATCTATATCAGATAACAAAAAGCATCTTATATGCAAATTATTAATGCATCACTAAAAAATATGAAATAAAAAAATGAGTATTTAAATGGACTAACTCAATTCTGGCAAAAAATCATAAACATATTTAAATATGAGTATGGAAATATATATGTAGGTATTTTAAAATTCATTTTGTAATGTTACAATTTTATCTCGATATAGGTGACTTTATAGTGCACTCGATTATATTTAGAACAAGAAACAATCATAAAAGTTATAACGATAGAAAATATATATGTATACCTATACTACCAATTAGTATTCATATATGATGGTAATATTATAGTTTTTAGCTTTCTTGTTTTATAGCTAAAATATTTGGTTGTATTTGTTTGTCTTCGAAATGGGCTGTTAAGCATAAGAAATATGATTATGTGCATAAATTATGGTAAGTCTATGAGTCGAATAAAACAACAATTTAATAAGTAGAATGTCTTAATAAGGATTTAAGTCAAAAAATAATTATAGGAGTATAGAAATAAATTTCATAATAAGATCATAAGTTGATAAAGGCTATAAGTTAAATATAATGATAAATACCGAAAAGAAATAAGAAATATAAGCTTTTCGAGGAAATTTTGGAACAATCAATATGATAAAAAAACAAACATTTTTTAATACAAAAATAAATACCAACAGAAATATCCATAGATGAGATTGGTCCAAATATTGATATATTTATCACACTGTACATATATCAGCCGATACTATTATTCCTCTCCGATTGTGCAACAAAATGTTTTAACAAGACATACGTTAAGATGAATTGAACACGGCCACAATAATTATAAACATTATAATCAATCTCTATAGGCTGACAATCATACCATATCATTGCGAAGCTTATTGACAAATATATATTAGTCATTTATAAAATATTTACAAAACAAAATTTATCATGACATGATAATAATATCTTTCAGTTATAAGGTTCTTGTCACTTTTATAATTGTACCTTTATAATTAATTGAACATATTAAAGGTTATTTTTCTTCGCTTTTTGCTAAAATATTATGTTCTAATTTCATTATTTTGTAAATTTATTATTTGTTATAAAAAAGTTCTTATCAATTTTAGTCACAAGTCAAAAAGTTGATAATCCACCGTTTTGGTCAGATAACTTAATTATTTATATTTAACTCCTTCTAAATTATCTTATAATATTTATATATTATTTTAATTTATATGGAGTGTCAAACAAACTACTTTGGATTTTACATAATAAAACAGATAATCAAAATTTTCAAATGGCACGATAATATAACAATATCTTATTATTATATCTTATTATATGACACATACTATCTATATATTTGTAAATAATTAGCATAGTATTATAGGTGAAGTTCCAAAATTTTCATCATTGACCACATTGAGTATTAGATTCTCGGTATGAAAATCAAACAATAGACGTAATTATAGAAAGAGACGATAATTTGTTTGCTTTAGAGAGAAAGAGTTGGTAATTGAGTATTAATGAGTAAATGTTAGTCATCCATTATTTCATAATCATCTCTCATATACATAGAACAGAAGGGTAAATAACATAATTAGTTACACATTAGGAAAAATTTCACTTTAGCCCTTACTATTTATATTCAATATCAAATTTATTCATTTAACTTTACAAAGCTTTAATGATAATCATTTTTCCTAATTTATTTTACTCCCTCATAATTTATATCTTTATCAGTAGTCTCTTTAGTCCTTATGAAGACTGCTGAATAAGGACTAAAACTACTTTGGACTGCTTCGAATAAACTTTCAATCTTCCTTCAAATTTACTTGTATTCTTCACGTCTTCCTCGAAAAAAAATTAACGATGGCTTCGAATTTTCATCTTCAAGAACTCACCTCGAGGCATTGTGTGGCTTTTCTATGTTCGTTTCGAATATTCACATGGCTTTTTTAATCATTCATCTAGAATAGACTAGAAACTCATGGAGTAACACTAGTACGCGTGCACCATGTTATTTAATTTTAGCAGCTTACACGTGTCAACCCACTTTAGAGTAGGCAATCATTTGTCGGTTCACATTTCAACCTATGGACGCATGTCAACATTTCATCCCCTCTTCTCACATTCATCTTCACTAGTTCCTCTATTAATATTCTCTTTACACCCATTTTCCTATCACACACAAATTCTAGTGATAGAAAGAGAAAGTCACCTGAAAAGTGTGTACCTCACCACCACCTTCACCTGACAACACTAGCGGAGCTATGGTGGGTTCCATAGGTTCCTACGAACAGACTATTTTATATATATTACTAATAAGCGTACTAAAATGCTAAAATAAATCCTATCACACTGGTAAAAGCCGAGGTAGGAACCCACATGTCAAGCATTTGAACCTCAGCTACTACTATTTTACCCACCTTTTTTTGGACAACCTTTGTTTTACAACCCACTATTCTTTGCTATAGAGTTTCTAGGTGTTTATACATAAATCTTTTCATTTTTTGAAATAATTTGTTTTATATATATTTTGGAGCATTTGCATTAATAGTTCTAAAATTGAATATCATTTTATCTCTCACTTCTTTAGCTCTATTTCTAGGTGTTTACACATAAATTTGTTCTTATTTTTTCAAAGAAATTTTATTTTTATATATTTCATCATTCTATCGTTATTTTACCCACCTTTGTTTTACAACCCACCATTCTTTGCTATAGAGTTTCTAGGTGTTTATACATAAATCTTTTCATTTTTTGAAAGAATTTTTTTATATATATTTTAGAGCATTTGCATTAATAGTTCTAAAATTGAATATCATTTTATCTCTCACTTTTTTAGCTCTATTTCTAGGTGTTTACACATAAATTTGTTCTTATTTTTTCAAAGAAATTTTATTTTTATATATTTCATCATTCTATCGTTATTTTACCCACATTTGTTTTACAATCCACCATTCTTTGCTATAGAGTCTCTGGGTGTTTATACATAAATCTTTTCATTTTTTTTTGAAAGAAATGTTTTTTTTATATATATTTTGGAGCATTTGCATTAATAGTTCTAAAATTAATATCATTTTATCTCTCACTTCTTTAGCTCTATTTCTAGGTGTTTACACATAAATATTTTCTTATTTTTTCAAAGAAATTTTATTTTTATATATTTCGGAGCATTTTCATTAATAGTTCTAAAATTTAATACCCTTCTGTTGTTATTTTGGAACAGTTAAATCATTTTCATATGACTTCCACATGTTTAGTTGGTTGTTCGTGTTTAAAAGTAAAAAATTCACTAAAATTAAAAAATGAATTTATAAATTATTGATATTATTTAAATGTAAATTTAGAAAGAAGTTATATTCGTTTGATAAATATTTTATGTGATATTAATAGTTTTTTAGAAATTTTAAAACATATATTGAAGTGTACCCACCTAATTGTGCATTTTATAGATAACCCAAACTTGACCTATCATTCCAGATTGTAGTTAATAATACACTGAAGATGCATCCAGGACACCACAAGGATCAAATCATGGCTACGCCACTGCCTGACCCCATCAATTTCTCTGATTCTTATTCATCTTTTTTATTAATTTGAATATCTTTCTTCACTTTAGTTTATGAAATAACCAAACCCCAGTAAAAAAACTCAATTTTGGCATCTATGACTATTTCATTATTACTGAGAAAATCTAGCAGCAGGCGTGATAGATAATTCACAACAACTTTCAACTCACACCACTGTATACGGAGCCTTCAACCCTGACCATAATACTTCCGGGAGCCAAAACCCTTTTAACTTGATCCCTGTAACTTTCTCACAACTATCCATTCAACAATCCAAAACTAAATCTCCTCAGAACCCCACACAAGCACATTATATCAACACTTCAACTCCTCCTCTAGTTAACCGTAAACAAACACGTGGGAAATATCCTCAGAAATCACTAGAAACAACTCCTACTAATACTCTGACCCCTCCTCAAATCAACCGCAAAGAAACTCCTTGAATACATTTGGAAGCTCATTCTCAAAAGAACCAACTTCCTCGAAGAAGTGCATTCCTAGCTATAGAAGATTATGTGGATATCAACACTTCACAGAACCAGGCATATTATCCTCCCTCGAAGGAGATGGTTGTAACCAATAAAGATTCACAAACAACTTCTTTAGAGATCAACCAACAAACTACAATGATTATTTTAAATAATTCACAGGGTGCTACTACCAGCACTAACCCTCTTCAACTTCGAGATGAAGCCTCCAAGGAGAATGGTGAGTTAGACTCAAGGACAGAGACTGACTCTAATATCAAATATACCGAAAACACTTCTCTCTCTGACTCTGAGGATAATCTCTAAAAAAACCAACTCCAAAGAAAAAAGAAAAAAAAACCAGTCGTTTTGCCCGAGGACATCGCTGCAAACTTGAGCATAAATCTGAAGACAGTCCTCTCCAAATACCTTATTGCACTAAAGAATGTGCAATATGAGTACACCAATAAGTCAGAGGTGGGGATTCTACAAAAATAATAGGGCCTTCTAGATAACATAACGCTTTGGTTACCGATAATGGGAGACACTCCACTCTCTTGAGGAGAAAATGAACTTGTGGTCTACCCAGAGATCATCAACTGAGGTCTTCGATTCTCGTTGGACCCAATGATAGTAGAATACTTTGAGATCTTAGACTTGTGTTTAATGTAAGAAAGTCCAAACATGTGGCTCACACTCTTATCCAGTATAATGGCTTCAAGACTTGGCCAAATACCCCTATTAATCAAAGAATTCATGGCGATAACTGGCCTTTCCAAAAATCTGGTGCTACCCTTCTACTATCTCACACTCGAATATTTCTTCAAGTTGATTGACGATCTCCTCGAAGCCATAAAATTTTGGAAGAAAATATTTTTCTTTTTCTCTAGAGCTTGTGAAAATGGGAAATATTTTTGAGGAGAATCCTTGGATATTAAATCTCAAGTGGAATAGTATCAGTAAATGATACAACCCCATTTTCTTATCCTTACCTTTAATTGTGTTTCAAATTGATTGTTCGAATAAACATTTTAAATGGACGTTAGCACTTCAAAAAATATTGTCACCCAAATTGGCACTTCGAACAATGCTTTAAATGGACGTTTTCACTTTGGAAAATATCGCCAGTCAAATTGGAACTTCGAACAATATTTTAAATGGACGTTAGCACTTTGAAAAATAAGTCATTCAAATTGGCACTTCGAACAATACTTTAAATTGACATAAGAACTTCGAAAAATATCATTATAAATTACCCTAAAGATGATTAGTCTTTGTGTAATTCTCAAAATAACTTAAGCATTACATGAACAACGAACGTTAGCCTACAAAAATAACTTCATTTATAATTGCAAACGGGGATGTGACACTATTTTAAACATTCCCGCGCCACCAGAAGAGGAAATAATATGTTAGTTATAAAAACAATAAAACTATAATATCATAAAAGAAAAAAGAAAAATTATTCCCAATACCACTTCAAATGCTCAATATTCCATGGGTGTTGTAAAAGTCTCCCCTCCTTATCATGGAGGCGATACATACCTGGTTTAATTCGCTCTATCACTGAATAATAAATTTCATGGTTCAGAGCCATTTTCCTAGCCTCTTATCTTTTGTATGCAAAAATACTTTCCTTAACACCTTGTCTCCCACCTTAAAATTTCCTCTTCTTACCCTCGAATTATAGCAACTCCTCATCAAAGTTTGATCATTAGTCAAATTCAGATGCGCTCTAACCTTATTTTCTTCAATTAAATTGAGCTACGTTCTTTTTGTCTCTGCATTAACATCCTTGGAATACTGAAGTATTCTGTAAGATGGGAAAGTTGATTCTGAAGGGCTCACAGCATCCATTCCACATATTAAGGCAAAAGGAGTTTCATGAGTAGTTTGTCTAAGTGTTTTTCTATAAGCCCATAATACCTCTTCTAAAATAAGTATGCCATTACCCAACAGAACCTGTCAAATTTTGAAAAAAGTTACAGTGACAAACACCTCATCTGAATACTTACACTATTCTGATTTTGAAAAAATTAAAGGATTTTCTTGTAATAATATTCAAGGACACTCCTCTGTATATGTTATGGTTTCTAAAAAATCTAGAAATATATTATACCCTTGCCTGATGTGTTCAACAACCACTTCATCAAATAGAAGAGTTTACCATCGAAGCTCACGAATATATAAAACTAATTTATCTTTCTTAGCCTCGGATATCCAAGTCATATGATTTTTTACCAACTACATATATGTCTCTAATCGAACTGTTTTTTCCCCACAAATACTCAGCTCATACTCAGCTTGTTATTTGATGCATGAAATCTAAATCGAATGGCCTGATACATAGCTTCTCCACAAGGGGAAATCAATTGCACCCCTCGTACTTGATCTCAATATGCTAGAACCTTTATCTGTTTGAACCACCCATGTTGTATCTACTGACAACAATTCTTTAACTATTTCCTCGCTGAATCGGCTTGAGTGAAATTCAACCAAAAAAATGCTAGTGCATGAGCCTTAATAACTATTCGAGGAGCATAATCTATATCAAAATCCCCTAGCTCAACCGACTATTTAGTCATTCTGCCAAAAATATCTGGTCGTTGTAGTACATTCTTCATCAGAAAAAAGGTTCAGACAATAATTATATGCGCTTGAAAATAAGGGCATATTTTTCTAGCAGTCACTGCCAAGGCCAAATCCAACTTTTCAAGCCTTAAGTATATTTTTTCCGACGCCAGTAAACTTTTACTCACATAATGAACTAGCCTAGAAGCTCCACTTTCTTCCCTTATTAACACAGAATGTTGAGTGTTAGATTCTCAACATGAAAATCAAACAATAGACGTAATTCTAGAAAAACTAAATAGCTTGTCTCTTTTTAGAGAGAGAAATAGTTGGTAATCGAGTAATAATATGTAAATGTCAATCATCCTTTATTTCACAATCCCCTCTTCTATTTATAAGACAGAAAGTTAAATAACATAATTAGTTACACATTAGGAGAAATCACTTTAGCTCTTACTATATATATTTAATAACATATTTATCCCTTTAACTTTACAAAGCTTTAATGATAACCCTTTTCCCTCATTACTTTTACTTCATGATAATTTATATCTTTATCAAAGCATATCATTAAAGCCTCAAATCATAATTAATCGACAACCATCGCTAAAAATGGCCACAATACCAGAATTGATCATCGAAGACATACTCAAAAGGCTATTGGTGAAATCGTTGTGTAGATTCAGGTGCATATAAAACTATGTCACTCTCTAATCAATGTTCGTGGTTTGCTAAATTGTATTTAAAATGAAGATCTTCTTATCATAAACTGATTCGAAGCGAAAGATGTATAGTAAGAACAATTTATTATGATATAACAATTTATTATGATATAGCTTAATTTGGGCATGAATCAACGTTCAAAACTCTATAGTTTCTAATCAATGAAAAATTAAAATATTGGCATCATGTAACATCTTAGTTTGTATGTTTTCATGCCTTATAGTCTGAAAGTCATCTTCCCACCTACCCACATATATTTAATGTATACCGTTTCCAAACTAGTGGTAATCATTACGTTGATGAAATACTATGGTAGTTTTTGTCTGAATCGATACTTCTTCTCTTCTTGTGAATTATCTCTTTCATCTCTCATTCTCACTCTATTCATAAGCAACAACTCATTTCTTCTCCAACACATAACTCTCTAAGCCACCATCTATTTTTTCTTTAACTCTCATTATTTTTTGTGTTTTTTATATTTTATTATCAAAATTTTCAACCAAATTATTGTTTCGTTTTTTATGAAAATATATTAAAGTTTTTCTTGTCTCTGTCCTAAAATGATTACAAACTAAAAGTTCAATCTCTATTTTTTCTTATACGATATTGTAACAAAATGCCTGGATTTATGTCATGGGAAACCGTTGTAATAGCTTATTCATATCATATAACCCTTTAGCACCGGTAGTTTTTCTCCTGACAAATAAACCAGTGTTTCATTACCAAACCCTACACTTTCTAACCTAAAAACAATTCAGCCCACCATTGACCCAACCCATCACTTACCTTCTCTCAGCCTAAAAAGTTTGTTCTCCATACTTGTACTTTCTTCATCTTGCCCAATTCAAAATCTACCGTGTTTTGTCTGCGTGTAGTCTAAATCTTACCCCGTTCATTTTTTAGCTCTTACATCTTGAGTCATCCATCATTCAAAATCCATATTTGTGACCTCAGAGGTCAGCCTACTGGTATATGCCCGAGATTAAAATAAAAATTAGTGTCTAATATCCTACCTCCCATTACAACAACTACCTAACTCTCACACATCCTCATATATGGTCCATTATCAATAATTTAAAATACTCAGATCAATCCTTATTTCCCTTACAAACACAACCAAAATTGAACAGTAAAACCTCTCAAACTCTTTCATCCAACCTCCCGCCTTCGCTTGACCTCCTAATGCTCAACAACTAACTATTCTCACTCATATCTTAGCGGATTCTTGATGATCTCAAAAATGAGATCTTATAGTCACTCTCATCGAGGATCTGATGAAGGTAATCATGGATTGTATGAATTTAATCTCATTTAAGAAATGTAGACCTCAAAAGGTCTCAGTTATATTACTAGTGACATTGATTTTCTAAAATTCGTGGACAAGTAAACAAAGAGTATAATTGGCAGAAAACTCTTGATTGGTAGAGAATTCCCGATTGGTAAAGAACACTCGATTTTATTGCATGGACCCCTCTACCACTATCAAGTGTTTTTATACTCATGCAACAAATGTGTGATGTTGAGTCATGTTTCTCTCCAATACTTTGGACCATTTCCCCTAGCCAATCATCGGTAATGCCCATTATCCCTAGAAGGTAGAGTAAATAGCCATTATCTCACTCTTTGAGCTAGGTACAACCTCTGGACTCTACAAAAGGCACAAGTATTAATTTCTCAAAGTAGAAATTACGGGTTATAGTTGTTAGTGGTGGTTCTTAGAATCATTGCTACGAAACTTTTTATTTTGATCATCACCTCTAACATATTGAGATAATTGATTCTGACCATAGTATGGATATTAAGTGTGCTACTAATATTGAATATGTGGATTCCCCTTCTATCAGGGGTCGTCTCAAGGATATGATTTCGGTTAATAAAAGAATTATTGAGGTGCACATGATCCTCAGCTAGGCTAGCATTTGACCTGAGTGTCTAATTTCTTAAAACTATTTTATCATGTAATGTACATGGGTTCAAATGACCAAGTATGGTAAAAAAATAATCCTAAATGTAAATGTAACAATGATATGTCTCTTATTTGTATTCTCATAACCAAGGTACATAAACTTAAGGTTGATTCTATTATTATAAAAATTGTCCTATTTTTGCACTGTATAAAAATCATGTCTATCACCCTCCTTACTCGGATTTGGACTGTATTGAACACTAGTGTTATTTCTATCTTTGTACTCCCTTTTCTCCCAATTCATATACACCATGTAACGTGTCTTCACTACCTTAATATTTCCTGTTTATCTATCACATATGCTATGATATTCCTAATTGTCTCTCTTTTTGGTCGGATTTAGGGTCTGTGTCTTTTAAAGATCATGATATAATTTGTATCGTCCACGGGGATTTCAACGTGATTTATAGGACAGAGGATCGTACATGATACTCTTACCCTTAGAATTTCTCCACTGATGATTTTAACAATTGTTATTAGCAATATGAATTCAGTGATCTTCGTGCATCAAATCATCAATTATCTTGGTCTAAATGAACAGCCTAATAACCTTATAATGTTTGAAATTAATTGTGTTTTAGTCGACAGTTATTGAGAGAATCTTTTTCTTTTGTCATTTTTTCACTTCGTATATCCCTACACTTTTGACCACATAATGGTCACCCTCAATTTGGATACCCCTCGGCCTTGTATTAAAAAATCATTCAGTTCATTAACTATATGATAGTCGCATCCCGATTATAACAATAGTATGTCCATTAGTTCGAATCTATTGTTGGTTTTCCCCGATATGAGTATCGTATTCTTAAAATCTACTCGACTTTACATAGAACCCTATAGTATGAACCATTAAGAGTTCAGCGATATTAGTAGTTGTTTCTCCAATGTAAAAAATAATATTTTTTTCTCAATCTAGTATAGCCTTTGACCTCTTTAACCTTATTAGAGTCTTTTTGGAAATATAATATTATTTTTCTTTTATCTTCCACAATAGGGCTGATGAGTCTTTATTTAAACAAAAAACCAGAGAGTCATGTATTAAACTTGGAGACCGTAACACCAAATTTTTCCACGAAAATATTAAAACTCGTATCTGACGTAATAAAATTACTCAACTCACCAATAATTAGGGGTACTCACAAATTTCCTCCACGAGTGTGGCCAACATTTTTATAAACTATTTCTCTGACCTTCTAGGTTCCAACATTGCTTTAGTTACCTTACCCTTACACGGGCGTCCTCCCTTTTACAACTAAGGTCAATCACAATTATAAGGCTCACATGATCCGTCTGATGCACGAATGACACGTGTCATTTCAGTATTAATAGTAACAAAACCCTTTGATCATATATTTATAACACTAGGTTTTAAAACTCCTCATTGAATACCATGGGTCTTGAGATGAAGCTCTCGGGTGCTAAAGTTTCTTCGTAGAAGTTCACATTTCTCATTCACGAGGGTGTCTTTGGGATCAGAGATTTTATAAATTTGTCCTACTTTTTTAACAAATATGTTTCAATTTGCCGAGATTTTCGGTTTATTATCTTTTTAAGTTTATCCTATTATTAGACTATTTCAAGTATTTTGAAATTTTTGTTCTTCTCCTCCGTATACTTTGTTGATGGAACGTCATATTACTTTGCTTATTCTTGACATTGAAGCTTTAATCAAATAAATGTTTATTTTTAAGCAAATTAAACTTGTTTAGGGAATCAACTTATTTTGTAATGAACCAAACCTTATCCAAGAATAATGGTTTTGTTTGGTTTGGTTACACAATGAAAAACTCAATATCTAATAAATAACAATCTCAAGAAAATGAATAAGAGACATATATTTAGACATCATTAACTGCCAAATGTTCAAGAACAAACATATTTGATGAACAAATAATTAAGAGAGTTAAACTAACATCAATATAATTTGGACATCTCATGACTACGCAACTTAAAGAACATACAAATAATTTTATTTATGGTAAGCGAGATGTTTTAGAAAACTATGATTTAGACTAACTATCACGATTCACAAGTTTTGGCGATTGAAAATAAGGATTCGTTAGGAGTTGATTGGTGTCACCACTGTTTTCGTCAAGTTTTAGCAATGTTTGTAATATATCTCGATAAGATCCGAAGATTTACGCCAATGTTGTTGATAAGATCTAGTGAACGTCGTCCGACCATTCGCTCGTTATGAATGATTAACAATCCATGTTCGCTATGATATTGTCATTTTGATAGAGTAATTCGTTATTCGCTCGACCGTAACGAATCTCGTTATCGATAACCGCTTTAAAATCCAAAAATTAAATTTATTAAATCTACCCCAAATTTAACAAATAACATCCACAATATATATAAACATCAAATCTACCCTATGCACCTATCAAACCATAACCAAACAATTTAAACTATATAAAAATTGCATTTTAAATATTAAACAAATAAATATTTAATATTTAATAATTTAAAAAACCAAATCAATCTAGTTATATATCTATCTTAAAGGCTCCATAAAATTCAATTGTTCAATAGCTATGTTTTTATTAAAAATATTTTCAAAAATAAAAAATCGAACAAATTATTGATGAAATGGAAAAAGATAACCATAAAAATAACGAAATATAACCTAGTCTTTTTTAATATCATAATAAAATTAAAATTACATTATATGAATGATAGTAACATAAAAAAAACTAAATGTTTTCTTATAAAATTTAAATAAATAAATAAATTGTATTACCTATAATTATAAAAGTATTTTAAAATAAACTATAATATTATAAAATAAAACAAAACTAACTTTGTAGTGATGATAACTAAAATTAGGTTTTAAATAAAATAAAAGTATGGATGAAAGAGTTTCATAAAGATAAACTCAATTTAAATTAAATACTTTTAGAAAAGCCTAAAGCAAGAATCCCAATGTTTGCTAGGACCATCCATCTCTTTTTAAAATATTAAAAAGTACTACAATTATTGTTGATGCATTATTAACATGTATTTCACTTGAGTAAGAAGTTGTTCATGTCTATCTTAACATATAGATTAATAATAAGTGAATAATGTACATACATATATAATAATAATTTAATTTCGATGGCGTGAAGTGAACTCATTATTTACTAGGCCACCGACACTTTCTTTTGTTGGGATGCGCCGATGAGTGATGAGTCATTGTTTTAGTGTGTCACGGACTTAAAATAATCTAACGAGGATCCCACCATGGCATACATTATTACAAGAGGTATCCGTACTAGATCCAAAAATAGGTAACCCTATCTAACTCATTTCGTTATTGAATTCAAATATATAATATAAATCATTTTTTTGGGGTGTTAATTGCACTACTATATATAATCTACACAGTTTTTACTGATTTTTTGTTGTTTTGATTTTATTTTGGGTATTAAAAATGTAGTTTTTAAAGGAAATATATACAAGTTTAGCCACACTACTATAGCAGAAGATCATAGATCAGTCTCCAAAAGAAGTCAGTTCAGCATTGAATAAGAAAGTCAAATGTCAGTCCGAGTTTGAAGAAATGGAATTCGTACTTAAAAAACCCACAACTTAGATGAACCAATATGTCGGTTGTTGTCGATGTATGTTGTTCTTTTTAATATCGTTGTTTGGTCGTTTTGTTGCGGTCTGAAGAGATATAAAATATGTATTCGAGTTGGTATACGGTAAACATTAGTGGAGTAAAAAGTATTTATTTACGATAGAAGTTAGAATATGGTGGATTTCGACTTCCGGAATTAAGCGCGTTTTTTAATCAAAATTTTTGTGGAAAAAAATAGATTTAAGATTTGAAGTTTGAAATTTATTATTGGAGGTTTGAGGTTTAATATCTGAATATAATATTTAGTTGAAGGTGATGGTAATGTAGAAGAAATGTGAAGAAGAGTATCCGAAAAGTTATGTGAGGAAGAGTATTTGAAGAATATTTTAAAAAGATGATGACAGGTTTTAAAATGTTTTTTACAGTAATTTGTTTTTGGATTATCGATTTTAGTAACAGATAGACCCTGAATTTTTAAAAGTTCGGTGGTAGTACTTGAACTATCTAGTTTTGAGGCTTTGAACAGTAACTCGTCCCTAAACTATCGAATTTAGTGACAGATAGTCTATGGACTTTCAAAAGTCCGCTAGTAGTCCTTGGACTATCCAGTTTGGATAAAGTTAGTCCACTACATGCGTTGACTGTCAATTTTTGTGACAGGTAGTCCCTCAACTATTCATTTTCGATAACGTTAGTCCTTTGACTTTCTATTTTTTATTAACTTAATCCGCTTAATAAACATGCGCAGATGGACTAACTTTATCCAAAATGGATAGTCCAAGGATTATCAGCGGACTTTTGAAAGTCCATCTATATGTCACCAAAATGGATAGTCCAAGGACTACAAGCGGTCTTTTGAAAGTCAATGGACTATTTGTTACTAAATGCAATAGTCAAGCGACGATTCACTGTTCAAATCCTAGTTTTGATAAAGTTAGTCTCCAACGTCTATTCATTAAAGTAAAGCTGGCAAGTTGCACCATACTCAACATAAACTTGTATCATATATGGTCCTTCGACTTTAACCTTGACTACTTTTAGAACTTCAACTTAAAGTTGAGAGACAATTGGTTATACAAGTTTTCGTTAAGTATAGTGTCACGTGGCAATTTTACATTAATCAACGGATGTGAGGGACTAATGATGACGCGGCGGAAATAGAAGAAGAAGCAACGATAGATGAAACCCTAATTTAAGGGTAACATGATGAAACCCTAATCTAAGGATAACACTGAAATTTTCAGAGATAAAAATATATTATTCCAAAAACTTAAAATAACTTAAGGTATATGAGGCTTTATATAAGAGCTTCTCAAAACCCTAAATTATAATACAAGGAAATAAAATAAATATTTTAAAATAAAATAAAATCAAATCAAATCAAATCTTAATATAATTAGATTTGATTTAAATACATAAGATATTTAAATAAAATAAAATAAAATTAAAATGGATTTTGTTTGGACTTTCTAGGCTACATCATCCTCTCCTGGTTGACAAGAATTCGTCCTCGAATTCACAGCACCATCAAGAACCTAAATTATATATTTTATTTTATTCAATTGTTACATTGGGAATTATAATTGTTGACCTTATCAAAATAAGATAAATTCTTCTCGAGTGTTCCTTATTCGAAGTAACATCCAGTTGAAGGAAAAAAAAGTTTCAAAAACATTTTCATAGCCTGAAGACAACATCCCCATGTCCAGTTGATGAAAAAAAATGGTTTTGAAAACCTCTTCATAGCCTGAGACAGCATCTCGATAAGCAATTTTTACCTTGATTCGACAATTGGTAGCTAATTTAAACTCCTTCAGTAACCGATCAATATGATCGTCATTGAAACGCGTAGTGTATCTCCCGCATACCAAACGATCTTTGAGATCTTCATGGCCATATGTTGTTCTCTCCTTTAGACCTTGAATCAGATGAAACAAAATTCAGAAACATGCTTGACTCGTAGCAGGAATTGAGGCTCTCATACTAAACTGATGACGAGGCGGAAATAGAAGAAGAAACAACTATAGATGAAACCTAATTTAAGGGTAACATGATGAAACCCTAATCTAAGGATAACAAAGACTGAAATTTTCAGAGATAAAAATATATTATTCCAAAAACTTAAAATAACTTAAGGCATATGAGGCTTTATATAAGAGCTTCTCAAAACCCTAAATTATAATACAAGGAAATAAAATAAATATTTTAAAATAAAATAAAATCAAATAAAATCAAATCTTAATATAATTAGATTTGATTTAAATACATAAGATATTTGAATAAAATAAAATAAAATTAAAAAGGCTTTTGTTTGGACTTTCTGAGCTACATCAACTAACTTTATCCAAACTGGATAGTCGAGGACTCGAGGGACTACAATCGGACTTTTGAAAGTCCGTGAACTATTTGTCCCTAAAATCGATAAACTAGGACGAGTTAATTTTCAAGATCAATTTTAAATATTAAAGGCAACTTGTGAAGTTCTTCGCAAAGAAAAACATCATTTTTTGTTTTCCTGACAAACTCAAGATGCTTCTCACTAAACATAATGAGTTTGAGAGGGAATATTAGCATACTAATCTTCTTATATTATGCATTTATTCCACATCGTTATTCTCTTATTTACTGTCGGTGTTTATATATATAGTCTTCATCGTTTATATACTACTAGTGTCTTTTTATATATATATATATATAAAGATTTTTTTATCTATTGTACTCATTTTCCTATATTATAATATAAATCATATCCATCTTTTTGTTTCTCTATTTTTTACAACTTCAAATTCTTGGGTTGAAATCTAAAATAATGAGATTTTAACAAAAGTTTAGAAAATTATGATGAAAATATTTATTTATTTCAAAATAAATATCTATGTTCCATGTTAGGTTTAATATTTTTCCGAAAACCTAACAAGTAAAGTCAATAAAAAGTTAAAAAGTATGTATTATAAATATATTTATTTATTTATAAATAAAATTTTAAAATTCAATTAAAATAAAATAATAATAATAAATAATACCAACCTATTCCCTAATAATATAAATAACATTTAATAAATAATGAATTAATTAGTTCTTTTAGGTTTTGTGAAGACTAATATTTTACCACTTGATTTTTTATATTAATTTTATTTTGAACTTTTGTTGCAACATAGTTTTAGGTACTAGGGGTTGTTTATGTTGGTATTTATATAATAAAAAAATCAAAATATTGAGATACTTGTGGTTTGTATTAGTTATTTTTCATTTTTCGATGTTTTTAGATGACCAATGAAGTTCTCCTTTGAAAAAGTTTGTATGTGATGATGAAATCTTCATTCTTCATCATTCTTTAATTTTTATAGAAAGTTGAAAATATTAGAAATCTTTAGTATTTTAGTGTTGCTAATAATTTTTATTTTTCTCCTTTTATTCATGAAGTATTTTGATTGGTCAGGAGGAGCCCAAAGTTTTGAAAGAAGTTGTATGTGCAAAGTTAATTAAGTTCATATATGAATAGAGTTTGAGACATCAAGATTGGATTGTATTATAATATATGTAAGATATTAGGCTGATTTAAGAGGTTGGTGCGTAGAAATTGAAGTAAGCATGATGAATGATTTGATAAAGAAAATAAAAGTGTGTATAATATATTGAATGAAGCTAAGGTTGCACATCGAACTTTGGATTTTGTTTAGAGATTTCCGGATAAATTCTGAAGTCTTGTTTTTACAATTTCAGATTGAAATTATTTTGGTGGTTCTCCAAAATTTTCAACCGGATAAAATCAGCGTGTTTCTTTTGAACAACGAGAATAAATATTTTTGTTTTTTTTTCTTCAAGAGAACCATACTTATTTATTCAACCGAATTTGTAAAACACTTTTATGTCCAATAACGCCTATAATATTCAAATGATAAAACCGGGCCAAAATATTCAAATTCAAATCCTAAATGAATTTTCAAAATAACCCTTATCATTTAAAATATATTTTAACCTCAGCCAGGCTCCGCCATTTGGACCTACTAATCATAGTATATTCTAGCAAGCGTGTACTCCACACTCTCCAACTTGCTCAATAATATATTATGACTACATTGGTCGACTAGTCAATCCAATTACACTAAAATATCCAACACATAATATCTTCTATTTGTTTATAATTTGTATTAAATTCTATTAATCTTAGTATGGATCGCATGAGATGTCTGAATGTTGGTGTTGTTCTTGTGTAATTATTAAATTTGGTCGGATTTTCATGAGATGTCTGAATATTGAAGATCTTTTGGTTTAATCATTGAATTTGATCGGATTAGCATGATAAATTTATGTGTTTTATTTTTATTTTACATATTTATTTGCTTTGGTAAAATTTATTTACATGTTGTAGGTATAAGTTATAGAATATGTCCATCCTTTTTCAATAATGTACATTGATATAAGTTTGCATGAAGTGTCTAACTTGACGATTTTATTGTTTTTCTTGATGTATTTTGTTGTAAATGTATTAAGTTACCTATCTTTAAAATTATTTTGATATACATGCTTCATTGGTATATGATGTGTTATGTTCAATACCTTGTAAGTTTTTTTTAGTGTACCTTATTATTTGGTATACGTTGCATTAGATTATACGACTTCTGAAATTTTTTAATACTCTTTATTTCTTGGTATATCATGCGTTAGGTTGCCTGTTTTGGTAGATTTTCTAAAATAACAAATAAGTTTTTACTTTTGAGTTAAGGTCTAATACATTGATAATTCTTCAATGCATCTAATAAATCTGTATTTGTATATTGCATACTATCACTTAAGAGTTGTTGATTTATAGATTTAGGTACTTTGATACTTATACCAAAGTTATTTTTTATATATTTATTATCCATATAATCACTTTATAGCTTGTGATAAGGGTTATTTTGAAAATTCCTTAGTGGATGTTGAAAAACTAAGAAAGCGGTTGAAACTGTACTAAAGATGGTCATGATCGAGCACGATTTTTTTACTTCGAAAAAATATAAGAATACAGACTGCAGTGTGCATAAGCAAGATTATAGTTTAAAAACTTTATTTTTTGGTGTGAGATTGGCACTTTATATTGTGGTTTATATTATATTTTTTTTGTTACACTATTATATCTTGGTTCACTATATATGAGAACTCATGCCTTAGTTGATTGTTTTTGTGATTTTTTGTACTTAAAACAAATTAGTTACCATGTTTTCTTTATTTTGTTGATTTTGTATGTAGTGTATGTAGTAGACTTGAACATAAGGTCGACTTAGGAAATTTGATCGCCATACTAAATAACTTATTAAATATACTTTATATTATTAATTTTTCATAGATTTGATTGTTTAGACTTAGACACTTTAGTATTTATACAAAAATCTTTATTGATGGTGACATTAAGGTCTTCTATAATAAGAAACTACCATGTCCATTAAAGACTTGGATAATAGTTTAAGATGACATCATTACAAAATTATCCTTTTCATATTGACATAGGAGAAATATTTATGGTGTGCACTACCACCGTTGATTTTCTAAAGTAAAATCTTTTATATTCTACTTGATAGTTTTTATAGGATTATATTCATGAAAACATAAAATAGTAAATAAAAACAAATATAAATAATATTTTATTTATTTGATATGCCTTGTGAAAAACTCATTGAGTTAAACCCCATGTCGAGGTAAATCCCTAGCAACGAAAGAGCGCATATCAAGTGATAATATTTTATAAAAAAATCAATTTAAAAAGTGAAAAAAGAAGAAGAATCAATTTAAAATAAAAATAAAATATTGAATTCGTATACATGAAATTGTACATACCAATCCATAATAGTCGGTTCAAGATAAGATCACTAATGTTGAATTCTTCATAATTGACTCTACTAATTAATTGTTTAATGATTTGAGAAACATGCACTCTTATTCAAGGGTTTTTTTATTTCCTTATTGACAAATTTTGTATGCGATTGATTTGGTTCATCACTTGTTGTTTCATTGTTAAAATTAATGTGTGGAGTGGGTATGCTAATTTTGACTGGTATTATTGTCTCTATTTATTAAGCTAACACAAACAATATTTTATTGGTTAATTTTATTTGTGTTATCTCATACTTAGATATATACTATATGATGATATGTGTCATTAGCATGTGGATTCTTAGAATATCGGACCTCATCGACCGTATGGCGTTTCAGTATTTCAGACTTCGGACCTTGAACCTCAAACTTTAGTATGTTATATATTTATTTACAGTCATTTTCTTAATATGTAGTATTTATAATTTATGAGCTAGGATTTCTAATCCTCGAGATAAACTATTTTCTACTCTATTATATGTCTAATATTTAACATGTATTGATGATTTTTGTGTAATATATTCGACCTTTTGACTAGTCTTGTATTTTTTTGGACGTATGTTGTTTTATCACTTCTTAATTATTTGATCTACTGATGGTTTTATGTCAAGAGTCATGTTCTTGAGTTTCTCATCATATATTATTCTTTTGAATTCTAACTTGTCATTGTTTATCTTAGATAATATGGTTGTCCTTATATTGGATTCATCCTACTAAATGTTTTTTTTTTGCAAAGTCTTTTGTATAATCATCTTTTGTATACATTATTTTACTTAGTCATTTGTTGTACAGTGTTTGTTTTCTTATTATATTTTGTGTGATCTGTATCCTGTCCATTTGTTATATGACATCTTATACACCTATTATATTGTATGATATATGGTACCTTTGTATACTCTTCATGATGTCGGGGTTGAAATATTTCATCGACTTATGTATGACAAGGAGTTCCATATAACGACCTTCAAGGCATCTTCGTTTTATAACTATGGTCATATGTGACCTCATTTTTGGACAAATCACATAAATTAAGTGATACTTTTATTGAAAATATAATGGATGTTATCTACTCATTTGATGGTAATGAAGTTCATATCTTTACTATTTTCTTATTGGCTTCTTTAATGTTGAGTTGTTCTTCTTTCATTATGGTTCTATAATTCTTGGATTTTCTATCTCTGGTGTCTCGCGTCACGGTTTTATATTTTTGGCAACACCATATAATACTTAAAATTTCATGTAAAAAAATACAACATGGAATTAGGGCTTAAATAGTTTTGAGGGAGAAAATATTTGATTGATATAGATAAATTTACAATGTTTAGAGAGTTATATGATGCATGGATTAGAAAACAAGCATTTCATATTTATATAAAGTTATATAGATGATTTTAAAAGGTGTTCTATAATAACCTCTCTCTAGATAATTCTACCATATATAAGAATATACAATGATTAAATATAATATGTTAAAATATTTTAAAAGCTTGTCATATTCTTTATATTGTTCCATATGCTTCCATAATTCTTTATAATCTTCCATCTTTTTATGAAACCTCATATGTCGATCCATCATGTAGGTAAAAAATAGACAGATAATGACATTCTATTTTACCTATTATCGTGACATCCTCATCGCGACATAAGCATAAAAATGGTTGATAACATCCTCGAGTTCTCAAAATATGCATAGTCTCAAGTTTCTTTATGTATTTATGCATATTTTTATTTCACTAGGTATTTCTTATGTGACGATGGACCCTTCATTTGTACAATCTGATAGGCTAGAATCCCATATAACATATTTATTGAAATAAGTAGCAATAATGGATGACATGTGACTTAATTATCCTTTAGCTCCTTCTTTTTTTTTATCTTTGTTGAGCGCTTTTGAATTTATCACATAAAAGATGTAGTGGATTTTCATCTTTTATGGAAGCTCTACTTTGCAAGAATTTCCGAAAGTATTTCAAATGACCTTTTTATACTTGCATAATAATCTCTTTGGGTCAGAAGATTGGACATCGCAATTTTTCCAACTTGGAACTTCATATATCTTCTCTTTTTATACGTTTGATTCTTCATTATTTTAGTCAGTTTTGCTAGTCGGGTGTGTAATAAGTCTAATTATTGTTTCCAATCTTGCATTACCTCGTATACTTCAAGGCTAGCACATGCATAAGAAGTGACCAAAGTACTTAGCTTCAAGGGTTATTTTCCGGTTGCGGTCTGAAATAAACTCCTCCATAAGATTCTGAATGTTATAAGTTGTGGAAGAATTTGACCATACTGAGAAATCGGGATAAATATTTATGGTTAAGGCTAACAGACCATCTAAACTATAGTTCTAATATTTCATCCCCCCGCTCAGTATTTCCATTGAGTTGAGGGTGAAATTTTATTGATGATTTAACTTGTTTATCATTAGCTTCAAGAGATTTACCTATGATTTTCCGATAAAAAACACATATCAGTCTCTTATAATGTTCTTTGGAACTCCACAACACTTCACCATAATTTTGAAAAGAACAGCATTGATGTCTTGTCTGACATACATTCTAGTATGGCTTCCTCAAATGTATCATACTTGATGAATATTTTCATGACCGACATAATTGTATAGAATTCATATGACTTGGAAAAACATATTATAAACTCCATTAAACCACTCTCTAATGGTATTTCCAAATGTGCATCGGTTCTAATAGCTCACCATATTTTTTTTTTCCATTTTGATCTCGTCATTATATAAAATATGTCCGCACATATATCTTAGTGTTATTTCAGAGTTGTAATTAAAATAACTTATTTTTCATCAAACTGAGGTATAATGGGTATTATGGTATCCATTTCACTATGATTCATGATATTCCTTGATGGTTTCTTTCGTAAAATTATCTCAGCATATTGATAATTCTTCCTGAAATAAATAAAAATTCACATTTGATACAAAACTCATTTTCCTTGTCAAATTTAACGAAGTACACCATACTCTTTGTTTGGATATTTTCTCAAACATTTTTACACAATTTATTAACGTTCTCCCATCTTATGTGAGATTAGCAGAACTCCATCTTTCGATAAATTTCAGCTCCAATCATATTACTTTTTCTCGTTATGTGTTTGAGATCATAAATGAACTCTACAAGAAAGTTCAATCATCTAGCTTGCTTCAGACTTAACTTCTTTTGTGTTTCAAAGTAATTTATTGTTATATTTTTGTGTTAACAAGGAACTTCAATATGAGTAGGTTATGTCTTCACACTCTGAAGAAATAAACCATTATCTCCATATTATTCTCTTGTATGATGTAACTGTTCTCGATGATTGTTGTTCAACTTGAAAATTTCAAACGTTATAGGGTGTCCATTTTGTATCAATACTCATCATATTTCAAAGTCCAAAGCATCTTTGTATACTTTGAGCAGTAATCGGGTAGTTGGAAGACCGGATCCTCACTTGATGGACTTTCGATGATAGTTGACAAGTCCTAAGAACGATCACAACTCGAGAAATTTGGCTAGGGTCCTCAAAAATATTATATTGCATAGATTTTGGCATTTTCCATCATAAGCTTACTAATACTTATTTGGTTGTCTAAGAAGTAGACTTCATCTTGGGCCAAAGATTACTTATTCATCTTCACATATAATATATTTTAAAGACTTCGAAAATATTTTATATGTGGTTAATGTGCTCCTTTTATATCTTGTTATGTATCATTATATCCTTAAGATACACAACAAAAAAACGTATCCAAATAAATTTGAGATATATTGTTTGTTAACATAAAAAAACATAAAGGGTGCGTTTGTTAAACCAAAATGCATAGCAAGATATTCGTAAGCCTCATACCTTGTGATGCAAGGATTTTTCAATTTGATGTCTATCTTGATCCTCACTTGGTAGTATTCCGACCAAAAAAATGATTCTAAAAATTAATTTGCTCTCCAATTTGATCAAACATTTCTAGATTGAGCGGTATTATGTACTTGTTTTTTCACGGCCGACTTGTTAAGAGAGCATGGCAGTCGATGCATAACCTCTTCAATCAATATTTCTTATTTCGTAACTAAGTCGGTATTTCGTATAATGATTTTATATGTCTGGGTACATAACCTACATATATCAAATCTTTAATTTGTTTCTTTAATTCATCTAACTACGATGGATACATTCGGCACAGTTCTTTTGTGGGAGTTTTAACACCAGACTATAGTTTTATCGCAGGATATATGTTTTTCATTTATGATCATTTTAGGCAGCTCTTTTGGCATCACATGTTTGAATTATTCAAGTATCTTTTTAATTCTTTCTGTAATTTTTCCATCTATGATTATTGTTTTCTCTTCATCTACCATTTTTATGACGGCGACCTCATCTTTTTAAAACCTTTTTACGGGCAACGCCATTGTCTTTTTCTTCTCTTTAGTCATCAGAATAAGGTGTGTTAATTTTGCTTCGTATATCAAAAATGAGTTAAATAACATTAAATTTATAGGACTTAAATTTTAAGCCCTACACCATGTTAAATCATCCATGAGGGTAACTAAAAGATTGATCGTCTTGGCCATTTGTCAAGATAAATTTCCATACTACGTGCAACATCTACTAGTGACTTCGCATCTATTTATCACTTCTGAAACCCCTCGCTATTTGTGAACTTCATGCATAGTCGTAAGGCTTTTTATTCTGATAGATATTTGTATGGACCTCATATCCACCAAACACAATAAAATTATCATTGTTCATGGACTTTTCTATTTTAGCCATAAAATCATGTTTCTCATCATACTAAATTCAACCACCAACAAACGCATTATTCTTTTATTTGTACGAAATAATAGGCAAGAATATGAATACTTGCTTTCCCCTTTTAACTCGTGTTTCTTCATATTCCACAATATATCTTTCTTTGAGGGATAATTATTTATACTCTCTCATAAGTTTCCATTTCTAACACGAAAAATCTTTAAAGTTTTTCCCTTTGATTCAAAGCTTAGTGTGGTATTCTTTATCAGCTTTTCGTTGTTTTATCTATACAAGAAGTTAATGAGCATCTTTTTTCAGATTGATTAAGTATTTCTAAAATCAAGTTTGTATGTGTCTCGATAGTCTTTGGTTAATTTTTAAAGATATTTTAATTTTAATTTTGCTTATTTCAGCTATATTATATGAATAAATCATTTTATAAGATCGGATTTAAAATTGATAAAGTATTGATAATCCTCATACTTTATTTAATTTATTAGCTCCAAAGTCACCACCATGATAAATCGTTTTCTACAAGAAACATTATTTCTCAATTATCTTTCTTGCATTCATCATCTTGAGGTATTTAAAACACCACTCGTATCTCTTCACCACATCTTTCTTTCCATCATAAGGTTTTAGTTTAGAAACATCATCTTTTATTATTTATCTTGACTCATCATGAAAGATTTAGTTAATTGTGATCTTTTTATATAACAACAAATTGTATATACACACATCTAATTCATTATCCTTCAACATAAACTTGCCTTTGACTACTTCTAGCATGTTCTCGAGTGGTAACAACTTGACCTTTATTTTTCTATGATTTGTTCAACCAGATCTTGGGTTCAGGATTCTATTTTTACTTTGACAGCTCTCAACCATTGTTTATGAAATATCCTATGTATATTTCCACTCCTCAAGAGCTTCATCTTATAGGAACTCTTCGTAGACCCACTCAAATAATTCTGTAATCATTTGTATATGTGTATCATTTTGACCTCAAAACTTGATTCCATATCTCGTTCTAGCCATCAACAGCTTTTAAGTTATGATATTTCTACTACCATCAGTCATTTTCGAGTCTCAAACTAGTTATGGTACCAACTATCACGGGCGTAGATTTTTCATAAGACCATTTGGTACTTGAAATCTCAAGTTATCCTAAAAGAACACAAATGAAAGTGGATACTAAGAGAATTTAAAAGAAAATAATATTTTATTGATAAAAAAAACTTTATAATGCTTAAAGAGAAATTTAATAGATGGATCACCAAATGAGCATCTCCTCTTATATAATTTTTTATGAATGATTCTAGAAAACATTTCAAAATCATCAATTTTTATACATTCCTACCAATCATAAAAATATACAAGGATTAAATATAATATACTATTATTATAAAAACGGGTAGTCTCCTCTATACACGTTCATATCACTCAAAAATGTTCTAGAATCTTCTCGATCGTTCTATGGAACCTTACGGTTGGACCATAGTGTAGGAAAAAAATAAGCAAACTATGACGTTCGTTTTTATTGTTTTTTTTTGTATTTACTAACAAATTTACAAAAACATTACGCATTATTGTATTGCTTAGTGTTAGTCTTCTCGTCATGTGATCACCTCGCTATATAATGGATACTTGAGATTATTATGTTTGGTGGAAGTAATTGTACCAATTGGATGCAACCCTCTTCTCACAAGGATGATGTTGTATGATCATATCTCTATGATAACAATACATGACTCGTGTAATGTTATATTTATTTATTTATTGCATCTTACCACTTGCATAATTGTTTTTCCTAGTGGTATAACTTTACCATTGTTGATTCTAATAAAATGTCTTGGTGAATTATGCAACATTATTTCATGTTTGATTTTTTGTATGTATTAAAAAAAATTACGTTTAAAGATGATCATATGTTAACTATTATAGGCTGAAGTTTATTTATGTTTAGGTACGCCATTTTAAATCATTTTTTGAAGTACAAGATCTGCTCATGTTGGTTTGTTACTTCTCCATATTGCTTGAGCTCGTTGAAGTTTAGTTGACAAGTCTTACTTCAAAACTTGATTGCATGTCTTGTTTTAGCTATCAACAAATTTTCCCGTGGTGATATTTCTACTACCATCACCCATTTCCGAATCTCAAACTAGTTATGGTACCAGCTGCCATGGATAGGTAAGGAAATGGGTTGAGATGGGTATAGCTATTGTTAAAGCCGCAACCCATCATGTTTTTATGTTTTTAAACTCGTCGAGTTTGGGTACCTGTTCTAGTAAAACATTTTTTCCCACGCCCAAAGCCATCGAGTTCGAGTACCCACCCACGGGTACCTATTGATCATTTATTTATCTACAAAATATTTTCTCAGTTATAAGAATATGAAAGGATTAAATATATGGAGAGTTACTGATCAAGACTCATTTTATACACCTATTACTAATTAAGACCCAACAAATTTAACAAAACTATGTACATAAAATATTATTCTATATAAAATCATCAAACACGTGTACACATTCTCTTTCCTTTATTTATTTTTTATTTCAATTTTTAAAGGTTTTATCTTTTAAACCGTAACTTGAAAAAAAAATCCAAAAATACCATTGGTTTTGTTTTATTAAGACAAATAAAACTAGATCCATTCATGATATTTTTTAAATATTTTTTTTAAAAATATATTTTATACTAGTTTCTTATTATATGGTTTAGCATCTAGCATAGTTGGCCTCATTTCTCATTAAATGGTTTAGCATCCATCATAGTTGGTCTGGTTTCTCATTATATGGTTTAGTATTTATGATAGTTGGCATGGTTTCTCATTATATAGTTTAGCATCTATCATAGTTGGCTTGTTGTAGCATTTATCATAGTTGGCCTCGTTTAACATCTATCATAGTTGTCATGGATAAGCATCTATCATAGTTGGCATGATTTAGCATATATCATAGTTGACCTAGTTTAGCATCTAGTATAGTTGGCCTGGTTTAGCATCTATCATAGTTGGCTTATTTAACATCTATCATAGTTTGCCTGGTTTAAAATCTATAATAGTGGTATGGTTTAGCATTTATCTTAGCATCTATCATAGTTGGAATTGTTTAGAATTTATCATATTTGGTCTGATTTAACATCTATCATAGTTGGCCTCGTTTAACATCTATCATAGTTGTCATTGTTTAACATATATCATAGTTTCTTTGGTTTAGCATGTATCATAGTTGTCCTGGTTTGGAATCTATTATAGTTTGTATGGTTTAACATCTATCATAGTCGGCCCGATTTAGCATCTATCATAGTTTGTATGGTTTAGCATCTATCGTAGTTGCATGGTTTAGCATATATCATAGTTTCCTTGGTTTAGCATCTATCATAGTTGGTTTTGTTTAGCATTTATAATAGTTGTCCTGGTTTAACATCTATTATAGTTGTCTTGGTTTAGCATCTTGCATAATTGGTCTGGTTTAGCATTTATCATAGTTTACATAGTTTCTCATTAAATAGGTTTCACATCTATCAAAAGGTCATCTACTTTGTAAACTTCGTCTTCTTCGTTTAAACTGTAAAAACCTTTCTCAATGATATTTTACACAAAGCTCGGAAAAAACTAAAACTGAGTAAAACCTAAATCAATATAATTTTTTGTGCCCTTATTCCTAAAGATGTATACAATTAACAATTTAATAGTCTAAATGTGGTGTTGTGTCCCTATCATCGAACATCAACTCTCCTCTGTGATAATAATTTCATTTGGTTTAGTTATTATCAATCAAGTTTCTCGTATTAAAAGTTAGGAATAGGACTTTATTTTTGGGGCTTTTAGGAAAAAATAGTATTATCTTTCCAGTTTATATTGCATATGTGCCTGACTAGATACATAGTAAACTTTTTCTCTCATTTTACAAGTTAATCTATATGCTTATTGTTAATATTTCTTATTGGTATGGCCAAGCTCTTGTTGAAATCAATGATGATGAAATTTATGAAAATTTAAAATGATGCTACAATGAGAAGTATGAGAGATGAGAGTGAGCTATTTGCACTCAGCTTGTGCGAGAAAGAGCCAAAATTATACTCGATGAAGTTCGAGAATTTAATCTGCAGAAATTAAATCAAAATTAAACGTCGAAATCAAATAAAAACAACAACAAAATCAAAAAAATATTTAAAAAAATCATATGAAAACAACAAAAAGAAATTGAGAATCGAAAAAAGTATAAATGCAGCTATTGTATATTGTTTTGGTAGAGAGAGAAAGAAGCATACTTTATTAGAATAAAGCTTTTATATAATTAATTAAGGGTATTTTGGGTATTATAAAAGATAGTTAGGTCTTAGATGGTAAAAAGATGAGTTAGAACGATATTTCTTATAGATATATGAAAACAAATATTTTATGTGGATAATAGTTTGATTTTTGGATCTTAATCGGTACTAAACTCTTAAATATAATATCAAATATTATTACAAAATCATGTAGTCTTCTATATACGCGTTCACGTCATTCGACTATGTTTTAGAAACTTATAGATATTTTCATGGAACCTCGTTTTTAGCCCGTAGTGTATAAAAAAATAAGCAGATCGTGATATTTGTCTTTAGCGTTTGTTTGTTGTAGTTACTAACAAATTTCCAAAAATATTACGCATTATTTTGTTGCTTAGTGTTGATCTTCTCGCCATTTGATCATCTTGTTATGTAATTAATACTTGAGATGATGGTGTTTGGTTGAAGTGATTTCAACAACTAGAAGTAACCACTTTCATTTAAGGACGATGTTGTATGATGATATCTTTTTCATAATAATATATGACTCGTGTATTGTTATATTTGTTTTTTTTTATATGTTACCACTTCTATAACTGATTTACTTAATGGTATAAATTTATCTTTGTTTATCCCATTAAAATGTTTTGGTGAATGATGCGATATAATTTCATGTTCAAGTTTGGTACATGTACTGAAAAATATTATGTTTACATACGATTATATGTTAACTATTATATGTTCAACTTATAACGTTCGGGTGTGTTATTTTGAACAAATTTTTGAAGTATAAGATTTGCTCATATTGGTGTGTTACTTATCCATATTGCTTTGGTTTGTTGAAGTTAATTTACATGGCATTGGTGTTTGTTGAATTATTGTTGATAAAATTGAATGAAATATTTCCTCAATTAGCTTTTTATTATGTATTTTTGTAGCCTAAAATTATGTTATTTGTTCATCATCTAACTTGCTTGTGGATAGTGTTTCTTAAGGTGAATGAATAATCTGTAATTTTCCTTGGGTATGACATAGTGTATGATACCAACCTCTATACATGATTTTCCTTGATCTGAGAATGATACTAACCTTTGTCCCTATCTCGCTAGATGGTCATGATTATCTTACCTCCCAAACTTTTTGTTTTGATATTTTGTATATTATTGGTTCAACTTCTTTTCTTCTTCGCTGTCGTTGATTTTGTCTATTTGCAATGTGATATTTTATTTGTATTATTAATACATTTTTCTCCTCTTATTATTGTTTGTCTCATGTTTTCTTTTCTTGATTAATTTCATTTGAATAAATCATGTTTATTGATTTGATTTTTTGTCAGGATTTGTTGGGTATGAATTGTCATGTTTCTTGTTTACTCTTTATGTTTTGTCAACATCTGGCATAGACCTTCAAGTTTATTCATTAATGGCTTAGGTATATTCACGATTAACTCATGTTAGTGTTCTTCATATCCTTAGGTCATCGTAAGCTTAGCAATATCCATGTCTCTGATATATTCGAATTCCTTAACTTCTTGTTATTAAAAATCTTCATCTTTTTTTTCGAAGGGAACCCACAGCCACTACTCAACGAGTGCACACAGGGTTAACCCTCAGTCTGACGCAATAGCCTGCAAACCAACGCCATAAGGTAAACCACACAAGGTAAACCACACAAGGTGATATGCTCAGCCAAGATAGCGTATGTAGGGGGACTCGAACTCGTGACCTTTGGTCACAAGCATGCTTTACTCAACCAACTCGGCTACACCCTTGGGGGCTAAACATCTTCATCTTTTTTTTCGGAGGGAACCCGTAGCCGCTACTCAAAGTGCAATGAGTGCGCACAGGGTAAACCCTCAGTCTGACGCGATAGCCTGCAAACCAACGCCAGAAGGTAAACCACACAAAGTGACAGGCTCAGCCGAGAAAGCGTATGCAGAGGGACTCGAACTCATGACCTTTGGTCACAAGCATGCCATACTCAACCAACTCGGCTACCCCATTGGGGGTAAAAAAAATCTTCATCTTGCATGTGTTGATGTGGGTTATTTTTTGCTTGTGTTTCTTTTTCTCAGTTTTATAATTTTCTTGAGTTTTCTCAACTTGTAAAATTATTGGACTTACTTTTTACGTTTATGTGGTATTTAAACTGCTTGTGTCGAATTTTCTTAGTTTCCTTATGCTTATATGGTCTTTTACTTGCTTGCATTAATGTTTTCAATCTACAAGCATATTTTCTCTAATTTTTCTTTTAATGATGTGCATCTTTATATTTATGATGATTTTTTTCGTTTGCTTGCATTGACGATCGTATACTTATTGCGATGATTTCTCGACATTTTTAGTTAATAGTTTTACATCATTTTGTGATAATGCTCAACAACCTTCTATGTTTTGCCAATGTTCCTTCCTTGTTTCGTTGTGCCAAAATTATTCTTTTATTTGCATGTTTAGGGTTCCATTTTTTGTCTAAGTTAAAGAACATCTCTTGTTTTCATGTTTTGATATCAATTTTTGTAAAAAAAAAATTGGTTGCCTACGATGAGTCACAATTTTCTTTTGGATCCCACAGTCTTAAAGGGATTTATAATGTCAAATATATCGCTTAAGAAATCAATGATGTTGTTCATGTTTCTCCTCAACTTCGTCTTGGCGGTCCAAAATTGGCAAGGTTTTTATTTTCCAAAATTAAATTCTTTCATATACGTTGGGGACCACTTTCTAATGTTTTGCTCATAAAGTATCGGTTCGTAGCACCATTATGATCGTCCATGTACATTTTGTAGCAATGGTCTTCATAGTTGATTGTTGTTTGAATTCTCATTTCTTTAAAATGGACTACAAAAACTTTGAACCGATGTCTCATTTTTCACTTTCATCAATAGAAGACAAAAACAATAATAGATAAGAAAATATAATTGCGAAACTTAAAAATATGTTAGAATTACTAAAAATAAAATTACTGATTTTAATGGTTTTTAGTTATCGATTTCTCACTCGTAGGTGGTATCAAAATTTCATAAAGTGAAACTTAACCAAAATAATGGTTTATTTATTTATTTATAAATTGATTTGTTTATAATAATTTTTGGTTTATGAAAAGGTAATGGCTAAATCTGGTCCAAATAATGTTAACGAGCCCCACAAATCGATGATTTTTGAATTTTTATTATTTTATCTTTACGTCCCGTTTGTTCACCCGCCGGGTGAGACTTTCTCAACCGTCGAGGGAGGTCCCGCGCTGGATGAGACTTTTTCAACCGGCAGGTGAGATCTTCTCACCTGATGGCCCGCTTATATCCACCCAGTAAGAACCTTCTCCGCCGGTTGAGAAGGTCTCACCCGACGGAGATAAAAGGGTATTTTTGGTATGCTTTTAAATTTGAAAAAAAATTGGAGATGGTTATTATTTTAGGACCAGATTTAATCATAGCATTATTGAAATACTATGTTTTCTTCAAAATTTTAAGTTGTTCAAGATATCGTATAAAGTTTATATGTCAATAAAGATTTTAAAACCAAGGAAAATTAGAAAAAATTCTCCAATAAAGATAATATTGTAAATTCAAGAAAATCACTAGAAAAACATTTAAACCCAAAGAAAAACTAGAAAAAATTCTCAAAGAAGATAACATTGTGAATTCAAGAAAATCACTGAAAAGCCTATGGAGCTTCTTTTCGCACAACTTTTTCTTCATCGGTAGTGTCATTTAAAATATACCCGGATCTTCTCAACCCATCACGTCGACTTCTGCTTGCATAGTCAATTCTATTAGGTTGTTGATATTCAGATAATTACATGCAGAAAGAAGTTCCAACAGGGTGGTGTGGTGTACTTTTATGAACTCATAATCGTAAATCTTGAGATCAATTCTGGTATTATTGACTTCTATATACGTCTTGCAATTATAATGATTTTGGAGAAAATATTGACATTGACATGATTAATAATAATGATCATCTTTGCATCGATTATTATATTCCTTCCGGTTCATAATAAATATCATTTTAGAAATATTATTTTGTTTCAAAATAAATATTGTTTTAAAATTTCAATGATAACTTTTTAATCTATTTTTTATTTTAAAAACATTAAATAAAAAAATTATATACATCCCTCTGAAAACAATCCCTACCCCAAATCCTATAAATCTAAAGAAACCTAAAACAATATACAGAAACTACATCATATCAGCATCTCTACAGAAAGAAAGAAAAATATATAATAGATCTGAAAAAATATCTTAACAAAAATAAGAAGAATGAGAGATCCAAGAGATAAAAAAAACTTAAGTAATAATATGACAGTAATTATACTAGGGATAAGAGCATCTCGTGGCGGTTGATGACTGTAGTTGAAACAACGGAACTGAATGATGTGACGGTTGGTGGTTGTAGCCGGAAGAACGGATTGAACACTACATCAGATATGCATCTGGATAAGAGCAACTGAACAATCGTGTAATTGTTGATGATTGTATCTGAAACAACGGAACTGACTCGCCAAAATGGATAATGGTTGTAGCCAGAATAACGAACTGAACCGTAAGATTTAGGCTAAGATAAGAGAAATAAAAAATTAATCATCTATATTTTTGTTTTCAATAAGATCAAATCAGTTTATTTTTTGTCAATAAAAGCATTAAATTAAAGTAATAAAAGGTCCATACAAGTATCTAGAGCATATCCCAAGGAGATACAATGACTTATTGCAAGTCAAAAACGAAACAAAAAGTTACTTTACATAGTATATAGAGAAAGTAGTTAGATCAAGAAAAAGACCAAACTCGTAATAGAGTAGATAGAGAAAGTAGTCGAAAACAGCAGCCAACAGGACCAAATGATGGAACATCAGGTCCATTAATCGTAAGACAATGGGCACATCGTACAATCAACGCAGATACGTGAGAGCTGCAGAAAAAAAAAAGTTAGTGAAAAGACTACATAGGCCAGCTAATCTTGGTGCCATGGAATCTAAACCAAATATCTGAGAAAATTTGATTAAACACTAGAGAGGCAATGGCAGAGGGGAACCAAAGACTCTTGATTTCGTCTAAAGCCAGACATTGTAGATAACTGCGCCAACACAAGAGAGTCAAATATGACGGTATCGAGAGTGAGACCAATTTGACGCCTCACAAATCCAAGATTTCCAGAAAGAGGCGGTAGTTAGGAAGCCTAACTTGAAACTTGCAAAGTTCCATATACTCTTACTAAAACTACAATCATAGAGGATATGATAAATAATATCAGAGTTAGAGTTGCATAAGACGCATTTTGGAGGGGTATTGATGCCCAGTAATTTGTCACGAGTAGAAAGCTTGTCAAAGATGGCGAGCCATAAAATAAAGGAGTGACGAGGAATGTTATATTAATTCCAAACTAACCCAGCTCACACAACGATAGGGTCAGGCGTACGAATGGCGTTGTAAGTTTCCTTGATAGTCAAATTGGTGCTTCCAGCCTTCGCAATCCAAAAGTGAACATCATGAGTGATAATGTTGGAAAAGGGAAAGTGTGGATTAGGTTGCTGATTTCCTGGAGGTTAGAACGATTTGTGGCTCTGACCGCTCTAAGGTTGTGAGTCCAATACCATTGACCATCGAGAATGATGTCGGAGACCTTGAGGTTTTTTCCGAGTCTAGAATATTTGATAATACTAGGGCCATAGTGCATAACCAGGGAGGTAAAAAGAAGTCAAGGTCATACCAAAAGGAAGTGTTCAAACTGTTGCCAATAGCAACCCGATACAAATTGCTTGCAATAGGACGAAGACGTAAAAAAAATTCTCCATACCCAGGAGGGGGACGAACTAAGATCAAGGTCCTAAATTTTTTTATTTTTTATCTTTTCAGTTTTTATCCAATCACTCCAGATAGATTGTTTTTTTACTACTAATTATATACCAGAGATGCTTAAGGACAGCCACCCCGATTCCACGTTTTAAGATCTAAAATCCCATGGCCTCCCTTCGTTGTGGGAGTGATAATATTAGACCAAGCTACTTTGGACCCATGGATTTTCATAGCAGGGCTAGACCAAAGGAATCGACGGAGGTGCTGGGATAATTCTTTAAGAATCCTAGAGGGAAGAATAAAAATGGAGGACCAATAGACTTGACAGCAAAAAAGAACAGATTTGATGAGTTGGAGCCTTCCAGCATAAGAGAGGTGCTTGGAGGTCCAAGAATCAATTTTCGAAGTAATCTTATGCAAGAGGGGCGAAAATCGGTATGGGAGAGACGGCCCGTAAGCAAGGGGACTCCCAGGTATTTGAAAGGGAGAAAGCCTTTAACAAAGCCTAAAATAGTTAGAAGCTCAGAGCGGAGGGAGTTATCGATACCAGAGAGAAAGATTTAGCTTCTAGAGGGATTGACTTTGAGTCCAAAAAAGAAGAATAAATCATCAAGGTCTTCCTTGATGAGGATGAGAGATTTGGCATCACCATGACAGAAGATCATAAGATCTTCTGCGAAGCAAAGGTTGGTGATTTTGAGGTTATGGCATTTCCAGTGGAACTGAAAATTTAGGTATTTGCTTTTCTCCTTGAGGATACTGGAGAGAACTTGCATAACAAAGACAAAAAAAAGGAGAAAGCGGGCTCCTTGTCCGAGACCCTATCTACCATGAAAGTTTTTGTGGGTGTCACCATTAATAATAACATTATAAGAGGGAGAAGAGATGCATTGGATAATCTAATTAATCATCTTATCAGGGATATTTATCGCAACAAGAATATCAAGGATAAGATGACAACAGACATTTTCAAAGGTTTTCATCAAATCGATCTTTAGTGTGACCCTCTTAACTCCTTTATTAGAGTTGTAACCGTTCAAGAGCTCTTGAGAAAGAAAAATGTTATCAAAAATGTTTTGTCTGGCAACAAAAGCAGATTGGAAAGTATCAATCAAGTAAGAGAAAGAGTTCTTGATTCTATTGGCTAAGATTTTGGAAATGATCTTGTACACAACATTACAAAGAGCAATGGTTTGAAATCCGCAGCAACATAAGAGGAATCTTTCTTGGGGATGAGGGCAATGGAGGTGGAGTTCCAGGAAGAATCAGTGGTTCTAGAATGGAAGAAATCAAGGACCCCATTGCAGATATCAGTACCCACAATGTTCCAAGTGGACTTGAAAAAAATGGAGTTAAAACCATCAGGACCAA
Organism: Limnanthes douglasii subsp. nivea; assembly: GCA_036936605.1. Taxonomy (NCBI): domain Eukaryota; kingdom Viridiplantae; phylum Streptophyta; class Magnoliopsida; order Brassicales; family Limnanthaceae; genus Limnanthes; species Limnanthes douglasii. Next base: position 370,747,025 of record JAUPFV010000001.1, read on the forward strand.
CAGCTTTATTGTTGTCGATACTAAATAAGACGGACTTGATTTCCTCGCGAATAACCTCATAAATCATTAAGGTCTTATCGGTATCGTTGACTTTGGTAGAAAGGAGGGGAGGGAGTCTTTCCAAACCAGGGTAACCAGGGGATATCTGGTACCAAGAATGTGAGTGAAATAGTTCACAATGACGTTAGACACACTAGCGGGTTAGAGACAATGACACCTAAATCATTGTTAATAGAAATAATCTTATTACGGAAAAAATGAATTTTAATACTATAATGGAAAATTTTGGTATTTCTATTGTTCCACTTAATCCAGTGTTCTCAAAAAAATTGTTTGAAAAAGAAATACGCGGCTAAAAGAAGATCAAATAATTTACAATAAAATATAAAGTTAATCATCTATAATTATCTATATTATACTTTTTTTATCCTTTGGCTTGAATTAACTTTTGTTTTCATTGAAGATCAAATCGAAGTTACCTATTATGAAACCGAACAAGTACAGAATGAGTATTGAATAAATGATGTTTTATTAGTTTTGGAAGAGCTTCCTTTCCCACTCATTCTTTTCTACATAATAAACTTGATTCTTGATTTTTTTTTTTTTAATTTCAACTGTGAATTCATTAAAATACTATTTATAATCAATCTTTTAAAGAAAACAGTGTTTTAAGTAAATAAAATGAAAAAAACGATTTTCACGATCGCCTAATTGAAATGGATCACCTAACTATTTTAAAACTATCTAAATTCCGATTAGTAACGGTTTCATATCTATTTTTTATCGGATACTCTAATCATTCCAAACGTTGTATTATATATAACTTCTACTTCCTCATATATGTATTACAAATTCCATAAACGCTTAATTCTTGAATCTTGATCCATATAGGTAGGGATGGCAATTTTTTCCGAACCCGCGGGTACCCGATCCGAGCCGACCCGATGGGATGGGTTATGGGTTTTAAAAATTTCCCACGGATGGGTTGTGGGTTTGAAAATTTACTACCCGCCGGGTATGGGATGGATTATGGGTTTAAATAATTTCCCACGGGTACCCAACCCGAACCCGACCCACTGGATAATACCCGATGGGTACCCGTTAAATTAATATTATATCATTTAATATTAGTTATTAAGCTTTAAAATAAAGTTATTAATATTAGTATCTGTATTCTGTAATAATCAAACCATATATTATCTGCTAATATATAGAATATACTTTTGAAAAATATTGTTCTATTTAAATATTAAATTTAATTTTTAAAATCTTTTCTTTTAATATTTTTTATTTTTCTTTGCAAAATTGATACTATCAATATCGATCTGATATTATTAGTATTATTAATTAAATTAAAAAAAATACTAACATATACCAAAACCATATATTAATTATTAATAACATTATAAAAATAGAAAATATTTGTTAATTATCACTAGATACCGTATATTTTGAAAAATTTCATTCTACATTTAGATATTAAATTTGATTTTTCAATTTTTCATTTTAAAATATATTTTTTCTTTTTGGTCTAATAATATTATTATTTATGAAATAAAAAAATTACTAACATATTTCAAAATCATATATCAATTATTAATAGATCACAAAACACTATTCTAGATTTTAATATTATATTTGATGATTTATATTTTTTAAACATTTTTTCTTTTTTCTGCAATTAGTATCAAACTCAAGACAAACTAATAATATAACTAATTAAATTATAAGAAAATGATTTACTAAAATATACCAAAAATATGCATTAATTATTAATAGATAACAATTAGCATTGGGTTGGAGTATTTTTTTTATAAAATTGGTTTAAATCTAGAGAACAGTGCGTAGTTTTTTTTAAAGAAACTATAACTTCAATGGGTACCCGCGGATGGGTACCCGAACCCGGCGGGTTCGGGTGTGGGAAAAAAATATTACTACCCGACGGGTACGGGTTAGGGTATGGGTTTGGAAAAATATAGACGGGATGGGTTACGGGTTTAGCTATACCCGCACCCATCCCGACCCATTGCCATCCCTACATATAGGAAAGGAAAATGAGTACCAATTAACAATATAAATGATAGACGAAATGAGAGTCTAGATCCATAAAATAAAAATAATAAATAATAAAATACACCATTTATGTCAAGAAGGCCATATTGATTGCTGTCTGCAATAATAATTAAATAAAACAAAACCCTTTTTAGCAGTAATTGTCTATCTAGAGATCTACAAAAATGGGACAGAGCATTGACTCTAACAAATATAAAATGCAATTCCATTTATTGCTGATATTAAATTCACAACTACTGCATCTCCATTCATAGAGCTCATCTGGACCCTCCAATTTCTTGACCATTAAACCAAGCATTGCGACATGACGATCGAACAGTTCCTCATAAATACGACTACTACAGGTAACATATCAAGCAAATCAAGGTATATGTATAATGGACAATCCTGTATACTTTTGGTAAAGTAATTAAATTAGAGATGTTACCTCTAAATGTCTCATCTCTGAATCTGTTTGCATCTCACATCCGCGACAACATGGCGAATGTGTGGGGCGTACCATTTCACTCGCTCGAGATGCTCTAGTGTTACTTCCCAACAATGACCTACATATTTGTCGATCACTTTTAGTCAAATCACTCTAACCATAGCTCAAGCAAGCTCGCAATCTAGGACAACTAAACTAGAGATGGCATGATTTTGTTACCCCAAGGTCCCCAACTAATTGACTCCGAATTATTCGGCACAGACAGTTCAAGGCTCATGCCGCAAAAGAATTGTTCGCAATTATAGTTCATATCAAGCGTAATTACTTAAAATCATCATTAACCTCCCACTTTCAGGATTTTGAGAAATTATTCCCCACAAGCCCAAGTTTAAAACTAGATTCAGGCAACTAGGCCACCCGTTATGCATATAAGTTATAACTAAGATGCCAAAACATAATAAACTGGTTGGGTGAGTCATGTCATGCATCTCGTTAATCCAAGTGAAGGGCCAAAATTCAAAATAAAGTGTTAGATCTCAGGATAAATGTTTATGTGATCACAAATAACACTAAACTGGTTTTTCTAACACCATGAACTTAAAATTTGGAAACAGCTCATGTCCATTATAAGTTATACATACCTTGAGATGTGGCAATTTCGTTTATTGATTTCAGGGCATGTTCAGTCCATAAGGTCTCCTCCGTGTCTTTCACATTACCGTGCACATGAAGTACCCCACCCTCAGACCTGCACTATCAAATATTAATAGTATCATTTAGAGGGATTGAGTAAGAATGGGGTATACATGCATTAAACCATGATGCAGAAGATCGATTTCATATATTTAAAACTTAATGCCTAAACATATTTTTAAAAATCAAGTATAACCTAAAACTTAATATAACATATTTATCACCTTTATTTTTAATCTTTATAGTATTTAACCAAAAAAACTAGTTTGAACTGCCAAGCCATAGTATATTTTTTCTTAAAAGTTTAATATCCTTATAAGTAAGCTACCAGACAAACCCTCAATAAACAGGTTTCAATTTTATGTAGAGAGATAGCCCCAAGTGTGTGATCCTTAAAGCCTTTAGATCTAAGAGCATTGACAGTACTATTTAAATTTAAATGTAAAAGCTTACAGGTAGGAAAGAGAAAACTCATTTAAAATGTTGTTTTGTTAACCTGTGAAATTTTGTTCCAATGGTATTTTTAAATAGATATATAATTATTAAAAGATTATCTATAGAATAGATGGGAGAGATATTTTTCTTTTGAACTTCTTTTACTCTCTTTTTTGTCACAATGGGAACTTTAAATAAAATAACAAATGATCAACGAGATAGGTATTGAGGTAATCTGGTAACTATAAATATATTGATAATGCACCTTAATGCCCTAACAGCAGTCGCCCAGCTCCCCTCACTTGTTGGGATTAGTCCGAGACAAACTCGATCTGCGATTCCCTATAATCAAATACAAGACGTAAAACACAGAATCACTTAAATTAAATAGTGCAAAATTAAAATAACTGCACCTTAGGTGCTGTTAGTCGATTATCCCCTTCAAGTATGATACATCGGTCAGAGACAGAATTTGCATCAATATTACGTTTGAGTGCTTGAACAGCATGTGGATTCCATTCACAAGCATAAACTAGCTTTGCTTTTGCCCTATCAGTCAATATATAAGTACCCTTTAGCAATAAAGCAGCTACCAGAGAAATTGAAGCTTTACAAGATGTCATAAACACGAAAACTTTGAAAAGAAAAAACAACTTTCCAAATTTAATTTCTGTTTTGCAGCAACAAAAGACTAATCGAACAGTTTTGAGAGTTTTAAGATGAGGTGTATAAAGTATAAGCTCATAATAACTGTTCATGTTTATATTCTTATCATTTGAGTTCAAAAGAATTACACCAGTTTTTACCAAAACAATTCTTAGTACTTATTTAATTATGTTTTATTCTGCAAGTACATGAGCATATAAATACTACTTTATATACATCTACAAAAGATAGGGGTAGATAATGAATCAGATTATATAAAAACAACAGATGAGAGCTTTCTCAGGGTAATAGAAAATTAATGATTTGGACAAAAATATATTATAACTGTAATACCTGATAAGGAAGGGAAGCACAAAATATCCGATTCCAGCAAAAAGATCTACAACAATTTCATTTGTACAGTCCAACAGACCCATGCGGAGCTTCTCGGATAGATTGCCCCAAGAAAACATGCACTTTGTAGCATCAAAAGAATACAAAATTCCTTTTTCACGATGCTCAACCCAGCCGTTATCACCAACTAGAATCTCCAAAGTACTATCTCTTGTACCTGTGGGTGCAACTCGACCCTGAAAATGGGCAGACAAGTGAATAAATTAATATCAACCGTTTCAAAGCAAGTGTACACATAAATAATGTCAAGAGTCAAGAAGTTAACTTACTTGGCGAGCAAGACGGCTACCATGAAGCAATTTAGCAATTGCAGGCCAAAGCTCCTTGCCAATAGAGCTCCATACCGGATCCGTAAACGAAGTCACAGGAAGTACGACAATATCCCCAAGTCGCTCCCATCTAATGTAAACAAAAGCCAAATACAAGTTAATGTACTAAATGACATCGTAATGCTGAAGAAAATTCTTATTCTTTTGTATGGCTTAAAAACTTGTTGTAAAAGATTATCTATTGTGCAGTTGATCCATGCACGAATTGACGTTATAAAGCACAAACCTAGCAGGCAACTGTTCTAAGAGTTTAGTAGATAAGCCCTTTTGCTCGATTAAAGAGGCCACCAGTTCTTTCATCTTCTCTAAAGGAGATTTAGCAACATTTCTGACTTCAACGACCTCATCTACTTGTTTAGTGGCACCACATTCCCTGAGAATACTGAAGGCTTTTGAACACGAGATCTCATCCAAAGAATAAACACCAATGAATGGTCGATTTTCTGACACGTCAGATGAAAAATCCGTTTCATGAAATATAGCAGAAAGTTTCGCGTTCACAGGGAAGCAGATGTGTGAACTGTCATCTCGTGAATAGACCTTCCTTTTCAGGTCTAGCCACCCGAACTTTTTCAAGATATCCTTGGCTAACTTAGCATATTTTCTTTCTAATTGTAGTATAAAATGTGAAGCGCCATTGTTCTGACATTGTTCAACTTCAATATCTAAGCTGCGATTTTTAGATGAAGAATCTTCAACTTCTAGCTCTTGGAAATTGCTATTCATCTTACCTACCTGAGTAACAAGAGCTCCTTCAACCTCTGGATGCATATTTTTGTCATTTAATGTGATTACTTCAAGCAAGTTGATTTTCATTGGCTTGGTAAAAGTTGTTCCAAAAGCATAGCAAGCTGCTCCACCACCAATTGTAACAAGATCGTCACCTACAACATTGACTGTACTTCGTACGAATAATTCTTCACCCAGCGAAGCAAGACTGATGTGCCTCCACACACGTAGCTGCAAATCATATAACGCCAATTCTTGACACAGTTGGACGAGGGGACACCCTCCTAGAAGTCCGAGAAAGTGTTTGTAGACAAACATGGAATGTGAGAACCTTGCATGTGGGCTTTGCCCGACAACTTTTTCTGTTTTCCATAAACAACTTTCAACATCAAAGCTGTATAAGTCACCAAGTGCCTTCTCACCATTGTATCCCCCGAACATGAATAACTTAGTTCCATACGCCACCATTGCATGAGAGTGACGCGCACAAGGCCATTCATTCCTAACTTTTATCTCTTCCCAGTGCAGGTTACGCGTGTCAAGAACATACAAGGACGATGAGATCACATCATTGTTGAGGCCACCAAAAACATATATATTTGAGCCTACAACAGCTGCTGCATGACGGTGCCTGTGTGGTACATATAATCTTAGCAGTTAGCGCATACACATATATGATATAGACAAACTTCATCGCCAAAAAGATTGAGGGTAAGGATATGGTTCTACAGAGCACCCTCATGGTTTGTGATCAAGAAATCTGATGGATGACTGACAACTATTCAAAATTGTTTTTATTTTCCTTAAAATATAAGGGGGAGAAAGAGGACAAAACACGTTATACAATACCTTCAACTTTGGTTCTATAATAGGAAATCAAAATTTTAAATTTTCTACATGCAAATTACTATCAACTTCTTTTTTCTTTTTCTCCCTATTCTTTTCTTTCACCTTTTCCCGTCTAACTTTCCAAGATCAAAATAGCTTTAACAATGCAGAAATAATCAAATATTGAGCTGTTTAAGTGGTTTTTTCCATTCAAGTTTCATTCACATTCAAACAAGTATCACTAGTCATCTAATTTCCTCGTATATTATTTTAGGACATTTTTCCAAAGAGTAGGGCCCAACTAAGTGCTTCGTGGAATAAATAAACAAACTACAAGAGCATAACAGGAACATCACCTCGGAGGAAATATGCTCCCAGTGCACTCCCTCAACCTCCATTGGTAGTTTATCGTATTCAGAACCCATACTTCACTTAGAATGTTCAACGGATCAGCCCTTCCGCCAATAACAAACATGCTATTCCCAACCAAGGACGATGTGTGACCCAATCGTGGAGTTGGAGAGTCCTTGCTATGAATTTTTTCTAAAGTGCCTTTTACCAGATTGAGCAAGAAAGATTCGTTTCTCCGTGCGTGTCTTCCTATTCCCCCAAACCCACCAAATACGAGCACTTCTTTCCGACCCGCGGTTTCTAATGAGCAGGCCGAGTGACCCCATACGAAAAGCTTCTCCACGGATTCACCAACTAGTGGCAATGTAGAAAGAGATAAACCGCAACTAGGAGTTCCCACTGGCCCTGCCAATGATTCAAATACTCAAACTGGCTGTCATACTTAAAAAGGAAAGCTGCCCTGCAATCAGATATAGATTAGCGTGAAATGGTATATACATAACCGCTACTTTATCCACTTTATTCGATCAAATACACACACAACACATATGTGTAGATTTAGGATACTGTTCTTTTAAACAGCCAGGTTTTTTTATGAGAGAACTCGATGACACCAGCAAACACTAGAAATTGGTCTGCTCAAAAGATTTTATAATCCTCTACTGCTCTTCTGAGTTGATACTCATTCTAAATATAAAGACACAAAGAAGTTAGTGTCTAAGGGCATTACACAATCATCTTGACAAATGTACTTATGCATTATTCAGCCTGATATAGCAATACCTATATGCATATTAAACCATTAAATTACTCACGCTCGCCTTTTCGCATCTATACTTAAACTCTATTTCATTTTCTTGATTGGACAATTGTGAGCATATATATATATATATATAGAGAGAGAGACATAAAGCAAGAGCCATGATATTCACAGAATAATTCTTTACTTGATCAGAACCCATTCACAATTTAGTGTAACCGTCAGTTTATGACTATGAAAACAAACAAGACCACTGCATAGTTTCACATTTAGCATCATTACTTGTTAAGATCAGATAACTTTAAACTATCATTGTAAATTCACTTACCAGATTCCAAGCTACCGCTATCTCTTTCAATGTTATCACCATTCTCATCAACCCCAAGATCCTCAATGCCATTCACTTCACCAAACCCATTACTCTTCAAAGCCACAAGAAACCCATCAGTTCTCTTCCTATTAGCCTCCATTTTCTCATTAGCAACCTCAACGAGAAACCTCAGATACTCGCTCGACACCATCAGCTTCTCCGTATCACCCAACGGGACTTCCATTCTAATTGAACACCTTATCGCAATAATCACGCGTTTACCGTCGCCGCATGAAGTAATCCCAGACTCTCTAAACCCAGACGCTATAGCCAAGGAAACCAAAAACTGAGCTGATGCTAAATCTCTGCTTTCCACAGCTATGATTAACGGCTCGAACCGGAAAACCAACTCGCTAACCTGATGAGAATTCTCGGTTACTACCGAGTTATTGGGGAAGAGGAGAGAGATGACCGAGTCGGGATCGGCCGGGTCATGAGTGATGTAGAGCCATGAACCACCTCGAGCTTTTTTCTTGTGGCTAGGATTTATGGTTTTGGGTTGTGCGAGGATGGATATGCGACCGGAGCAGGAGCTGGTGGTAAAGTATGACCGGTGGTTGTTGATGGTGGTGAGGAGAGGTATGATTGGCTCGTCTAATCCGCCTTTTGGTGATTTATCTGGTTCGCTGGAGCTTAGAGATGATAGAGTTGCTGCTTTACGTTTCTCGAACTCCATTTTTGATTGAGTTTTGCGATCTCTGTGTTGGGTAGAAAAAAAACCCTAGTTAGCCTAAAACCCCGACGGAAGAAGACAGGGATGTATAAGATGGTGTGCTATTGTCGACTATGTTACGGGAGCCGCAATGAAGTTTTTACTAAAGTCATTGCACCGGAAACAAATACAGTTTCTTTTAGGGCCACCCTATAAAAAAAATTCATTTTGATAGACCTATCATCCTACTCTTTCTTTTTTCGAACTGAAAGTTGAAATTTCAAAGTTGTCTTTTTTTTTCTCTAGATTTTTATTCATGCCATTTATTTTCCAAATCAGCCGAAACTCTCCAAATTTATCCGTTATTATCCTAAATCTACAAGCTTTGTACGAACATCTACTACTCTAAACCCATTAAACCGAAAAAGTTAGCTTTTTTTATCCAAACTCATCAAATCCACTTCGAAAATTCTTGAATCGGAGTATCTATGGACAATGATGAGATGGGCGTGTCTCTGAAAGACTTACTAGACGAGGAGGAAGCTTACCGGATGGAGGTAAGAAGCGAAACCCCGTATTTCGGTTTTCGGTCGTGTCGCACGCAGTTCGTGCGACGAACAGCTTCGTCATCGCACGATCGTGCGACTTGGTAACCGTATCCGTCGCATGAGACGAAGATAGAAGAGTGTCTCATGTGACCGCACTAGAGACATGTCTCGTGAGACGGCATTGAAGATATGGCTCGTGCGACATGAGTGTTATATGAAATCATAGTTTTCAATTTTATACTTTGTAGGAGGAACCTGCCCAGCTTCCATTTATGGATGCCGACTACAGTAAAATATTCAACACGGATAGGTTATTTACTCAAGACATTTGATGCTTTCGTGGACATTAAGTCGAAGAAGATCAAGTTTGTCACAATTAGAAAGCTCTACGATAGCGGGAAATGGGGAAGGACTCCTAGTTTAGAGTACGTTTGCGAGCGATACGGTGTATTCGTATCAAAGGCGAAATCGGAAACTTTGAGAAAGCGGAAGGCATCGACGAAGAAATGTAATTGTCCATTTGCGCTAAAAGGTCATCAGATCGACGTACTAGCCATAAAATGGGGTTTGGAGGTGATAAACGGTACTCACAATCATGAACCCTACGTTCGCCTAGACGGTCATTCCCGCGCTTGTAGGCTAAAACGGGATAAAGAGGAACTAGTTCGTAGTTTGTCTCACCTTGGTTCGCGCCCTAGGGAGATATATAGTGGTTTGAAGTACAAATATCCCGATAATATTTCGAACATGTGTGCAATCTACAATTGCCGCAAAAAACATCGGGATGTTGAGCACGGGGGACAAACGCAAATGCAATATTTGTTGACGAAGTTGAAGGAGAATGGATACTCGAGGTGGGAGTGTTTGAAAGATGATTCAAAGGTGATCAATGACTTTTTCTTCGCACATCCTACTAGCATAGACTTATTACGTACATTCCCGAACGTGCTATTATGGATTGTACGTACAAGATGACTAGGTATAAGATGTCGTTATTAGAGATTGTCGGTTTAACGTCGACTTCCATTACATTTACCGTTGCGTACGTATTTATGAACGGAGAGAAGATTGAAAACTACATATGGGCTTTGGAAACTCTTCGTGGTTTGATGATGGATAGCGTGTGCGCATTTCCATCAATTATTGTTACCTTTCGAGAGTTAGCTCTCATGCGAGCGATCGATAATATTTTTCCGGGCACGCACCACTTGTTATGCACGTGGCACATTAGTAAGAACATTCTTGGGACGGTCTGGAAGATATTGCACGATGATGCGGTAGCGAAACAATTTGTTGACTTTTACGGCTACGTTGCGAGGGCGAACACGGTTGAGAGTTACCAAAAGAATCTAGATACACTGAAGGAGATGTTTGCATATAAAACGGAGTGTTTTGCGTACATTATGGACTCGTGGATAACGAAATATGGTGATAAGTTCCTTGCGTACAAAACGAACATGATTGAGCATTATGGCCAAACAAATACAAATAGGTTAGTCCGTTTATCCTATTTTTTGTTTAGTTATTTTATCTAATTTCAAATAAGTTCATAATTTATTACTTGTACTATGTAGGGCGGAGATTTCTCACCCATCCCTAAAAAAATATCTTGGGATGAATCAATGCAACTTTAAGCTTTTTTGGGAAAAAGTTCATAACTTATTAACGAAGCAGCATGCGGGTATCGTCGAATCATTCGATCGAAGTAAGTTTAGAACGATTCCCGGTTTTGATGGTGTTTTGACCCAAAATCTTAAAGGTCATGTGTCACGTGCGGGGCTAAAGATATTGATGGTTGCTATTGTACGTGCTCGAAATATAGGAGTATATCGGGTAGCATGTGGAGGTTGTTTCCTTAGGAAAACGCATGGTTTACCTTGTACATGTGAAATTGCGTTTATAGCTAGAGATGGTGGGTGCATCCCTTTAGAAGACGTGGATATCTTTTGGAAAAGATTAAATATTGTGCATAGAGATCCTAGCTCTCGTGAAGAGGAATTTCAAAAAAAACTTTCCTTAATTGACAACTCCATTCTTAGTTTCCGACCCGACCAACTAGACCACATTATCAATGGGGTAATGCAAATATTGAGGCCCGAGACAAGTCATATTCAAGATCCTAAAGAAGCGGTTAGAGCTAAGGGTAGACCAAAGGGAGGCGTTGATAAATCAACTAAACGGAAGCCTAGTTCGTGGGAATATCTCATTGAACAAACCGCTAGTGCTAGTACTCCAGCTAACTCGGTAGGTAGTACACCCGTAAACACGTTAGGTAGCACGTCCGCATCCAACTTGGTTCTCATCGTACCACCCAAACCTCCATTAGCAAAAAAGAAAGTTGGAAGGCCTAAGAAAATTGTTAAGGATGGGAAGCTAACATTATATCCGAATTGCATCCCTGCCTTTCTACACACTTACATTTTAAAGTTAGTTGACGTTCTTCCAGACTTACAATGCGGATATCGTTCTGTAGCGCATTCAATATACAATAACGAAGATAGATGGGAGGATGTTAGACGCAAGTTGTTGAAGGAGTTGCGGGACAACCGTGCATGTTGGTTGGATATATATGGTTCGCCGAAGGTGTTTGACTATTTGGTACATAGGTTAGATTACTTCAAGCCCAACCCTAGTAGCCACTATTAGATGACATTTCCGGACATTGGACTAGTCATCGCGACAAGGTATCAATGCATGGTATACCATGTATCGCAAGCAGCCTCGTTAACGTATCTACTAATCCGTGGAAAGCCACCCGTCAACAATTCAACTATCATAGAAGTTGGGATAGCTTTCGTACATGGATGTCACTTTGTTAATGTAAGTATATTTCGTTTCCAATCCAAATTTCTTACGCTATCATTACTAATGCATTCATTTATTCTTTTTTCTTGTAGATTACTACTCCACCCGATGGACCGTTGCCTCCATTATACCCTTGTTGGGCCGCTTATGCAACCGAAGAAGCGAATCAATGGGTGTATCCCTACTACCGGCGGTTCAACAAATTTACACAAATAATGCCCGCAAGGAAAATCAACTTGAACAAAAAAACACATGTAACAGATTTGACTAGAGACGACGTTTGAAATGCTTTTGTACAACATTTTAAGTTATTTTGCCTAACGTTTCATGTAATATAGTTGATGTAATTTTGATGTAATTTAGTAGGAAAATCCCTACTAACATTTGATGTATTATTGTTGATGTGATTATTTATAATGTTAGTTTTTAGTTCAAATAGAACACCGGTCGCACGCGACGGAATTTGGGGCCCGTCTCATGCGGCGAAAGACCAAAATTTTGGCCCTGATTTTCAGATATAGAGCATATATCGCACGCCCAAAATGCGACTGGCCTTGGTGCTAGTCGCATGCGACGCAAGGCCAATACTTTGGCCCTGATTTTTAGACAGAGGGCATATCTCGCACGCCTGAAATGCGACTGTCTTTGGGGCCGTTCGCTTGCGACGCTAGGCCAAAATTTTGGCCCTGTTTTTCAGACATAGGGCTTTTATCGCACGCCCAAAATGCGATTTTGGCCACTTTCGCATGCGACACAAACCCTAATATATTATGGCCTAAATAACGTGGTTTATACATTTGTTGGAGTAAAATACCATTAGAAAGGGGAAAACAACAAGTACACTTGAAGGAAATACATAAAAACGAAAACAACAAGTTAACACCTTAACTTAAACAAACATAAGAAAATAATTAAACAACGAGATGCCAACAACCAAAATTCTCAATCATCGAAGTCATATCCCAAGTTGTCGTCAGAATCAACCCCCTCCTCCCTTTCCGTAATCCTATCTTGAAGATACGCTACCATATCCCTAGTGATGTAGTCTACTACCGTCATGTTCCACACGGCGGCCGCTTATTGCTTAATTTTATATGGCAAAAACAACAAACGCTGGAGCGGTTTACAAAAAAAGTACCTCTGCTTGATTTGTTCACGGTTGCGCACGAGGAGACCTCCAGTTTATAAACGGCCATAGCCGTAGTACATCTTGCAAAGCACTCGATCAAAAAAAGCATCGCCAGTATCTTCCCGCATCTCTCGACGGGAAATCTTCACCGCCTCAAGCAAATGGTAGTCTTCATGAGGAGTAAACTCCATTTGTTAAACTGTTTATGTTTGAGAAGTTTTTATGAATGTAAAAGGTTTTAGAGTCCCTTTATATAGGGAAGTAAAGTTTGGCGAGACTTTTTGAGTTTCTAGAACGAGCGGGATTTTTTTTAATTTTGAGAACGAGCGGTAGTTATTAATTTTTGATAACGAGCGGGAGTTTTTAATTTTTGAGAATGAGCGAGAGTTTTTTATTTTTGAGAATGAGCGAGAGTTTTTAGTTTTTTAGAATGAGCGGGAGTTTTTGGTTTCTTACTTTACACGTGTTACGTTTTCATTCGTATATTCCGATTACGTTATCTGCAACGAAACTATCTATAACTAGAAGCCTTATTCAAATTAAAGTGTAAATTAGTTGATAAATCAAGCAGAAAAATGTGTTCATGGACTGAGTTGGAAGATCAATATTTGATGAGTGCATCAGTTGAAGCTGGTAGTATGCACATTCCAAAGGGGGGTAAAAGGTACTGCGAGGCATTGGTATGCCATATGTACTTCCTGTACGGAAGGGATGGTGTTCAGCCGCCTAGAATTTCAAGGCGTGTTGATGAAGTGAGAGCTAGGTGGTCAGTCCTAGTAATATTCCGTCGGCATCCAGTTTCTGGCCTCACCGAATTGGAACGTCATGTTGCGTGTAACCGGTTCAACTGTCAAATCACAGATTCTATAACAGAGGACCGGCTGGATGTGGTCCGCTCTGACATTATTGACGTCCGTCTAGAGGAAATCAGTGACTACAAGGATGCGAAAGAAGAAAGGAATTTGATGAAATGGAACTGACATGATAGATAAGTATGAGCGTGTGCTTCAGTTTGAGTATGAGTGTGTGTTTCATTTTAATTATGAGTGTGTGTTTCAGTTTAAGTATGAATGTGTGTTTCATTTTAAGTATGAGTGTGTGTTTCAGTTTAAGTATTAGTGTGTGTTTCAGTTTAAGTATGAGTGTGTGTTTCAGTTTGTCTTTGAGTGTGTGTTTGAATTTGTGTTTGAGTTTATGTTGACCTTATATTTCGTACTAAAGGTATGCTTTCAAAAGAAATAATATAAAAAATAAAGGCAAAACTTACCATATAATGTTTTTCAATGGTAGAAGCTTTAACTCCCACTACACAGCTTGAGCATTCAACTGTCGATGAAATTACCTTATTATTAAATAACACAACAGGAATGTTGTGGAAAGTAGGAACAATCAAACGTGATAATAAAAATAGAGAGATGATATAGTGGGAGCAAAACATCTTCTTGAATAAGACAAAACTGTCATTGTTATGTTTCTTTTGTTCGAACAACAAAACAGTGCTTTCTTTTTCTGTCTTTTAGATGTTTATCTGCTAATATGATAATGTAATTTTGGGAGTATTTATGGGAGGTGGGGGTTACCCTTCTTCTTGTACCCTTGAATCCACAAGTACCGACGGAGGACCAAGAAATTACCCGACCCCGTACATCTGTAATAGTAACTATAGTATTGTTGAAACTTGCTTGAACATGAATAACTCCCTTTGGAATTCTACGTGCATTTTTACGTGAACCACTCCGGCCATTCTTACGTGAACCGACTCTTGGTATAGGTTTTGGTTTTGCCATATTTTATCATTTCATAAAGATAAGTCAGAGATATATGGAGATATCCATTTCATGTAACAACATTTTTTTTTGTTCATGGTTTTTTTTAAGGAAGTCCTTTTTAAAAAGATTATCCTTGTCTTTGTTTATGTCTCGGGTTGGAACAAATTACTATAATTCGTCCCCGTCTACGGATTAGTCGACACTTTTCGCAAATTTTACGAACGGAAGCCCTTATTTTCATAGTAGTTATTCCTTTTTTTTAGTTATTGGAAGAAAATAAGGTTCTTGAAATTTTTGAATCTAGAATCAAACTTCATTATCTCATTTTTTTCTTTGTAAAAGCCTTTCCTTTAAAGTATCAACAAATATTGGACGAGTTATATTAATATTCGAAACAACTTGTCTTTTTTTGCACAAATGGTAAGTTTTAGATATTAGAAAGATTACCATATATAACACAAAATTTCTCATCCGATTCCTTCTAGTCGAGCCTCTCGGTCTGTTATTATACCTCGAGAAGTAGAAAGGATTACAATTCCCATACCGCCTAAAATTCTCGGAATTCGTTGATAGTTAGAATAAATTCGTAAACCAGGTCGACTGATTCGTTTTAAATTTAAAAGAGTTCTATATGGTTTTTTCTTATTTCGTCTATGTCTTAGGGTTAAAACCAAAAAAGATTTGTTGTTTTCTCGATGTTTCCTTACGTTTTCGGGGCTAAGTGATATATAAAAATAGATTCGAGTCTTTTCGGATTACTTTAGAACAACAAAACAAGTGCTTTCTTCTTTTGTCTTTTAGATGTTTATCTGTTAATATGATAATGTAATTTTGGGATTACTATTAAACTCAGTCGAATCGAACCTATAAAATTGATTAATTGAAAGTAGATTTGAGTCTTTTCGGTTTACTATGGAATTTCATTCTAAATTTCTAAACGGATAAAATTGAGTTGGAATCGAACCCATAAAATTGATAAATTGAAAGCAAGCATGCAATAAATTAAAATACAATAAATAAAAGCAGTCATAAAATAAACCGGTTACAAAATATAGTGTTAATGTCGAAAAGTATGACAAAGGTATGCTGAGAGTAATAATCAGTGACGTCTATACCTCTCAGTGATCCTACACATATGAAGGGCGGTCTGTACAAGATCATTGTGCTCTAGAGTCGGTATCGATGGAGCAAACCGAGCAATCTGCTCGTATCCTACAAAGTCAGCACCACAGTGCGGCTCGAACTGAGGACCTCTAGCTGGTGCAGAGCTACTAACGATGTACCACAGCCTCCTCTTCACCCAAATGTAGTACATCGGGTCAGCACTCCCTCCACTGCCACAATACAACGTGCCATCAGGAGTGTACACATGGTTCTCCCGATCCCTCCACAAGTGCCTGTCCCATAGGTATCTGCAGACCATCTTCTTCCCTGTTTTCTTCGATTTAGGAGGGCTTATATCCTTAGGAATCAGTTGTGCAAACACCATTTCTCGAGTGACACGATCAGGGTAGTACGACAGAACCACGTCGAACGCCTTAAGTGTCAACTCAACCCAAGTCACCCCCTGGAACGGATAATGGTCCCGTAAGTGTATGAAGGGAAGGAACATGACGTGTAAATAAAAAAATGAACAGCTTAGCCATTTATATTAATAAAAATAATTAGAATTAAAATGAAAAAAATGACTTACATCTGCCTCCGTGCACGTCAAAAGTACATGTCTCATCTGCCTACGCACATCATGAGAGACGCCAATCTTCGGTGGCGCGTGTCGGCACATATGGGGCATAGATATGTCAAAATTGCAAAACAGTGGAGCTCGGAGCTGAACAAAGTGGGAAAATATCCACGACTCGAGCATCCCTATAAACCCGTAAATGTATCTTATACCATACAGAGAACCCTTACTAAGGGAGTGGTACAGCTGTGCTAAAACCAACTGACCCCAGTTGAACCTATGGATACCCTGATATTGGTTCACGAACTGGAGGTAATCTAAAGGAATGTTGTTGCCGGTTTTGTTGGCACAAATGGTGGTACCTAACAAATACAGTACGTAGGCACGGGTGGCCTGATCTACCCTCTCATGTGTGATCCTACTATCACTATACCTAGCACCATCAAATGTAGTGCGCAACCACCCAAGGTTCACACTACTAGCATTCCTAAGGTTTTTACTCAACTCAGATGGTCCTACACTTAGCATGCCAGCATAAGTACTAATCCTCTCAACCTCCAAGTCAAAAGGTAAAGCATCAAAGGACCTACCTACAACCGGTAATCCAGTAATGACGAAGACATCATCCAAGGTGACTGTCATCTCCCCGAACGAGAAATGGAATGAAGAAGTCTCCTCATGCCATCGCTCTAAGAATGCCTCCACCAAATGGAGGTTGGTATGCCAGCGGGAGAGTGCATCGACAAGCGGGCCAAAAATAGTCTCCATCACCTTCGCCCGTACCCTGCTCTGCTGTGTCAGATCCCATCTCCGAAGACTGCCGTACGTAGCGAAACATCGCAGGGTGACTTTGTCCTGCAATATGTATCAAACACATAAATTCGTTATAAAATAATAATTATAAACATATGTATCGAACACGTAAGAAAATGATAAAACAATATAAAGGTATAATACTTACATCTCCGTGATAGACGCTGAAAGCCTCGTGCTGGGTGTAATCCGGAAAGAGAGTCGGGACATGCGGCATCACCGACAAAAAATCATGATCCTCACCCTCGGGTGCGTGGGATGCCGCCTCTGGTGCGTGAGCTGTATCGTCCTCGTACTGTGAATGTGAGGCCTCATGTGCCTCCTCCCGCTCCACGCCCTCCATATCATTTGGTGCATCTGCATCGTCATCGTTAGAAAAGTCATGTGGCTACGAAGAAGAACCTGCCCCTGTGCTACCAGCAGTAGTAGGAATGTAATCGTCGTTTCGATGATGACGGAGACGTCGTCTCGTACGCGTACCAGGAGCATGTCTCTCACTGAGACCTGCTTCTACATGCTCGAGATCGGGAAAAACTCTAGCCTCTGCCGCCTCTTCTGCCTCACGTGCCAAGCGACCGCGTTCCCTCAATTTTTTAAACATATTTTTTACTTTCTGCTTGATCTGCCCCATCCTGTAAAGACAACATAAAGAAATATGTATTAGTGAGATAACACAAAATAAGTATTCTGAAAAGGCATCTCGTCGCATGAGACAGCTTAAGCTGTCTGTCGCATGAGACGGCAAAGCAGAACCCGTCTCATGCGACGAGTTGCCTTCTTGGTCGCACGATCGTGCGACCAGATCCAAAATGGTAGCACGATCGTGCTACCAATAGCAACGAAAACCCAATTTTAGAAACCTACCAAAGCAGCCTCATTTCACACAAAATCAAACGCATAAGCATAGATCCTACCAAAACTAACAAGAATACAACACTAATCTAACAAACAACACCTAAAATCATACAAAAATCAAACTTTTAAAATCGAGACCTAAAAACCTAAAAACCTAATTTCAGCAGTTTATACCCAACGAAATCTAAAACAAATTATACCATGAGGTTTGTATTACTTGCATTTATATTTTTCTGACTTTAGATTCTTGAAAAATCGAGCTTTTGAAATGGGTCGATTTGAGTGTTTGAGAGCTTTCTAGAGAGAGAGAAAGAGAGGGGAAAATGGTGAGAGATTTATCAAACCCTTTTATACCTAGGTTTTCTAAAAAGGTAAATTCGTCCAAAATTAGATGAGAGATATATCAAATGGTTATAAGATCTAGCGGTTTAAGATCTATCGAAATGTGTCTTATTTCTAGTCTGGTCCTTTCTTTTATTTAACGCAATTGTATAAATAGATACAAATATTTACATTTAGAATATGGGATTGTTTTTTGAGAAAAGTACTAGTAAATACCTTCTCAATTATTTAATTACTCAGTGGTACCCGTTTTTTGGATAGTGTCACTTGTTACATCGAATTGAAATTTGGACAAAAATACCCCCGACCATATATACATGCTGGTACCTCGAGGTGTTTGCAATTCTCAGGATATCATGAGAATTGTTTGCAATTCAAGATTTCCTGAACAACTCTCAGGATATCATGAGAGTTGTTTGCAACTCTCAGGATTTCCTAAACAATTCTCATGATATCCTGAGAGTTGTTTGCAACTCACGATTTCCTGAACAATTCTTAGGATATCCTTAGAGTTGTTTGCAACTCAAGAGTTCCTAAACAACTCTCAGGATATCCTGAGAGCTGTTTGCAACTCAGGATTTCCTGAACAATTCTCAGGATATCCTGAGAGTTGTTTGCAACTTAGCGTTTCCTGAACAACTCTTAGGATATCTTGAGAGTTGTTACCTGGTGAAATTTTATTTAAAAAAAAATCAAAAAATATCATCAATGGATCTAGTTTTGTTCATTTAAAAAAACAAAAGTGATGGTACTTTCATTTTTTTAGCTCTGGTCTGAAAGATACAGATCTTTTAAAAATAAAATAAAAAGAAAAAATAGGAAATAGAAATTTTGGTTACGTGGTTGTTCATGAAAGGTGAGGGTAGTTAGGGTATTAAAATAATGTTAGGTACTAGGTGGTAATTAGATAGTTGAGATGGGTATTAAGAGATAATTGATCAAACCTTGAGTACTAGATGACAATAAAATAGTTGAGTAGGTACCTTATGTGTAATTTCCCTTGTTTTTTTGGGTTTAGTCAAGCAAAAGTATTATCCATTTTTTTTAATCTAAAGAAAGTTTATTAATAAGCATAAGGATAAAAATACAAGGGTGTGACTTTATAACCTAGAACAAAATTAAGGCGATGGGGAAATTTGAATTCCCTCATAAAATAGAAAAACAAAGTTTTGAAGTAACATTCTCCAAGCTTAACTATACGATTATTTCCTTCTTCTATTTCCATTAGCATTTTCTTCAAATTTTGAGGTTATTCTTCTAATTCAAATCTCTTGTTTGTCCCTTTCCTGATCTTGAACTTTTTCTAATTAAGATGGTCCCTCCAAATAGAAAATTTGTTTAAGAAGTTTCATGGATTTGTGAACAACATTGAGATGAATTGAAAGGTTGAGTTAAGAGTTGTCCCTTATGTATCTGATTCCTTGGCTTTCAAGGAGAATAATAGCTTTGAAGGGTGCTGGAAAAGTGTTTGAGTCAAAGGATTATCTATTTAATACCTATATTTTCATGTATTTTTTAGCAATGTCAATTTCGACTAATTATTTGTCATCTAATACCTAATAATACCATAAATATCTTTAGTCCAACATCCATTGTGTTTTCTGCTAATCGTGAAGTCTCTTGTGTAAGGACAAAACCTCATAAAGCAATAATAACAATCAAGCATGTAAATACCCTTAGTCCAACATCCTTTTTGTTTTCTCATTTTTAAGTGTATATCGGATTTTGAGTTACAGAGTTAATCTTGATATTCCAACAATAAATGTGATTCGAGCATGTAAACGTCGAAGCTGAAGCATATATAGGAAGTAGATCATTACCTACAATGTACAACTTTTGTGTTAATCTAATCGAGACAAGTCAACTTCTGAAGTTTCTTTTTTCGTGATTGAGAATTATTATCTAGCTCTTGTAGTTGAAAATGAGTGATTAGTTTTTGTTATTTGTTATATGTATATAAAAGGTTTTAAGTTCTCTTCATGTAATTCTTAGTAGAAAGAAACCATTATAAATCATTCATGATGCTAGTATAATCATCAAACCTAGAAGGTGAGTGAACAAAATTAAGTAACACAGACATGTGGCTGTGGAATTTCTTTTGCTGCCAAAATGTGAAACATTGTACCTAAACCCCGTTGATATATACTTTAAATATTGCACTTTTATAAGCATCAATATCAATAGAGTACTTGTAAACTTTGAATAATCTTATAGTTTTGATTTGCATTTTTTAGATAATTATAGATGAAATGAGGTCAAGTGAAAAATTTATATGTTGCATAATTCACCATTAAGCTGGAAGCCTTGTTCTGCAGATTCCTACAAGAGAGACATGTCATGTTGTTGTTCAGATAATTCATCCAAGCAAATCCAAGATGTGAAACATGGTCAGGCTAGGCATCATGCCAAATAAACTCTTATTATTGAAATTGTTTCATATGGTTCCCAATTGATCAATCAGGGGCTGACAATTGACATGGACCTATTTGATTCTATGGATTGTGGGAAGCCAATATGTTATGAGAAGGCATGCTCATACTTTTCTGAGATCCATCTCAGATGTGGGCAGCTTAGATTGCAGGACATGTTCTTATATTAATGAGAGATATGGGTATTCATTTCAAAGACAATCTCATCATACTAATTTCTTTTTACAGTTCCAGAAGGTAGAGGAGTTTCTTCTTCTGCATCAATTGAGTTTGCTACCATGTTTTCTATTATTGCAGCTTATGGTTTGGATATTGCTTCTTGAGATCTCGCTTTGCTTTGTTAAAAGGTAGAGAACCATGTTGTTGGAGACCCATGTGAGGTGATTGACCAAATAGTTTCTGCATGTGGTGAAGCTAGCAAACTTCTCGCAATGGTGTGTCAGCTAGCTGAAATCCTATGACTTGTTAAAATACCTTATCATTCTCGGTTTTGGGGGATTTATTATGGAATACGGTACAATTTCGATGGTTCAGATTATGGCTCTGTGAGAATAGGGGCTTTTATGGGTAAAAAAATAATAAGAAATTTTGCAGCTTCTCTAATGTTAGGTTTTGCACCTGGAAGTAACTCCAAAGATATCGATAGGCACAACTTGGAAATACTTGAAGATGCGACGTCTTTGAACTACTTGTGTAACCTTGTATCTCATATATATAAATCTTTGTACGCAAGTCAGATTTTAGAGTCTACCACATGTGAGTATTTATGGAGGAGCATGGTGACCATTATAATTTGGTCGCAGTAATATACCTAAAAGCTAGTTATGATGTACGAGCACCATGCAGGCATCCGATATATAAAAACTTATGTGTCAAGGCTTCCAAAGCTACACTCATTACTTCCATTTTGGATGAGAAACTTACTGCCCCCGGGGATCTCATGTATCAGTGTCACTACAACTATAGTTCTTCTGGACTCGACTCGAATGAGACAGATAGACTGGTGAGATTGGTACAAGAATCGTAGTACTCTGAGGTCTTTAAATCTAAAAAGGGGATATTGTATGGAGCCAAGATAACTGGTGGTGGCAACGGTGGAACATTTTGTTTTGTTGGAATAAATTTTATGAGAAACAGTGAGCAAATTTTTGAGATTCGGCCGAGTTATAAAGAGGCCACCATGTTTATGAAGTCAAGATTACCATGGTGTTTGAGTTCTCAAGTAAGTAGTTTGTTTTGAGAGGAAAAATATAATTATCAAGTGTAGTTTACTTTACAGTTCTGGTTGATGTAAATAATTAGAGGGTGACGATAATTAATCTTGAAAAATATAATAAATTATTTTACTTCATTTTCATTTATTTGGCCTTGATTATTTGCACTTCTTAATCCTACTTTGACTCAAAAAATCTGATACGGATAATGAACCTACATGAAAACTACAAGATGCGAATGATGAACCTAAACAAAAACTCTAGACAGAAAATAGATTTATTATCGTTCCCTAGTATTTGTAACTACGAAAAACAACAAATGAAAAGTAAACAAAAGTGGATTAAAAATAAAACTTGTCTTAGCTAGTTGCAAACAGTTACAAAACTTCTAAAGATATAATGGACATGAAGCCTGCTTATTATAAAACTGGAAAACTTGTAAAACATATACACTAAAAATTATCATCCGTAAGATCAAGTCGTGGAATTTTTGCTCCTAAGATAAAGAAAAATTCAATTTTGAGCTCGAACTTGGAACTTTCTTTTATTAGACTCTCACCTTCTAACTTTCCAAGCTCGGCATGAACTCCCAACTTGTATCAAATTCAATACTTAGCATATACTTAGAAAGTCATACTAAAAAAATATGTATAAATATATCCACATATTCATTATCAGACTGAATTTATCTAAACCCAACTTGGATCTGAAAGAATTGGTCAATGAATCAATAAAAGTTTTAGTTAGAAACTACATAAATCAAACAAAAAATAGAAAATATCGAGATACTTTAGTTTTATATATATTAAATGAAAACTGTTAAATTTGAAATTTGTATCATAAAATATAGGTGACAAAAGTTGCCAAGTATATGATCCATTTTTTAGCCAATTATGATAGATGTGAAACCAAGCTAATTATGATATATGTGAAACTAGATCAATTATGATAGATGCTAAACCAACCCAATTATGATAGATGTTAAACCAAACCAATTATGATATATGCGGAACTAGGTAAATTATGATAGATTATAAACCATGCTAATTATGATAGATAGAAACCATGCTAATTATGATAGATAAGAAACCATGCTAATTATGATAGATGAGAAACCATGCTAATTATTATAGATGAGAAACTATGCTAATTATGATGGATGCGAAAGATGAAAAACCAAGTCAATTATAATAGATGAGAAATGAAGCCAATTATGATAGATGAGAAACCATGCCAATTATAATGGATGCAAAATATGAGAACCCAAGTTAATTATGATAGATGAGAAACCATACCAACTATAATGAATGCGAAATATGAGAAACCAAGTCAATTATGATAGATAATAAACTATGACAATTTTGATAGATGAGTAATTGGACCAATTTTGATATATGAGAAATGAGGCCAATTATGATAGATGAGAAACCAAGTCAATTATAATAAATGATAAACCAGACTAATTATGATAGATGAGAAACCACACTAATTATGATGATAGATGAGAAACCAGACCAATTATGATAGACGAGAAACCATGCTAATTATGATAGATGAGAAACTAGACCAATTATGATAAATGGGAAACCATGTCAATTATGATAGATGAGGAACCATGCCAATTATGCTAGATGAGAAACCATACCAATTATGATAAATGATAAATCAGACCAATTATATTAGATGAGAAACGAGTGTAAAATATAACCTTAAAAAAAATTAAAACATATCATGAGTGGTACTAGTTTTATTTGTTTTTAAAAAATAAAACCAATAGTATTTTCAGATTTATTTTTTCCGAGTTACAGTTTAAAAGATATAAACCTTTTAAAGTTTGAATTAAAAAAATCAAAGAAAAAGAATATGTACAGTTGTTTGGCGGATTTTATATATAAGGGTATTTAAGGTACAAAATGTGATAATTTTTTAGACATTTATGTGTAATAGGTTTGTAGGATGGGTCTTAAATAGTAAGTCTCCCTTGTCTATTGAAAGACTTACCACATAAGACACAACAAGCAAAACTATTACAAATAAAGGTCTAAAATATTTGACTAATTTTCTTCCAAATTTACACCCGATATAAATATAGGTTTTAAATCAGTTTAAAATTATTTCCTTCTCTTCCTACATTTCTTCTTTCTTCACCCGAATTCGAACCTTTCCAGTTTCTACCTTCTTCTTCGACGTTTGACGGTTACACCGATAAACTCTCTGATTTACAGTTGTTCACTTTTCGATTCACGATTCAACTAATTTACAACTATATCAACGCTAAAACAATAAGTTAAGTCCGATCATATTTCTCTTTAAAAAATCAGTACGATTCCATCAAATTTCATAAACCTATCATATCATTGCCATGGATTTATCGAGTTTTTCAGATAGTGTAGTGATAACCTACTTCATATATATCAGTTTTGTATGATTTATATTAGCTTTATGTGATAATCTTCTCCATTAATTCATTTATATCAGTTTTTAAGTCTGATAATCAGTCACTCATACTGCTTACTCGTGTCTCGCTTTAGCGAGACACAAGAAGCTCATACTAACTGCATTACCGCACTGCAATTTTGCATCCAAATAGCCTTACTACTGTTACTACAAATTAGACTTACTTTTATTACATTCGTATAAGTTTTGCATCTACCAATGTGTCTTGATTATACATTAACATAGGTTTCGAATCTATCAGTGTGTCAGTGGTTATATATTAACATAGGTTTCGCATCTTTCAATTTACCTCATGTGTTAACTGTTGTAAAGGTTACCCATCTATCACTTTAACAATGGTCTCACATTTGCATACGTTTCAGATCTATCACTTATATAACTTCTAATGATTTCACATATATCATAGATGGCCTACTTTTCTCATTTTCTTGCTTTTACAAGAAAAATGGAACCAAAAACATGTTTCCACAGGTCATGTCTCTTTACATTGATAAAACATATGCAAGAGAAAAAAGTAAGGCCACAACATATAGAATCAGCAAAAAATGACGCCCTTTTATTCAATTTAATGATCTTAGAAAGAAGAAAACTCGTTACAAAAAGCACTGGGATGTAATTGAACAGATAATAAAGACATATGATAACGAAAATGAAACATTTAAATTGGGCCAAAAGCTTATATGGCTTACAACTCGTAATGTCAAGATCATTTTTAGTTTAAAACATGGAAACCAAAATATGCTACTACAAGTCAAACATTTTTAACCCAAATATTCAGAATTTGAAGACGGAGAACAATCAAGGATACCAAATACATATATTTTAGATGAGACATCAAGAAAAATTGTTAAAAGCCGAGCAAGACCAATTACTAACAAAATAATAAAGGTATGCAATTCCAACTTTTGCATTGGTTTCTAATTGGCATAGGTTTTAAAGTTGCATAGGTTTTTTTTTCATCTACTACATCTATCATGTTTCACATTTGCATAGGTTTCGCATCTACCACTTATGGTTTAGTTTAACATTTACATATCTGCATCTAACATTTTTACTCTCCTTTCACATTAACCTAGGTTTCAGATCTATCATATTATCCCTATTTCACATTAGCCTAGGTTACACACCTATCACATTAGCTTTGTTTCATATTAACCTAGGTTTCGCATCTATCAATATTAATTCAGGTTTCACATCTATCATTTTAGCATTTGCATAGGTTTCGCATCTAGAATTTTAACTATGCTTTCACATTTGAATAGGTTTCACCTCTATCAATTAACCATGTTTCACATTAGAGAAGGTTTCGTATCTATCCCTTTTAACAAATGCTTTTGTATGTTGATAGGATGTTATAAGTAGAGTAGCAAAAACACATGAAGAACATGAAATAGAAGATGTTGTGATACTATTCATAATGTTAGCCTGTTCTACCTTGTTTTTCTCTACATCTGGAGATGTACTAGCATCTACGGTAGTGTATTACGTTGAACACCTAGAAAAAATAAACAACTAAAATTGGGCTGAAGCAATCCGGGACAAATTGATGAATTCAATAATGCTATGTCATGAAGCTAAACCTTAAAAAGTAGTTTGTTGTATTGCTCTTTTACTGGTTAGTATTTTTCTTTGTTCTATTTTAACTATTATTCATTAAAAATAGTATTTAAAGTATTGTTAATATATAGTCTTTCATCATGGGACACACAACAATATGTCAAAAAGAAGAAATTAAAGACAAGATACATAGATACTTCAAATGGTTGGGCATTAAGAGAAAAACAACATTAGATTTGATTGAAGCCATAACAAATATAACAGATGAACAATTATATCTATATTTTTTTTGTTTAATTTCACATTTTACATAAATATGTCTTTACAATAACATTTTTAACAATTTTGTAGATTCTAGAAGAATAATTGAAACTAACAAAAGAAGAAGAAGAATCCGGAGGAGATTTCCAAATACAAGAAGAAAATAATGATGTTTCTCAACAAGATGATGATGTTCTAAAACATGATTCCAAACAAGTAAACATCAACGACAATGACGATGGTCAGCGTTGAGATAAGCACCAAGCCTTGGTTGCAAGATATTTTACTAATACCGAAAGAATAATAGACCAATACATTGTTCAACCACGTCCAAAAGTTACAAGAACTAAAAAGACTACAACAGAAAGAATAAAAACAGTAAAGAGCGTGGAAGAGAAAACCTTACTGATAGAAATTGGTCCTCTAAACAAACAGAAAATGGTACGGACAGAAGATACTCATATTGCAAGAAATGAAAATTTAATATTGAAGATTTTTAGGAATCTAATGAGTCGTGAAAATAAAATAAAAAATAAGTCTACAATCAACATTTCTGACATAGTTTATCATCTCAAAGTAGAAAACAAAAGGTTGAAACAATTTATTGGAAAGAGAAGAGGTAAAATTATCCCTTTTTATCATATTTACTATAGGTTCCGCATCTGGCATCCATAATGTCATATGTGTTTTGCATATATCATATTAAATTTGTGTTTCATATCTATCGTGTTTAGTAAAGGTTGCACATCTAGCATTCATAATGTCATATGTATTTAACATATATCATATTAAATTTATGTTTCACATCTATCATGTTCACTAAAGGTTGCACATCTATCATTTCAATTCACGTTTCAATTCTATCATATCTATTTAGGTTTTGCATCTATCATTTTAATTCGCGTTTCACATCTATTATTTCTATTTTGGTTATGCATCTATCATTTTAAATTATTTTTCTCATCTATCATATCAATTAAGGTTCCACATCTATCATTTTAAATCTCGGATCACATCTATCATGCATATTAAGGTTGCACATCTATCACGAATAATCTAATGAAAAGGTGTCGCATATATCGAGTTTATTTACATTTCACATCTATCATATTTATTAAGGTTGTGCATCAATCATCCATCATATTTATAAAAGGTTTCATATCTTTGACATGAGTTATTATTTTGCAGATAATTAACAACGTATCCCCAGCCCCAACCCCAACCCCAGCCCTAACCACAACACCAGTAGACTCTGTCTCTAGCTAGAGCTTTGATTTATCATTAGTAGATATAATAAAACAAAATAAAATCGAACGTTAAATATTTCAAGAAGAAATTGAAGAACTAAAAAAGAAACTCAATGAAAAAGAGAAAATTATTACACAAATGAAAACTGATGCATGGATAGACAGATGTCAACCTACAGAAGATACTAAAGCTATATATGTTGAAGCCAAACATAGAGGATAAAGTTAAAAAACAACTGAAAACAACCAAAAAATTATGCAAGAAAAAAATGATTAAATGATCAAGACCAATACTCACCGAATAAAAAAGCTTGTATTACAAATACAACACAGAATTATCAAAAAATTGTTGTAAAGCAACATGTTTTTGTTATTGGTGTTGGTGTCAAAGACCCTGTTATTGATGTCGAAAACCCAGACACAACACCTAATATTGTAGTGGAAGACAATGAACCACCTCCACAACAAGAGAACGGTGAAGTTGGTGTAAAACAACAAGATCTTACTGTTGTTGTTGCTGTTAAGGATGATCATATTACTCCTCTTGATATTGGGCTTGATATTGCTTTTGTTACATTTAAGGGTATTGCTGATGTTGGAAATGAGCATGTTACTCCTACTGATGTTGGGGTTAAAAATTAAAATATTTCCCCTGTTAATGTTGTTACTTCTAACATTATTGTTGATATGGAAAATGAGCATGCTACTCTTATTGAAGTTGGGGTTGGAAATCAAGGTGATACTCATGTTGATGTTGATGTTTTTATATCTAACATTATTCTTGCTGTGGAAAATGAGCATGTTACTCTGAAGTTGGGGTTAAAAAGCAAGATGATCCTCATGTTGATGTTACCATTAAAGAGGAGTATGCTCCTGCTAAAGATGTTGGGGTTAAAACCTAAAATGATCCACCTGTTGATGGTGCTGTTATGGAAGAACCGGATCCTGATATTACTGCTCCTATACATGTTGTTATGGAAGAACAGGATCATAATACTACTTTCTTAAAAGATCAAGATACTAATGGTGTTGTATATGTCGTTAACAAATCTGTTGCGGAAGTATATGAAGTGACTAAGAAAGTTGGTGAAGTATCTGAAGTGACCAAGAATGTTGTTGTGGACAAAAGGTGATATAGAGAACCCAATATCAACAAAACCTATCATAAAACCCTATATATTTGGAGATATATTTTGTTGGGCATTGTCTTCTTTTTGCTTAAATATTGTAACGTTATCGGTATTTATATATTTAATGTCTGTATCTCATACTTGTATGTTGGTTTTGTATATTACAAAGTTTTGCATCTATTAAAAAACCTCGATTTCGCATCTATCATTCAGAATGCATTATATATACTCATATTTTGCAGCTATTGTTTTTACATGTGTTTTGCATCTAATGCGCATTTTTCTTTTTTCTAAAGGATCAGGCCTATGAAGTCCAAGAAATCGGAATGTTACAAGTCAGTGACTTAGACCGAGCTATTGAGAATGAAATTATAAAGATTGAAACTGATATTAAAAAGAGACAAGTAAGTGAATTACCTTTCCTCTCTTTTCTAATTTTGCACTATTTTCGCATCTATCATATTTGCATTGGTTTCTCATCTATCATTTTTTTTTGGTTTCACATCTAGCATAGTTTCACTGATTTCTCATCTATCATAATTACACACGTTTCTCATATATCACATTTACTTAAGTTTCACATCTAGTGTAGTTTCACCGGAGATATATTTTGCACTGGTTTCTCATCTATCACATTTTTTTTGTTCCGCATCTAGCATAGTTTCACTGGTTTCTCATCTATCATAATTGCACACGTTTCCCATCTATCAAATTTACTTAGGTTTCGCATCTAGCATAGTTTCACTGGATATATATATATCGCACTCGTTACTCATCTATCATATTTTCTTTGGTTTTGCATCTAGCTTAGTTTCACTGGTTTCTTGTCTTTCGCATCTATCGCATCTTACAGTTTCACTGGTTTTGTATTTTTACAGAAAGACTTGGATGAATGGCCTTCATTTGAACTAAATTTGGATCATTCTCAACATCAAATCCCTAAAGAACTACCTCACATTGAAATTACCAAAAAAGAATTACCATTTGCAAACAAAGTAGCATTCGCAATCGAAATAGAGCAATACTACAAATTAGAACTGATTGAAAAAGGAGAAAACAATCCCGACCCAGCAGTATGGTCAGTTCCAGATACATTAGGATCTAATATTTTGTTAGTAATATGCTGGAAATATTAGACGAATATGAAATCAACTCTACGGTACAAGTTACATTTATATTTATTTTGTTTACCTTGCTTCCCATTACATATATAAACAAATTGTTAGCTGCCACTTTTGACAATACATGTAATAGACGGTTATATGTATATCCACCTTAAACAACATGATTTTCGAATATCTGTTGCTAAAAGTCCAAGATATTTTATGCCAGTAATATACTTATCTGGAAGCATAATGGTAAGAATAATATATTTTTACAACACATGTATTAATTAATAAACAAAAAATATTTCTAAATACTACTGCTTCGATGTAGCCGATGCTAAGCCGAAATAAGAATGTAACACTGTATGGTGACGATAAGGTATGAGGCATCACAAAAAGTTATCGTCGTTCCGCTTCTAACAGAAGTCTAAACCTGAGAATGTTAACCATTGGACATTATTGGTAATATATGTTGAACATGAAACAATAGTAAATCTAAACCCAATACCAAGACGTCCAGCTCGAACAAGAAAAAGTGTAGAAAAATTGGTAAGTATCTCTCTTCTAATGTATTTTCATAGCGCGCGCGCACACACACACACACACACACACACACACATATATATATATATATATATATATATATATATATATATATATATATATATATATCCATCATTTAATTTATTTGTATGCATATTAAATTACAGATTCAATACCTCCAAAGCAAAAACATTTTATGAGAAGAAGCAAACATACAAAGTGTATGTCCAACAAAATTCCTAAATAAAGACATGGATAACTTGATTGTAGAGTAATGGTCAGCGATTACTTCAAAGATTATGTTTTGCGCGGAAAACTTGACTTTGAAAAAAATTATAACATTGCACCATTAAGAAGAGCAGAAATGTTTTACATGTTTCTTAATGAATACAACACTAACAGATTTTGGGACGGTATTATGTAATATTTGTTGTAATTTGTTTGTAATGTTTGTATTAAGTGTTTGTTGTACAGTTCTTCTATAATCAATATATCTTTTTACATTTAATAATTTTATTAGCGTATCGCAACTCTCACCATGTATATATGTACACTTTCACATTTATCATATACATAAATGCAAAAGTTTCACATCTGTTGTATCATTTGTGGCTTTGTTTCGCATGTAACAAAAATATAAATAAAACATTTCGAATTTATCATATCTTATATAGACAAGGTTTTGCATCTATCTTTAATTATGTATAACATGTTTCGCATCTATCTAATCATTATTTTTGTTGGGAAGTTTTCCAATCTTCTTTTCTAATTATTTTTCTTCATCGAGTTAATATTTAGAGAAGTTCTTTGTTTTCTAGTTAATTTAGTTTACCAAATTTCCACTTATTTGTCAAATAAAAATTTAAACTAGTAACTTACATTTGATTGGTTATTTACTTATATGATTTGACAAAAGTAAATATTCATGATCGTTATGTATGCTCGGTACAAGTGCCTCATGGGTGAAGGAAACTAAACTTGTGACAAGTGGTATCAGAGCCGATCTATACCTCTGCAAGAGTTACGCTCAAGCAAAACGTAAAAACCTAATAAGTTATCCTAACATAATGAAGACCGGCTTGTACGAACCCATAAGAGGCGTGGACATAGTGAATGGTGTGCATGTAAGATAACTTATCATGGGTGTCTAAATATAAAGTGAGTGAGTTCAACACAAAGAAGCCTACTTCCGCAATCCCAACAAGAGGTATGATGAGAGCGTGGAGTGCGTAAGGTGACTAGTGGTAAGCTGTGGGGGCAAGTAATAAGATACGTTACAGACGATCAACCGATATAAACAAGTGTGTCTCAAATAAAGGAGGATCACACCAACATGTTATTAACGAAGCAATATATTTGGAACTAGCAAAAGAGAAGTCTTGTTGCAAAGCTAGGGTATGATGCATAACAGCATGGACACTGATGAGTCTGAATTCTGCATGCTCCCCGGACAAGGACAGATCGGTCCAAGCTCTCCGGACCGGACATATCACTTCGAACACTTAGCCCAAAGGACTGTTCGAACTATGACAAAAGTACTAAAAAACCTAAACACTACTTGACTAAGCTACTTGCTCTCCTACTTAGAGCTCATGGGTCTTTGAACATGACCCGAGTCCATTTAACATGACCCGAAAGCCCATAAGGGCCCAAACATGAGGGTATAAATACCCAACCACTTGCGTTAAATGTGGGTAATCAGAATTAACTACTACCAGCCAACTTAATTATCTCCCTACTCTCTACAATAAAAATAAAACACTCACATACTACTATTAAACACCAAACAAATTACAAGCCTACCTTCAGGCGATAATTATCACCACCAAATTGGCGACCACGGTAGGAGGAGAAGGTGCCTGAATCAAGCATTCAAAACCAGCTAAGAAGGTCTGTCCGAATGAATCCGGACAATTTAGAAGTACCACCAGCTCTGCTCGAAGTGGTGGGAGAGAACGATGAGTACACTATCGAATAGCGTGATAGGCTAAAGGGTGAAATAGAAGCTCTGAGGGCCAAAAAGGCTAAGATAGGCATGAAAGAAAAGTCTAAAGCGTCATTTTCTCATCATATCGACAACCCCAGAGAGAATGAGTCTTCAAAGACTCATGTGAGTCTAAAGCGTCAATTTCTCATCACCGGTCTAAGCCAATGGAGAGTTCTGACTCAAGCTCAGAATCTTCTGATAGCTCTTCGGACAGTGAAGGAGTTGAAAAATCCTTATCCTCTAGCAGCGATGAGGGTCGAACTAGAAAGAAGCAAAAGAAAATCAAAAAATATTCAAGAAAAAGGGATAGACATGGAAAGATGAAGAGGCATATTGGTAAAGGATCATCTCATAGCCGGAGGCATGTGGACCGGATGCTGATGGATCCCTTCGCTTTTCACGATGAACCAAGTATCTTTGCAACTCCCAATGAGGATACTGTGTTCAGTCGTGGAAGAAATTGGAGGCAATCTCCATTATCTTCTAAAATTCTGTCCAGAAACCTCCCTAAGAGGTTTGACAGTAACAAAATAGAAAAGTACGATGGCAGTACTGATCCGGACAACCATTTGGAACAATTTAAAAACTTCATGATGAACTTTGACGACGATGATAAACTACTTTGTAGGGCATTCTCCCAATCATTTACGGGGAGTGCTCTAAAATGGTACAACAGCCTGCCTCAGGGTTGTATCAAAGATTTCGATACTTTTTAGGTAGCCTTTCGAAGGCAGTTTGTAGGGAGTAAAGAGCTAAAGGGAAATGGAGACACAATAATCCATTGTGCCCATGAACCAAATGAGTCCTTGAAAGAATATATAAGCCGTTTTGTGAACACCAAGAATGGGTTGGCTGATTGCTTCGAACAGGTAGCAATAGCATCCCTAAGACAGGGCCTGAACCCTGGCAACTTGGCTGACTTTGTGACCAGAAAGAAGGCCATGACATGGGGAGGGTTGCTGAATCAGGTTGGAAAACAAATTAATGTTGATGAAACAAAGAAAACCAGGGTGCACAGGCAGGTGAGGTCTACCCCGGTGGCACCAAATCCCAATCAGAATCAGTCCGGGAACAAAGCAAGAGAGACCGGACAAGGGCATGGCAGGGAAAAAGCTTAGTCTCAGCCAGCTGCTCCTGCTCAAAGTCAGCAATCCAGAAACAAGAGAGGGCCATGGGTCCAACCGGAGTGGTTCGCAGAGTTAAAATAAAGTGTGGCCACCATTTTTGATAAAACAAAGGACGAGGTGCATTATCGGAGACCAGCCACATTGCAGTCTCCCAGAGAACATCGCAATAACTCTTTTTGCCAATATCACAATGATATTGGTCATACCACTGATGACTGCATAGCGTTGAAACAAGAAGTTCAGAACTTGATTGAGAGGGGAAAGCTGGGAGCTTACGTCAAAAGAAGAGGAGGTAACAGGCCTCACAACACTCACCGAGTTGGTCCAAGTAATGCTGCTCCGGAAGGAGCCATGGTTATAATTGAGAGGTTTCATGTGGAATCTGAGT
The DNA here is from genome assembly GCA_036936605.1 of Limnanthes douglasii subsp. nivea. Lineage (NCBI taxonomy): Eukaryota > Viridiplantae > Streptophyta > Magnoliopsida > Brassicales > Limnanthaceae > Limnanthes > Limnanthes douglasii. The sequence goes on from JAUPFV010000001.1 coordinate 370,781,119, forward strand.
ACTTGGATCCTGATCCAACTCAAAACAGAATTGGTACAATTGAGGAATGTTCTAGGCCGGTCTCCGGACTCATTAAGTTTTTTGAGTCGCTTACAATTTTCGGAGGGGACACTATGACAGCTCCTACTGCTTCTTCGAGGAAGAGGCACGTTCATACTTTAGCCTCCCAGCTAGAAGGAGGCATGACTTCCTATCAGTCACAAAATTCATTCCCCTTCATTATTTTTGATGAAGATGATTTAAGAGATATTGCTGGCCCTCATGAGGATGTTGTTGTCATAAGAGCATCTATTGGGGGCAACGACATAAGACGAATTTTGGTGGATACTGGAAGCTCAGCCAATATCCTTTTCTTAACCACATACAAGAGAATGAAAAATCCAGCTGTAATTCAGAGTTCGGACAGATCAATTGTGGGCTTTACAGGCAGCTCAACAGATGTGATCGGAGAGTTCGAAGAGGAAGTTCTATTGGGCAAGGGCCCTTTCAAGAAAATGGTCAGAGTGCTTTTTATTGTGGTGGATTGTCCCACTTGCTATAATGCTATTCTAGGGAGGTCTTGGCTCTCTAGGATGCATGCAGTTGCATTGACAGTCCATCAGTGCTTGAAATATGTTGTTCAGGGATAGGTTGGAGTCGTCCGGAGCAGTCAAAAGATTGCAAGAGAATGTTACGCTACTGCTCTGGCTACCCGAACACTGGGGGCAGTTCGTATTAGCGAGCAATAGCAGTTTGAGGGGCCTTCTGGGGGTGAGGGTGAAATTGATGACCCCAGAGAGACCCCTGGAGTGTTGATACCGGTTGAATAGGTAGAGACACACTGTTTGGAAGAAGAAAGAAGTGTTAAGATAGGCTCCAAAATGCCACCCGATCTGAAAAATGAAATGTTAAAGTTTTTGAAGAATCATCAGTACGTTTTTTCTTGGTGCAATGCTGATGTTACTGGGGTTCCAGCAGAAGTGATATCACATCACCTATCCGTCCAGAGAGACGTGGCACCAGTGGTTCAAAAGAGAAGAGCTTTTTCTAAGGAGAAGGCTTATGTCATTGTGCAAGAGGTTGACAGGCTCACAAAGATGAGGCACATCAAGGAGTCTCAATATCCTTTGTGGACTGCCAATCCGATATTGGTAAAGAATAAAAATGGCAAGTGGCGCATGTGCATTGAATTCACAGATCTCAATAGAGCTTGCCCAAAAGATTTGTATCCGGTCCCCCGGATTGATCAGTTGGTAGACTTCACCTCTGGGAACAAACTGCTTTCCTTTATGGATGCCTTCTCCGGATATAATCAGATTCAAGTGGATCCGAAGGATCAAGAGCATACCACATTTGTCACTGACAAAGGTCTCCATTGCTACAAGGTAATGCAGTTTGGGTTGAAAAATGTTGGGGCTACTTATCATAGATTAGTAAACAAGGCATTTGCTGATCAGATTGGAAGAAATATGGAAGTGTACATTGATGACATGATGGTGAAGAGTGTTGATGAACAATTGCACTTGTCCGATCTCCAAGAAACTTTTGCCAACTTGGTAAAAGTAAATTTGAAATTAAACTCAGAAAAATGTGTGTTTGGAGTGCAGTCCGGAAAGTTTCTAGGCTATATTATAAGTGAGCATGGGATACAGCCCGATCCAGACCAGCTTAATGCTCTATTCCAGATGGAGCCACCTAGAAATATTAAAGAAGTACAGCGGTTAACGAGGAGATTAGCTGCCTTAAACATATTTATCTCAAGGTCTTCGGACGGGTGTGCCCCTTTCTTTCAAACTTTGAAGGGTGCAAAGGAATTCGATTGGACCCCACAGTGTGATGAGGCCTTCAATGAGATCAAGAAGCAACTGTCCTCCCCCAAAACTTTGTTTAAACCAGTTGATGGGGAGATACTCTTCGTATATTTGGCAGTTTCAAGTTGTGCCATCAGTGCTGTATTGGTGAGAGAGGTCGATGGTCATCCCCATCCAGTATACTACATCATCAAAAGTTTGATAGATGTAGAAAGGCGTTACTTGAAACTTGAAAAATTAGCATTAGCCCTGGTGATAGCTGCCAGGAAGATGAGGCCTTATTTCCAGGCTCATCCCATCATCGTCCGGACTTCTTTTCCCCTGAAGAATGTCCTCCAAAAGGCAGACATTTCAAGCAGAATGACTAAGTGGTCAGTAGAGTTGGGGGACTTCGACATAGACTTTGCTCCTCGAACAGCAGTCAAGGCCCAAGCTGTGGCAGACTTTTTGGTTGAATTTCACTCCGACAGGGATTCAGAGCAAACTAGTGATATAAAAGATAAAAAGGTATGGTTCGTCCGAACAAATGGTGGATCTAGCACTATAGGATGTGGTGCAGGGGTGTGTTTAACTTCTCCATATGGAGACAAGATGTACCAGGCTATTTGTTTTGCTTTCAGGGCATCCAATAATGAGTCCGAATACGAAGCAGCTATAACTTGTTTAAAGTTAGCCTACATTTGTGGGGCTAAGAGGGTCAAGCTACTAAGTGATTCCCAGCTTCTGATCCACCATGCCCAAGGCCAATCTGAGGCTAAAAAGGAGCAGCTTGTGAAATATTTACTCCTCCTCAAGAATGAAGCACTCAAGTTTAAAAAGTGTTGTTTATGAGCACATACCCCGGGCAGAAAATGAGCTAGCAGACTCGTTAGCAACCATAGCATATACGGAGTCATATTCATGGATCCATGTGCTAGAAAGCCCCTCCATTCAACCTAGTAAGGGAAAAGAAGAGGAAATTTTTGAAGTGCAAGTGAAACAACCTCAAGACTGGAGGTTTCCTCTCCTGCAATATCTCTCCGATGGTATCGTGCCTTCGGATAAGTCACTAGCCAGAACATTGAAACACAAGGCTCGTGGTTTCATCATATTGAGAGAAGTGTTGTATAAAAAATCTTACAGTAAGCCTCTCCTACGCTGTTTGGGGGATGAAGAGTCTCAAGTAGTCCTCTCCGAATTACATGATAGTGAGGGATCAGCCCATTGTGGATTCAGGGCTTTAACAAGAAGAGTTTTACTGTCCGGTTACTATTGGCCATCTATCATGAAAGATGCTAAGGAATTGGTAAGGAGGTGTGACCCATGCCAGAGGTACAGCAATGAAATTCATGTCCCAACCATTCCTTTAGAATCAATTTTTGAGCCTATTCCTTTTGCTCGATGAGGATTGGATTTAGTAGGGCCTCTCCCTGTGGCGTCCGGAGGACGCAAAACTATAATTGTGGCCATAGACTACTTTTCGAAGTGGATTGAAGCATCCCCTCTAGCAGGAACCACATCAAAAGCTGTTATAAAATTCATTTTATCCAACATCTGTTGCAGATTTGGTGTCCCACAAAAGATAACAACAGACAACGGACCACAGTTCGATAATAGGGAAATGGAGAGCTTATGTGCCTCAAGGAGTATACAACATTGTTTCTCTTCACCTTTCCACCCACAAGCAAATGGGCAAGTTGAAGTGGCTAATAGAACTATACTGTCCGGTTTAAAGAAGAATTTGGAAGGGGCTGCTGGGAAGTGGCCTAGTTATTTACAAGAAGTCTTGTGGGCCTGCCGGACAACACCTGGGGCTGCAACACAAGAATCACCCTTTGCTTTGGTCTATGGGATGGATACAGTAGCTCCCATAGAAGCAACTCTCCCATCATTTTGTGTTCACAACTTCTCCGAACACGCTAACGAGGTGGCAATCAGAGGTCAACTTGATTTGATAGAAGAAAGACGAGTTAAAGATCACCTTAGAGTTGCACACTATCAGGGCTTGATGAGAAGCAGGTTTGCTTCCAAAGTTAAAAGAAGAGATTTCCAACCAGGGACAAGGTATTAAGGAAAGTCTTCTTACACACTAAAGAAAAGCTGTTCGGAAAGCTGGCTCCAACTTAGGAAGGTCCGTATATGGTTGTTGAAAGAATTAAACCTAGAACATATTGGTTGGAGGACAAAGATGGAAGAGTTTTGAGTCATTCTTGGAATATCGAGCATCTCCGGATGTACTTGGAGTAGCATTTGTAAAATATTTACTTGTTTAAACATCCATGTAAATATTTGGGGGCATACTCTTTCCTCCCTGGTGGCACGGGGAGGTTTTAATGAGGTGTCCGGGCTTTTGAATAAAATTTGATGCCTTCTTAAAAAATTTCCAAGTGTTTTAAGTTTTATCCTTTGTCACATTATCCGGATTGAAATAACTAAGGGCTATTTAAACTCTAGCCGGAGAACTTAAACACTCTCACTATGAAATAACTAAAGGCTATTTAAACTCTAGCCAACAAAATTGGAACAGACTATGAAAGAAGATGAGAATTGCATGAAACAAAGATATTCATTGAAATAACTTAAAGTGCCTTGGCCTTCCAAGGACTTTTCGAATTGTCAAAAACAGAACAGAAAATCTATCCGGTCAATTGTCGGACACGATTACAAAAAAGAATGCCTTGGCCTTCGAAGGACTTTAGTTTGGATAACTAAGTAAAAACTGAATCATGAATTAAGGCTGAGCCTTAGAAGATGGCTCACCTTTATCTGTCTTTTCCTTCCCTTTAAAATCACTCTTCTCTTAGCCAGGTTTCTCCCCGGTGTGTTCTTCGTCATGTGAGGAATCACTAGAGTAGCCATACCTGTCGCCTTCAGCCATCGTATGATACGGGAGGTCTTCAGGCTCAACATGAAGCCATAAATCCCCCAGGTTCTTATTCGGAAACTTCTCATGGAAGAGTAGGACCATGTCAGACTTCACCTTGGCATACATCTCCTCCTGAGTGTCGATCACATTATTGGCATAAACATCGATCTTGGCTTGAATCTTGGCCTCCTGCTCCTTTAGCAAAATCGCTTTCTCCTCGGCAGCCTTAGACACTGTATTCTCAAGAGCGATTTTATCATTGGTCAGGTTGGTGATGATTTGATCATTAGCTTTGGATTCTCTCTTTGAGGTGGTAAGGTCTTTCTCCAGACCGGACAGCTTCTCCCGGAGCTCTCTAATGGTTTCCTCTAAAGTGGAGACTTTTGTGGTGCTTGTCTCTTACTTTCTCTTCAACTCCTCGGTTTCCTTCTTTAAAATGTCAGCATTAGAAGTGGCAGTGTGAAGGTCATCGGACAGCCTCTCTTTGTCAGACTTGAGATCTTTGATGATATCGGCCTGGTTTCGGACTTGTTTCTCCAACACAAGTACAGGCTGAACGTTGCTTAACAAAGAGTGGGCTATGGGATCCCTTTCACTAGAAACGATAAAAGTCTTACCATTAAAAGTGACCGTGTTGGAGGTGCTTGGAGGAAGGTAAGGCCCAGCAAAGTCATCTCTGGGAAGATTTAGGAAGTATTCACCAAGCTCACCAAGACCGGTGATGTCTACTCCATCAATATTAATACCTCCCCCCTCAACCTCATCGGTATGAAAGTCACCCGGAATCTCCTCGGCATGCGTTGGGTCAGTAGGATCAGCTTGGAGAGAAGGCTCCGGAGCCCGAAGAGAAAGCTCGTCTCCCTTAGAAGTCTTTTTCTTCTTGACCTCCCGGTATGTGCTTTCGCTTCCCTGTTTACGATTTCTCTTGGAAGCCCTTGGAGGTTTTGGGAGGTTCGCTTCTTGCTTTTCAGTCTCTTGCTCCACCACTTCCAAGAGAGCAGCATCGATTTGGCTCTGCGCTGGCCCCTCCGGGTCTATTGGAGCATCCTTCTCTGCATCAGCAGGGTTAGCACCACCCACCACCTTCTTGCCCTTCTTCTTCTTGCCTTTCATTTTGCTCGGGGCTTTGGCCCGGTCTGGCAGGAAGAGTGTCCCATCTGGTTCATGGGTCCTCTTAAGCACAGACTGGCCACAACAGCAAACTCCTCCATTGGCAGAGGAATCCCGGAGAGCCTTGAGGCCATGATGCAGGCCATGAGGGTATACCAAGCGTTGGGGCTCAGCTGGCTCGGACAGAGTTTTATCAGATGGAAGTATCTGACAATATCTAGGTCTAAAGGGAATCTGAGTCCCCAGTTGAATAGCTCCGTGAACATGACAACTTCGCTCAGTTTGCAGTCCATAGGAGTCTCTAGGTGTATGGGGATCCTGATCTTCACATTCTCTGGTATTCCCCATTTTGTACGCATCCGGCCCAACTCAGCTATGTGGATGAACGCGTAGTTGATTTTCTGCAAGGCGAGGAGATAATTAACGCTGACCTTGTGAAAACAAGGCCCCACTCTTCCCTCGAGGCTCTCCGGCAGATTCGGATGCCTCAAATACAATTTTTATTTGCCTTTGTCCTTCTTGGCAACTATTGCACTACTAGTCTGACCGGAGGGCTCAAACTCAAATGGAGCCTCTTCAACAGAGTCCTCCATAACTTCCTCCATAATTGTTGAAAGGATTTCAGCAGCAGTAGTGGGGGGAGGGTTCAAACTTGACTCAGCCTTGTCTCCGGACTGCTGGGCCTCTGTGTTCTTTTGGCTTCTGGCCTCCGGTAGAGTATCTGGAGTAGGTGCTTCTCTTTGAAGACTTGAACTGGTGCCCTCCGGACCGGACAGTCTGTCCTTGGGGGCTCTAATAGGCACCTCTGACCCGGTGCTGCTGTCTTTTGCCCCCGACTTTGAGGGAGTGTTTTTAGACCCTTGGCCTCTAACTAACCGGCCTTTCCTCCTATCGACTAGCTTCTCAGGGGAGTGCTCTGTATCCGACCCCATAGCTATGAAGGGTGAGGGTTTTTTGAGGCTAGTAGCTGTTACTCCTGGCTCGACAGTAGGATCCGATTCCTGAACTGAGGAACCAGAGATAATGGGGGAAAAGTTGGTTTGAAATAGTTTTCTAGGCTTAGTGCTTTTAGAAGAAGAAGAGCCTTGATCTGACTCTGTGGCAGAGGTGATTGGTCTATCGACATGCGAAGTGGGTAACCCTGCCGCAATTCGTCTTTCTCTTTCGATTTTTTGAGCCTTCTCTAACTCAGAAAGGTTGAGCCACCCGCCTTTGACCAAAGCGTTCCTCGCTGTAAACATAAACTATCGAACAAAGTTTTTGCTTTAGAGAGAGAGAGCTTTGGGAAATTTTGCAGAGTAAATGTGAAAGAGATGGTAAAACAGTAGAAAGTGAGTTTGTATTTATAGTAGATCTCAAAAAAGAAGTTGATTCCTAGGAGAATTTGAAAAGATTGGTAATGATTAAAGACGACGTTGATGTCGTCACCTTTAATTAAGAGGTTGCTTTTCGAATAAGGTGGGTTCGAAATTCAAGGTGAAAAACGGCTGAAGCAACCAATTAGAGAGCGACACGTGTCCCACGAACTATGGCAAAAAACGTTTTGAATTCGTGAAGCTTTATCAGTCCGGATAAACCCATAGCCCAAATTGACAGACCTGTCCGGATTAAAACTACCCCTGATGTCGGACTGTTTTTCAGGTTTTTGACAAGAGTATTTGCACAAACACCTAAAAAAAGGGCTCCTGATGAGTCCGAATTCTGCATGCTCCCCGGAAAATGACAGATCGGTCCAAGCTCTCCGGACCGGACATATCACTTCGAACACTTAGCCCAAAGGACTATTCGAACTATGACAAAAGTACTAAAAAACCTAAACACTACTTGACTAAGCTACTTGCTCTCCTACTTAGAGCTCATGGGTCTTTGAACATGACCCGAGTCCATTTAACATGACCCGAAAGCCCATAAGGGCCCAAACATGAGGGTATAAATACCCAACCACCTGCGTTAAGTGTGGGTAATGAGAATTAACTGCTACCAGCCAACTTAATTATCTCTCTACTCTCTACACTAAAAATAAAACACTCACATACTACTATTAAACACCAAACAAATTACAAGCCTACCCTCAGGCGATAATTATCACCACCAGACACTAGAGTAACAACTTGACTAAATCGCGGCGAGGACACTCACAAATTAAGTATGGAAAATATCATGGTCCATATTTTCCCAATGGATATGATATCTTTAACCTCTTTATAAAAATCATGATAAGCTCTGATGACATATTGATACTAATTCGAGTCTTTATATGAAAGGTTATTATACTTAATCCCTACTATCAAACGGTTATATAACTTGTGTGCCATATGGGAAAGGCAGGCTTATGCCGCTATGCCTACTTAGTACAGACGCCTCATCGGCGAAGGAAGCTAAGCTTGTGACATTAGTCATGCCAAGCTTACAACGGACGAAACTGATTGAAGCTTAAGGTATTACTGAATAATCATATGAACTCTTAAAAGGTTAGAGTTTTAATGTTTGATGTGATAAAAATATATCAAACACTTGATTCATATGGTTAATGATGAGACATGTCAGTCCATCGCCATGTATTTGAGATTAGAAATGTTCTTTAACACATGTCATTGACGTGTACATCCACCATTAACTTGATATTCTGGTGTTCCTACCAGTTCAGATTTTACTATGATAACTATTTGAGATGAAATGACCATATAGTTTGACTTATATTTTGTCTAACACAATGCAAGTCTCGCTCCGTGATTAATGTAGAATTCTCATGTTCTTCTTCATGAATTGAGATCTTGTTGTAACCCAAATATTCATCCATGAAATACATTATGCAATTTCCTGAATTAGCATATACTAGTTTTTCAATAGGAGAAAGGTGAAAATAATCCTCCAGATACATTTTTTTTAACTCAATAAAATCTACGAAAATTCTCCACTTGCCGAAACCTATTATTTATGGAAAATTTATAGCATATTATTTTGGTGGAGACACTAATAACATCATGAGCAGTCCAAATAAATACATATAAGTTCTCTAATAGAATTTAGATTAGTCGAGCTTGGTAATTGCCATGTCTCTCTCAATATAAATAATTTTATTTTGTTTTATGGTTATGCTTTACACTCTCTCCCTCGGCTAGACCAAGTGAGAGGTCTCTTGTGAGTCATTCATGTAGTCAATGATTTCCTATAATTATTATTTATAACCGTTAGAGAGGTTGTATATCACTTAATGACAAGTTTTTGGTTGATCTTGGCAAATATGACCCGATCGATTATGATGTAACGAAGGTCTTGATGTAAAATTGAAACTAGTGTGTGCATTGTATGAGGATGAAACATCTACCACCATAAACAAAAACTTGACTTGCTTCATCAACTCTCGTTAACCAAGACCACATCTAGCTTCAGATCGCCCATGATCAAGGTTTCCACGAGTAAACTAAGTTAGATTTCTCTTTTACAATGTTAGATTGGTACACCGCATATCTCTTGTAAGTAATTTTAAGCGAGATATTGACCAATACTGCAAGGTTCTACTATAATCTTAAAAACTCTATATTCGCAATTTTGGCTATAATTATAGTCGCGTCCTCGATAGTTCAATTGTACTAGCGGTGCCCAATATTTTTTTATTCGAATTGTGAGTACTATTGAAGTGTAGTGTGGTTTTTTATACGGCGAATACATTTAACCAATAACGTCCCTCATGTTGAATTTTTTATTTTTAATGTGTATGTTTTAGTTAAATATTTTGTTTTTATTACACAGAAAAAAGTGGTATGCTCGTAAAAATCTTAAAAGTTATAAAAGAGACTCAAACGAAAAATTGACAAACTAAACGTAAAATTCATTAAATAAGTAAATTTTAAAATATTTTATGATTAATTAAATAACTAAAACATTTAAAAGAAAAATTAAGAGTCAATTTAGTATTGTGCTATAAATGGTCAAATAAGTTATATGTAAATTATCTATCTTGAATTGTCTAAGATTCAAGTTTCCTTGTACTATTATTTAAATTTCAAATTCATAATATTTTATGTATAAAGATAAACTAAAATTAATTTTAATATATAAAATTGTTTCATAATTTATGATATTAAAATTATATTTTTTAAACACTAAATAAATAAATAAATAAATATATCTTATGATAAATTAAATAATCTTTAAAACCAAATATCGTACTCAATTTTATCCGAGTGATATTAATTCACCAAATAAATACATAAGTTAATCAATTGATGTATCTTAGACTGATAATAATTATATAAAATCAACTATATTTAACTATAATAAAATATATATGAATTTATTTTAGCAACGATCTTTTAATTTTCTAATAATAAATGCAAATTTAAAATATCTTATTTATAAACTAAAATAAAATTTAAATTATATTAAAAATATTATTTAAAATTGTTTCATAACTGTATATTGGTGGTGTAAGAATTATATACCGTGGCCATGAAAAGTCTGTACCAGCTGTATGAGAAATCTATAAGGTGGTTATGCCCTTGAGATATTGACTATAACAATTATAATTAGGGGTGTCAAACGGCTTGAACCAGCACCAACATGCACCGTTTAAATCAGAACCACGGGTTGCAGTCCTGGCGGGTTGCGGTCCTGGCGGGTTACGGTCCTGTCAGGTTGCGGTCCTGACGGTCTGGCGGTCCTGGCAGGTTGCAGTTCTAATGGGCCAGTTTCACAGTTAAATCGCCAGTTCAAACCACGAGACGAACCATTTAAGAACCGTTTATCAGTTCAAACCATGAGCCAAACCATTTAAGAACCGTTTATCAGAATATTTTATAATGTTATTTAAAATTAATTTGTAAGTGTTAATTGAATCTAATTTCAATAATTGAGATATGTACCATATAGATGAGTTAATTTAATTATTCTATTTCATTTATTTTAATTTAAATATGTTATCATTTTAATTGAAATTTTATAATCATCAATTACATTCTAAAATAATAATTGTAATTTGATTTTGATACGTTTTCCTTTCTATTTATATTTATGTATTTAAGATATTTTATTTAATATTATGTAATATTAAATAAAATAAGTACATCTACTTGTATTTAGGGCTGTTAATGGTTCCTCAGAACCGAGAACCGGACCGAAACCGAACCGGTAAGGACCGGACCGAGAAACGGACCGAATCTTAACGGTCCGGTTCGCGGTTCTATTTTAAAAACCGAAATCGATAAGGAACCGAAATAGTAAAACCGGTAAGAAACCGAATCGATAAACCGATTAAGAACCGATCCATAAAAAACTAATTTATATATATATATATATATAAATTATATGTTAATATATATATAAAGAGTATTTATATAAGAATACACAAGAAAAAACAAACCTGACTTCGTGAATATCTCATATACTGGTGTAAACGAAGCAGTAAAGTTGTACACTCATTATCATGTTCTTTTCGATGAGGTTGGATTTTCAACTGATGAGATTCAGGAGCTTGTACACTCGCTATCTTATGTGTATCAGCGGAGCACAACTGCTGTTTCTATTGTGGCTCCTGTATCATATGCTCATTTGGCTGCTAGCCAGATGGGTACATTCATGAAGTTTGAAGAGTCTGAGGCGACTTCCAGCCATGGAAAGGATACGAAGGTTGGGGCTACTCCTGTTGTGGCACTTCCAAAGCTTAAGGAGGGTGTGGCAAGCTCCATGTTCTTTTGCTGAGGTCTTATGGTTTCAACCATATTATCTATCTGATGTTGCACATATAGGTTAAAGATTGCAGCTTCTAGGTTAGTGCGGGTGCTGCTTTTTTGTGGTTGGCCATGTGTTTTGTTATAATTTTCATCGTCTGTTAATCAAATCTACTATGTGTCGCTTTTATCTTTATTCAAACTCTTTAAGCTGCTTTGTTTATGGTTGACGATGGTCTAATATAAAGTCCACCTTTCGTTCTAAAAAAAAAAAAAAAGCAGTAAAGTTGTAAAATTGATTTTCATAAATAAATTCGAAGTAGTATGTATGGAATCCCACATCGCTCAGGTTAAAATGGAAACAAAACCTTTATTGCTATATAAACAAACACAAACCACACCAAATATCTTAAAAGGCTTAGAGGAATAACTACATGGTCCATTTAGCCTTTTATTAGTTAAAATATTTTTATTGTCGGTCCGATGAACCGGACCGAACCGAACCGATTTCTTAACGGTTTCGGTTCGGTTCCGATTTAGAGAATCGAAATCTTGTCGGTTCGGTTCGGTCCGAATCGACAAGGTTAACGGTTCGGTCCGGTTTTGTCGAAACCCGGACCAAACCGGACCGATAACAGCTCTACTTGTATTTCGATTACAAATTTGCAACATTTGAAGTATAAATTTAATATTTGAAGTATTCAATTTTTGAAGTATAAATTTAAAGTTTTAAAAATTGTATAAATTTGGATTATGTTCCAATTGCATAAACACATGTAATTTGGTTGTGAAATAAATTCAAAAATACCAAATGTGTTTCAATTAACTATCTGTAATTTGGTTCCTAAAAAGGAATTATATTATGATGGCATAATTAAATATATTTATTTAGGAGATTAACATCATCAACGATATAAATATGTTCCAAATTAACTTGTTAATAATATAAAATTTCTTTCAATAAACTAGAAAAAAAGGAAGGGTTTATAATATAAAATTTCTTTCATTAATCTAGAGAATTTAATATATATTTTTTTCATAAAAGTACTAAAATTATTAAAAAACTAATAGTTAGAAAAATCTATTTATAGATTTTTTTAAAAATAATAGTTCGAATTTCCTATTTATATAAAAAAAAATTTAATTTTTTTTTTAAATATTAGTGTGGAATCCTATATATAGAGTTTTGATTTTTTTAAATAGTTTAAAGTGCATAACTTTTAAAAAAATCAGTCACGGATGACGTCAACAAGTGACGTCATCCGTAACGTCACCGTGCGGACCATCCGGTTAGACGTGCGGATGGTCCGCACGATTCAAATGCAACGACTAGTTTTAGAAACTAGCCGTTGCTTTTGAATCCGGGTCATCCGGACCCAGGTCCGGATGGTCCGGACGAAATTTTTTTTTCGGATTTTTCAAAAAAAATAATTTGGGTCTCCCCTATAAATAGAGGAGACCCCAACTCCAACCTCACACACTCTCTAAATCTACTATAAACTCTCTAAATCTCTCAACTTGTTCTAGATTTTGTTATTAAGCTTAACTTTTGTATTTTACATATCGTACTTCTGTTTTTGAAATAGTTAGATTTTTTTTCGAAAAACAATTGTTATTAGTTTGTATTAGTTATTATTTGTGCTTATTTCATATTTCCAATGCCGTCTTGTGGCTTCAACAACAAGTTAGGACAAGCAACTCCGAAAACTGATTTTTCAGAATTTTCTTCTTTTATGATGTCTCCTCCACCCGAGAGGGATCCGATCACACGACGCATCAAATGTGCCACTGAACCTACGAATATGAGTAAGACTCTCAAACAAAATTTTAGTTTGAAAATTTCTGATAAGGAGAGGCGAAACGTCAAACTTGTTAGTACTACACGTACGACTTTTAGTAAGACCGCCAAACCAAATTTTAGTTCTAAAATGGTCGACAAGGTGACACGAAGTGTCAAACACCCAACTATAACCAAGACTAAGAGTAAGACCGTTGTTCCTAAACAAAGTCTTAGTACGAAGACGAAGATGGTCGATTTGATTGCTGCTGCGTTAAGTAAGGTTAATCGTGAGACTCGAGGACAAGTTTTGGGAGATCCATTACAAATTGCAGCCACTGTTGAGAAAGTTTTGCGACTTAAAAAAGTGGTTAGCGACAAGAGACTAAAAAATGTATTTTAGCAATTGTAATATTAAATATTTTAATATAACTTGTAATATTTTAGCATTTGTAATATTAAATATTTTAATATGACTTGTAATATTTTAGCATTTGTAATATTAAATATTTTAATATGACTTGTAATATTTTAGCATTTGTAATATTAAATATTTTAATATGACTTGTAATATTTTAGCATTTGTAATATTAAATATTTTAATATGACTTGTAATATTTTAGCATTTGTAATATTAAATATTTTAATATAACTTGTAATATTTTAGCATGATAAAATATGATTTTGGTTTAAAAAATAATAAATAACACTTGTTATATTTAAAACCAAATCATAATAATAAAATTCAAAATGTAATATTAAAATTATAACAATATAACTTTAAAATAATAAATAACACTTGTTATATTTAAAACCAAATCACAATAATAAAATTCAAAATGTAATATTAAAATTATAACAATATAACTTAAAAATAATAAATAACACTTGTAATATTTAAAACCTAATCACAATAATAAAATTCAAAATGTAATATTAAAATTACAACAATATAACTTAAAAATAATAAATAACACTTGTAATATTTAAAACCAAATCACAATAATAAAATTCAAAATGTAATATTAAAATTATAACAATATAACTTAAAAATAATAAATAACACTTGTTATATTTTAAACCAAATCACAATAATAAAATTCAAAATGTAATATTAAAATTATAACAATATAACTTCAAAATAATAAATAACACTTGTAATATTTAAAACCTAATCACAATAATAAAATTCAAAATGTAATATTAAAATTACAACAATATAACTTAAAAATAATAAATAACACTTGTAATATTTAAAAACAAATCATAGTAATAAAATTTAAAATGTAATATTAAAATTATAACCATAAATTTTGTAATATTTTAACATGATAAGATATAGTTTTGGTTTGTAATATTAAAATCAACACTACTAATATTAAATCTAAAAACATAATAATAATATTCAAAATGTGATAATAACATAAGTAATATTTAAAATTTTGGACTATATAATAATTACAACACTTAAAATATTAATAACCAACACTTAAAATATTTTAATCTCAATATTTTTTAAATATAACATTTTGGTTATAAAATAAATAAAATGAACATAATATTTACCAATAAACCGCGGTTTTTACAAATAAACTGTGGTTTTGCAGTCCTGTCGGGTTGCAGTCCTGTGGGGTTGCAGTCCTGCCGGGTTGCTCCTTATGCGGTCCTGGCGGGTTGCGGTCCCGGCGGATTGCGGTCCTAATGGACCAGTTTCGCAGGTAAACCGCCAGTTCTTAAGCAAGTTGTCAGCTTTAAACCGTGGTTCCAAAACCATTAGACACCTCTAATTATAATCATCCGTGGTATAAAAATTATATACAGCAAATATGAAAAATCGATACGGTCTGTATGTCAATTAAGTTATTGACTTTAACCGTTATTGGCACTCGTGGTTCTAGGTTCCGGTACTACGGGTGCTAGTGTCTCGTACCTCCGGCATACGCTAAAGAAAAATTCAGAAAAAAGGTTTAGATTTATTAAATTTTGTTATTAATAAGCTCAATTTAGTGGGTTAATTAGAGTTTATTTTCATAAATAAATTTGTTACTTTTCATATTTAGAGGTTTTTTAAGATGTGAGTTTTTGTTATTTTTATTTAGAAATAAAAAAAAGTTTTTATTGTCAAGAAAAAATTAGTGATTTTGAAAAAAAAAGGTTAAATGTTATTATTTTTATGATTTTGTTCAAAATCTTTTGTTTGGAAGACACGAACCTTTATTTCACTAAATTGTCCTAAAAATAAAAAAGTAAAAAATTCTCTTTTTTGTCAAAGTGTTTTGAGAATAAAATAATACTTAATAAAACAAAATTATATATTTTTTAGAGAACTTAGAGTTTTATAGGCAAAACTTTAGCGTATCCCATTTTATTTTCAATAAAGTTCATATTTTTATAAATAGAAAAAATATTTGATGAAGAGAAATAAAACATATTATAAGAGAAATAAAACATATTATAACTTTGTTGCTAGTTTGTTATCGAGTCAACTTGATAGAACTAATGCGATGTGGTTAAAAGACAAGACAACCTCAATAACCAGGGTGACAACCTCAATAACCAGGGTGATGCACTCATAAGTTTGGTTAAAGGTACAGTTTGAGTTTGTTAATGAGGTTATTTTGTTTCATACGATGAATAAGTGAGTCATCGTCTTATAACAAAAAATGTCTTCACAAATATTATTTAAGTTACGACCTCATATTGGTATTGATGAGTCTAGGTTTGATTGGAAGTACTTTCGATGACTTTTTTGTTTTTGTACTATAAAAATGATCTCGATTGGTATGAGACCGACTCACCAAAATATTTATAGGTAAGACAAGAGAGTAAATCTAGAAAAAGAAAATCGTTACAGCTCGTGAATACTAAAATTAAAAGTTTATTCCCTCCAGGTGAGTGACAACTCTTATTTATACTAAACATTTCAGGCCTTGGTGGCTCTATTGGCCTAAAAGACATAAATAACTCTCTTTGAGCGTTTTACTCATAATAATAAATATTAATTGGATCGGCTCATAATTCATTCTATAATTGACCAAATTTCCGTTTATCAGTAGCCTCCATATTCTTAAAGAGCTTGTTAAAGTAGGAGTATGATGTACCAAAACACTCTTCTTGTATGTAGGATGGTTCGGAGAGTGACATCTCAAGTAAGGAGAAACAATGCGGACAATGTTAAGCAGAAGAACTAGCCTTTATTCAAAAGGTAATAGCTCTCATTAAGTTGGTTATACTGACTCTAAGGTTTCATTCAATTAGGACGCTTTGATCCATGTTGGTAAAAGCGCATCGAAGAGTTAGGTGGAATACAAAGAGGTTTCTTAGAAAACTCAAACGTTTTAAAGTCTGATATAAAGCGTCTTTTCGAACTTGATAGCCTCCCAAATGACAAGTGTCAAAATTTGAATCGGCTTACAGGCCCTAAAATACATAGGCCTTTATATCATCCGTAGGGCTCAAGACGATCGTCACTCTTGTCAAATTGAGATGGTCACGCCAGCGCTTGGAGCGTTTATAAATACCAACTCAAGACTCATTGATGCCCTCCTGATTTAGAAACATAAAACTCTTAGAGAGATAAGCTTTCCCCAATCGCCACACCGGCTACCGTAAACTCTATTATGACGAACCAAACCACCGCAAACGTATTTCCGAACAAGCTAGAATCTAACATCGATCGGTATTTAAAACATTCATCTCTGTTCTCCCAATTCACTAACTCTTACTCAAGTACACTTCTCACAATCTCATCTTTTTTCCTTACTAGTTGATGGGTGGTAAAGACTTTGTAATGAGTGATTGTTATTGAACAACGCACTTGAGATCGAAAATAAGGGAAATGGGAGCCAAACACATTCCTCCTCTTGAGATTTGGATGATAAATACATAGACTTCTAAATCACCTAACTTGTGGAGCATATCTTAGTGGGCGTAAGAAATAAAGACGGACATACACATATTTTTGTCGCCTTAAGGGGTACCTCTTCTAGGAATCCCTTGGTAGATCCTTCGATCATTCCCCTCAATACTGATCAGACTACGAATTCTCCTCACAATGATAATGACACTCCAGAAGTGGTGAACCTTTCAACAGTAGATGGTCGCCAGATGGAGGTTGGTTAACAACCCTTATAGGAAAGGAAAAATAATCCTAAAAATAGACGAAACCAAGTCTCCTGCTAAAAAATAAAGAAGAATGGGGTTGTTAATGCTGCATCAAGTAGCTCTTGTGTCAAAATTAGAGTTTCTTGTCTCTTTGACAAAATCGTGGACCCCAGACTCATAACATTGTGTGAAATTTATTATATCTATGATTATCCAGAGGAAGCATCAAACATGCATCGTAAGTGGGAAATTCCCTCAAACATTCACATCCGACTACCCAAAACCGGGAAGACCCCTCTTGTTGCGAAGGAAGACGAGTTTATGGTATTTTATGAGTAGTTCGATGAAGGGATTCAATTCTCTTTTCACGCAGATCTCATTAATTTTTTTGAACTCTCGATATGGTTTTATATGAAGTCAACCCTAATATATGGTGCATCCTATTATCTTGCATCATCGCTTCAAAATTATCGAAGATTGAGTTTAAGGTGGAAGAGCTCCTATCACTGTGCATTATAACTCGTAACTCGACCTACATGGTCTATTTTAGTATTATTTTAAACCGGTATAAAAGAGTAACCGACGTGTTAGAATTTGAGAAGGAGTGGAAGCGTCGTTGGCAGTGCTAAGAAGTATAGTACAAAGGTATGTGAGAAAAACTCGGGCCACCTAAGAAACTATTATAAAATAAATAGTAAGGATATGAGTTCGAATTCCTAATCTTAGCTTTTAATTAACGAATTAATTTAGTATTTTTTGTTATTTTTTTTATCCATAATATTTTTCTGTCGTAGGATACCAAAAATTTTTTGCCTCATTTTCTGAATGTGCCAAACTAATATTCTTGCGGCTCTGTGTCTAGGCAAAAAATAATTAGGATAAAACAATCCACTATTTCTTTAATCCTCACAATTTTTCTCGGACGAAATTGTGGATTATGATAGACCAGAAGTATGATGCATCTACCAACGAGCTTACAGCCGACCAAAAGGTTGTGTTGGTGATAGAATTTTTGTCGGCTAATCTCTTTCTCCCACACCGAAGGCGTTCCACAAGTAAACAAATGAAAACTGAGTCGAATGATCTTTTGAAGATGAAAAAAAACGCTAACGCCTCAAATGTTTGCGTGGTGGTGGACGGTCCTTCTGAAGCGAAGGAATACATTGATGAGACCAAAATAAGGAGATTCTTTTGAGAAGCAACTGATCTTAGGAATCTGGATTTCCACACCTTCATCATCCCCACTTCGATCCTAAGAGAAATAAAGTGATGGAGCTCATTGAGGCTTAAGATCTAGGTAAATTCGTTGCTCTTTATGCCGCATATACTATAACTTTGGTCAGGTTCACCAACTAATTCCTCCCGGATGCCATGCCTTGGATCACAACCCTCCACACAAAGGTATTTTTTATTTCATTGTTTCTTTCTCAAATCCATCTTCTTTATTCTTATTTTAAGTGACAATTATTTACAGATGTTGAACACTACCTTGGGTCATTTAACCATGACTGACCGAAACCATCTGGACTTCCATAACTCCTCTACTCTAATGAAAATCCTTGTCGAACATGTCTAGGACAGTGATGTGACTATTTGTACAATGATGAGTTGGCCATTTACCTACTAGTTGAAAAAACCCCAGAGAGAATGAGAATCTTAAGGCAAAGATAAAAGAGCTATTTGAGGAGGTTAACACGCTAAATATCCAGGTCGGGCAAGTGCCAACACTAGAAACCAAAATGACACATTTAGAGAATGAAGTAATCACAAACTTTGAATCACACAAATCTTTGCTAGATGATACAACAATCGAAAAGAATAATGTTATTTCTGTGCTAAGAAAACATATGTTGGAGCTTTCACATAAATAGTCCAAAATGATCATATCTACAATATTATTTAGTTTCTACCATAAGTTTCATGACATGTACCTTGGATCTATTATGTTAGCTCGTATCAGCCAAGCAAAAGTCTGACAAAATGTCCATAAAAAATAGAAAAATATAGATGGATGACGTGGAGGATGAGCTTAACAAAACGGGTTAAGGGGAGGAAGAAAACCTTGATAACCTTTCTAAAATTTTTTCCAATGGGAAGGATCTCAACTGCCCTTCAAAATGACTTTTGTGATTCACCTTATTCGGATTCCCTTCAATTTTTTTTTTATGTTTTAACCATTTTTGAATCCCTCAGTATAACGGGGTTGAATATTGTGTTTCATTCCTTTTCTAAACTAAAGTACTTAATTCTCCATTGCGTTTTATTATCTTTACGAAGACTAAAGTACTTAATTCTCCATTGCGTTTTATTATCTTTAAGAAAGTTCTTAGGATTCTGGGGCATTTCATATATGTGCTTTCATCAATTAAGCCAATGCACTCCGTTTGTAAGTGTGTTTCTTTTCCATTACTAATTTTTATTGGATCCCCCCTAGGGTTGTTTTAAATGAGGTTCATTCGTATCCATTTCAAGTTAGGTTCATTCAAACCATTTAGTTATGTTCACTTCGAATCTTTTATAAGCCCGCTTAGTACTATACCGTTTTTTTATCCTTTTTGGACTCTTTTACTTTTGGTCCATTGGGATTCTTTATTTTTTTTATCCATTTTGGACTCTTTTATTTTTATTCCACTACAGACTCTTTTGCTTTTCGATATCCTGAATTTTTTTTAATGCTCAAGGATTCAACTAAAACAAGCTATGTTGGTGCATTTTATCAGTTTCATGTTTTCACCAACTGTAATATGAGATTTTGCAAATATATTACACACTGAATCCATCCTTCAACCAATATAGTTGGAATATTTTACGAATGCATTAGGCCCTCGCACGAGTGGTAAATAATTTGGTAATGAACTTATTATATGAACTTCTGTTCTAAAGGTTTCTTTGATTATTCATCTATTGAATGAACCTTTTCTAAGAAGTAGATGAATTTTTGTTTTACCCAACTCCTTAGAGATTTGGAATTCAAAATCAAACAAAATTTGTTAGAAATTTTAAGATGTTAATGATATGTAAAAATGAATAACGAAATATTTATCATAAATCACTCTGAACTTTACTGGATAAACAAAGTCTTAATATAAACTTCACTAAACAATAGTTTGGCGATCAAAAGATTTCAAGTTTAAAGATAACAAAGAAATAAAGTTTGAGGATAACAAATAAATAAGGTTTGAATGCTTCTTACGTAGGTAGAAGCAAAAAAGATACTTTATTAACCAAATGAGTAGTTAAAAAAATAGAAAGTTGTGTTTTACTAAACGTTTTTGATCGGTTCGGCAGGGGAACCACTACCCTAAGTCTTTAACAATTATTAATCCACCATAAGTCTCTTACCCTTCGAAACCGTTGAGATCACAAATCACTCCGGGTCCGAAGCCTGATAATTATCTATGGAGATAATTTGCTCCCTGTGAAGGCTTGGGCCACAAGCTCAATTGTTATTGGCTATATTACGCGTAGACATTATTGTGTTAGGCTCCTACCTTAGAATATACCCACAAATCCACGATCCACCTGCTCTACTAGACTTTACTTTAACCCTTGCACCCTTTAGAGAATCTTCGTTATTATTTATATACTATAACAACTCTCCACTATCTATCAAACTATGGATTTCATCCTTCACCGATGTGCAGTCCTTCGTGTTGTGACTTGTATTATTATGATAATCATAAAATTTACCATTTCTTTGCTCTTGAGTATTTATTATTGGGATGAGAGGCCTAGATCATACTTGTTTATTTACCTCACGGTAAATGATCGACATGCTCTTAGTTAGTTTGGTATAACCCTCACGCCTTACTTATTTCCTCAAAAAACTACCTTGAGTATTGTCTGTCATGACTCATTGTGCATTGAACTCCGATTTTTGGGACTCTACTTTGAATCGATCGCGACTACTCCGAGGGTCATCACAAGAGATTTACACCTCATTAGTCATCCTTTAGAAAGTTATCTATAACATCAATGAAGCCCTCAGTATTACACTCCAGCTATCTATTATCATCATATATTTCCAATTTGTTAAAATCAAAACTTTGCAGTAATTCAAAATCTATAACTTCTTGAACCAAATGATAATCTACCTTTTGTGCCATGGCATGCAACGAGTTTAATTCGTTTTGTTGAGCGGGACCAAGAAAAAATCCAATCCACCATATAATATTCTGCCAAAAATCAATGTTGACACTTTAAACGCGAGCTCCTACCTCGAGACTTCATAGTGGTACCGAGCGAGATTCTGCCTTAAAGGTGATAGCCCTTTCCATAATTCGTGATCAGAAACACCGGCTTGTTTCTACCCCACCCCCTCCCTCCAACGTTCATCTATTCCCTGGATGAAAGGTCTAACCGAGGCACCCTAACGGCCCACTACAAATCTCGCCCAAAGCCTCTCCAATTCGTCACGGGATCTATGTTCGTCCTTGATCTAATTCTTCTGGTACTTTGCGACTCCACCCGCGTTATTTATGCCTCTGGCATTCCTGACTTATTTGTCGACTCCATCAATCATTAAATGAAGATGGTTTTTTATCATCACTCATCGACATTGACATATAATGCTCATTCACCAGAAAACATCATCCTAAAAAATCCTTGCGATAAACCGAACCATAAATCCAAGCGAACACGTATGTGTCTTTCTTTAGCATCTCATCAAAAGAAAATCAATGTGAATCCCTGATTTTACCTCAAATTGGCTAGTAGCCACAACATATCTTTCAATCCGGATATCGGATTCTTTAGACACAAAAACAGTTATGGCTCTCACCTCATTCTTAGCATGTCGCGTCGTGTTTTCGAAATCGAACCACAACCTCTTATCTTCCAATTGAGCTTATTGTAGACCCAGACATGTCAATATTTGTGGTCCTAAATATACGATCTAATTCCCATGGAAAAAGTCATATTTGTTGCCCAACTTACTTCAGAGAGTTGTAACTAATTCAGATATCTGGTTTTTAAAATGCTCTTCGGGTACAATTTAAAGAAGGCTCCCACTGTGGTTGCTACTAACGAGTCTATGTTTGGTTGAAAGTACTTTGGATAATATTTGTTCTTTTATGCAATAGAAATGCTCTTGATTGGCAGAGTCTAATTCAGTGGAATATTTATAGGTAGGATAATAGAGTAAATATAAAGGAAAAAATGTAACCGCTCGTTAATAGTAAAATGAAAGCTTATCCCCTTAAATGAGGTGAAAAATCTTGTTTATAGTGACCCATTAAATTTTGGTGGCTTTGTTGACCAAAATACATAAATAACTTTATTTTGACTTTTTATAAATAATAATAAATATTAATTAGACCAGTTTAGAATCTTGGCCTATCAATTGACTCAATTTCACTTTATCAGTTTTTTTATAGTTGAGGCAATGTGGTAGATATATAACGTAACATTACTTCCCTAGGTTTGTAACCGAGGTGCTTTTGTATAGTGGTGATATATTAACATGACTATGCTTTTGTAATTTTGATCAAACCTTAACTTAATAATCCTATATTTTTATAAGCCCATGAGGTAATGTTTGATAAAAATGAAACATTCTTGTTAATATAATTTTTTTGTATTGCTTTATAAGGCGTACTTAACATGTCATTACATCATCCTTTGATTTTTTGTATTCGTTAGATTATTGGGTTGTACACAATTGTCATGTATCTTCTCTTGATTTATTAGTTATTAGTCCTTATGAGTCATGTATTTGGATTACCAGAACTTGCGTATAATATTGTTGCTTAACTTTAAGTTTAACTGAGTTGGATTACTTAATATAATGGGCGAGGCTTCAACATGTGAGTCGATCTAGGTAAGGTTTTGACTGACTCAACCTATTCGTAATGTGGTTTACTAACATTATCTTCGATTAGATTAGTAACCTCATAAAACTACGATTTAAGTTGGGAGTTATACCTATATGATGGTTAAAATATTCAATCAAAGTTAGTTTAACAACTACTTATAAATGTCAAAATGCTCAACTTATATTCGGTTTATGTATCACGTTAACCTAAAATCCTGACAACTTTCGAACGATACATCGAGAGTTTTAGTAGTCCATGGAACTTGTTAGGAAATTGATCTTCATGGGAGAAAACTATTACCTATGTTCGACCAGAAACAACAAATAAAATAAAACATAAAGAAAATCAAGGAAATCATAAAATATTTAGTGTGGTTCAGATTATGAAGAAATCATACATTTACGAACAACAAACACTCAGTTTTATTAAATAATGAGGTTACATGAAGATTTTTCAAACACAAAGAGATCAATCACTCTTTGTTACAAAACTTTCACAATAACATTATTCACATAACTCACTCTTCAGTATTTATCTCATATGTCACTTTTCTCTCTAAAATATCAGAGCTTTCTCTCACTAAAAATAAACACAAACTTGCCAATCATCTGATCACAAAACCCTAGTTTTGTGTTTCATATTCTATTTATGTGATTTTGAAAGTCATAACTCTTTAACTGATCCTCTAGATTAAATCTTATTAATCAACAATTGTAAAAGCCATAACATTTTAAAATTGGAAAACCTCATAAATAAGAAATTCAGATTAATAGAAAATTAATTAATTAAAAATATCAATCAATTAGAAATCTAATTAATAGTAAATCCAATATATATGTGGTAGGTGTAGGCTATAAGTAACTTGTCAACAGAGGTATTTTCAAAAGACTACATGGGTGTTGGATCTACCATCACATGTATATGAAACAATTATTAAAAGTCTATGATGCTTGAGCCATGACTTAGTTGTAGTTTCGTCTACTGATCCTAAGGGACAATACAAGTTGTAGAAGATTGGTGACCCTTAGGTCGAAAAAAAATATATGTTGGCCGAAGTAAGACTGGTCAAAGCAATCTAGTTGAAGCAGTCTGGTCTATCATACTGACTAAAGCAGAATGGTTAAAGCAAGGTGGTGAAAGCAAGATGATCGAAGAAGACTAGAACATAGTACCACTAGGCCGAAGTATAATATATTTTTATTTACTAGGTCTTCTATGTTAATCGAGATTTTATATATTAATAAAGTAATCTGGAGCGTCTGATGAAGAATTAAAATTTTCTCTAAACCTATAAATAAAAAAGACATTTTATGCCATGTGTGGTGTGATTGTGATGTGACACGACTATAATTTTAGAGAGACAATTATATGAGAAGATATTTCTTGAGAGAGTGAGATAGCTATAAGATTTTACAGAGATAAGTAACGTGAGAGATAAACATCAAAGATATGGTTTTGTGAATCATGTTATCTTTTGTTACAAAAAATGATTAAGTCTTTTTATTCCTTGAGTACTTATATATAAAAGAGTCTCTCTTACTCGTGAATGTAGGATTTTTTCATAATCCGAACTATGTTAAATATAATCTTGTGTTATATGGATTACTATGATTCATTTATTTGTTGCTCATCTTATACAGGGAAATTAGATCGTTCCTTCGTAGATTCATTTAATCGTATATAAGTTATTACCACGATCGATAAGTGTATAGGTTTAACCATCAACAATTGGTGATCGAGTGTCAATCTAAAGATTAAAAAAATATCTCTCCTGAAATCAAGAAATACATGAAAGATGAGTTGCGTGAATCTTAGCCTATAAATATTTGAAAACTCTAATGATTTCAATATATAGAGAATCGAGATTAATGCTTAATAAGTACAGAAAGGATTGTTGGCTGTTATCGATGATAAATCTACACAACTTGATGTCGTGGTACTGTCTAAAGCTCATAGCGCCCTCATATTTAGCTTTGAATATGGACTGCTACGATATGCATCTGAAGAGTCTACGGTGTGACGAATATGGAATTGACTTGAGGCAATCTACATGAAAAAGTTCTTGGCAAATAAATTGTACTTAAAGAAATAGCTTTATACGTTAGTTATGGATAGTAGCACATATATCTGAATGCACATAGATGATTATAATCGAATCATATACGACTTGAATGCAGTTGGTGTGAAAGTGGAAGGAGATGATCAATAAATCATCATTTTGAGTTATTTGCCAAAGAAGTATGAACCGTTTGTTAACACTATGCTCTACGAGAAAAAATGCCTTACAATGGCTGAAGTCGAGATTCCCTTGAACTCAAAATATCTTCAAAAGAAAAGTGTTTTGAATGGTGACTCAGAAGGACACAAACCGAGTGTGAGAGGTGTTTGGTAAAAATAGATTCAAGTAAAAAAAATAAGAAACTCTTGTTCAAAGTCCAAAGGGGTTGGGACGGGTTCAAAGGTAATATGTTGGATATACAATAAAAAATGGCTTATCAGTCGGAATTGCATGAATAATGAAAATAAAAATAATTATCAAAAGATTGAAGCCATAGATACTTTAATGGTGTCTGATGATTATGAGTACTCTGATGAGTTAATGATTTATTATTCTTACAGGTATAACGATAAATGGGTGTTTTCTTTGGTTACATGATTTCATATGACTCCTAATAAGCATTGGTTAGAAGACGTGCAAATGCTAGATGGTGAAACGGTCATTATATAGAATGAAAAATCATGTGATCTCAAAGGGATTAGAACAATACGGCTCAAGTTGCTTACATGACTTGAGAGAGTAATTTTTAAGTTAAGGTATGTATTTGAGGTTAAACGTAACCTTCTTTATATTGGGATGTTAGATGAGCAAGGGTTTACCTATAAGGGTGGAGATGGCAGACTTTGGCTTTTGCAAGGCTCCCTTGTTGTTATGAAAGCCTATAGGACTAATGGTGTGCTAGTTCTTGAGAGTATTATAGTAGTATGGGGTGTGTCGAATGTCGTGAAGGATTCTACCAAATTGTGGCATCATTGGCTGAGGAATTTAAGTGGGAAGAGAATCAATGAACGAAGAAAATAAGGTTGTTAGATGGTTACACAATGCAGAAGCTAACCTTTTGTGAAAGTTGCGTTTGGGTTAAGAGCAAGACGGTCAAGTTTCTTCCCAACAACTAGACATTTAATTGAGTACTTTATTATGTTCATTCAAACCTTTTGGGTCCAACAAGGGAACCTACCATAGGTGGTGTAAGATACTTTGTGTCGCTGATTGATGATTGTTCCAGAAAAGTATGAGTTCGACTTTTGAAGACCAAAGATGAGATGTTTGCTGCCTTTGTGAACTGGAAGACTTTGGTTGAGAATCAAACCAAGAAAGTGCTGAACAAAGTGTTTATACCGTCGGTACTTTCAGAACATGAAATGTTTAAAAAATTAATACCATAAAAATTCAAAAATCAATACCAACGTTGCCGGACCAACAACACCAAAGATACGTAATATTCAAGTTGTCGATGTTAAAAAACAGTCGCGAATTCCATCGAATGTTTTTCATAAAAAACATTCTAAAATCTTCAAAAAGCATAAATCTAACATAAAATTATCACAACCATACAGTCGTATCATTCCCAAATCGATTCTTATATTAAGTTTAACTAATTTTTATATCCTAAATGAGTTAAACCTAGATTTGAAAAATAAAAGTGAATTAAATCAATAATGGAAGAAAACTTACTATTTTTTTTATTCATTGATGGAGTTTTTGTTCTTGAGAGGAAAATTAACTTTTTTCGCTTTTAGAAAAAATGAATTTTTTTTTTATAATTTTTGTTGTTTTGTTGTTCTTGGATAAAGAGGAAAACTTAATTTTTTAACTAAAAATATTTTTGAATTAAAATAAAATAACTCATATAATCAATAGGTGAACTTAAAAATATGAACACTTATCCTTTTGGAGAATACTTTAACCTAGTCCAAATGAAATCTATAATTTAAGTTAATAAATTTAGATTGTTTGTTAAATATCTGTTTTTAAACTAGAATTTTAAATTGCCACTTCAAAAAAAGAAATTCTATTCAAAACCTATAGTATACTGTTTTCAAAGTCAAGTTTAATCGAAATTGACTTTTTTATATTAGAAATTGGTTATAATGTTGCCAAGCATATCAGTCATATTTCCTCTACTTGATATGATAGTTTTGATTTCAAACTGAGAGTTTGCCTTCCCTTGTTTAAGACAACCGCAGCTGTTAGTCATCTTTGTGCAACCCTCTGTCTAAGTTCACCCAGACGATTCCCGAACTTCGATCAGTAGACCAGGACTCCGGTCTTGTTGGATATCTACGGCATGACCACACTGATATGCTACTATTGTTTGGCTTAACTAAATTTCCATGTTTACAAATAAAGGCTTCATTCTTGGTCTTTAATTACGGTATCAGAATTATCTTGGTAACAAATTGAGACTCCACCTTTAGGCGTGTCAGAGTCCGTTCAAACTAGAGTCACTTAATAACCTAGGGTTTTCATCTTTGTAGGGTTATATATATATATATATATATATTTTAGAACAAAAGTCTGTGAATTTTTGGAGACACGAAATAAAACAGTTAAAACATTTTTTCAAAAAGACAATTAGAGAGTATTTTTTGTTTTTCGGTTTTCAATTCCGGTGAGTGCAGTCACTGTAAAGAGGTTGGATCGAGGGGCAAAATGTGTTTGTTTTAGCTGAAATTTTGACCGTGTGTTTGAGACATCTAGGACTTCAATATTATTGGTTGGATTATGAATTGGTACTACAGATCGGGAGAAATCACTGCTGGACAAGAGTAGTAGTTTTTTGTGATATTTTTCTATTTGTGTTTCTCTTTTTTGTTATCTATTATCATGTGTACGAGTTTGCAAATATTTATTAGATTGAATTGGATTTAATTGTACCCTCAACTATAATAACAGAAGTGGTTTGGATGGAATCCTGATCAGTCCCGTGGTTTTTTACTCTTCATATTGAAGAGATTTTTCCACGTATAAATCCTGCGTGTTGATTTTTGTTTCCACTGATTGTTATTATTGTTTGGGGCCTACAGTTGGTATCAGAGCTATTTTTTTGTTTATCGATATCAATTATAGTCAAGGTAACTCCATGATTAAGTTAACATCAACAAACTATTATATCTGGGGACCGATGATGAAAGATCTGTTATATGCAGAAATTTATTTGATTCGATTGAGCCAGTTACAAATAATGATGGTAACTTTGCTAAACAAAAACACAAGACAAACAAGAAAAATATTTGGAGAAGTTGAAAAGAAAAGTTTTGGTTACCATTCAACAATGGGTTGATCTTAGCATCTTCAACTATATTTCTTAAGAGTCAGACCCGTATGGTCTTTGGAAGAAATTGGAAGGTCTTTATGAAAGAAAGACTGCTCATAACTACTTTTTTTAATATTAAAAGACTTGTTAATCTGAAGTTAAAAGTAGTAAGTCAGTTTATAAGCATCTGAATGATTTTTAGGATATTATTAGCAAGTTGACTTCTATGAAGATTGCTCTTGATGATGATCTACAAGCTTTGTTCTTATTTAGCTCTTTACGAGACGGTTGGGAGACCTCAGTTATGACTATTAGTAACTCTACGTTAAATGGTGTTTTATGTTTGGATGTTATCGAAAAAATCATGTTTAATGAAGAGATTAGAAGAAAGAAGATGAGAATTAGAAATTCAGAAGCGCTTGTTATTGAGAAATGAGGAAGAAACAAAAGTAAGGGTCCTAAATTTCATGGTAACTTTGAGGGAAGATCCGAGTCCAACAATTGGAAAGAAAGTATGACATGCTACTATTGCGGTAAGCCTGGTCACTTACAAAATTATTGTTATCGATGGCGAAAGGAAAAAGGTAAAAAGTCAGATTCTCAAAATGAGGGTGATAATAGAAGTATTGCAACTATAGCTTCAACTTTTAATGATGATGTATCATTGATTTGTGCTATTGGTGATTGTTATCATATAAGTGGTTCAGATTTAGAGTGACTTGTAGATACAGGTGCTTCATATCACTGTGTTCCCAATAGGAAATATTTTTTGAGCTACAAAAGTGGCACTTTTGGTAATGTCAAGATGGGAAATCAGAGTTCAACTAGCATTGTTGGGTTGGATGATATTCGTGTGAAGACTTGTGTTGGGTACACATTTACACTAAATGATGTGCCCAATATTCTAGATCTACGTCTAAAATTATTATCTGCAAATGCCCTTGATCAAGAAGGTTTCCGTCGCACTTTTGGTGATGGTAAGTGGACACACTTACCTTCATTAATTTGTCTTTCTAACTCAAAAGATGAGTATTTAAAGCATACCATTATTTAAGTGACACTATTCTTTGGCTTTCAACAGAAGACTTTCTTAGTTCAAAATAATAAACATTGCACCCCAACACTTATTGGGCAGCCAGCTAACTAAAAAAATGAGCATTATCACCCAAAACTATATTCTTTTTTATTAAAAAAGATGAACACTATGATACAAACGTTTTTGGAATGTCTTTTGAGTCCAAAAAGGTAAACATTTATGGAAGTCATTTTTAGATGGCAAATGAATTTTGTATATAATTCAGCTATTAGGACACCTCATTAAAACCATCTTGCGCCACCAGTGTAGGAAATAGTATGCCACCGATACTTACATAAGTTCATAAAGAAAATATTTACAAATTTACACATTCACTCTAAATAAACCTTGAGGTGCTCAATGTTCCAGGGGTGGGGAATATCTCTTCATTCTTTATCTGAGTCTGTATGTCCCCGGCTTGACTTTTTTTGTTACCGTGTACGGACCCTCCCAATTAGGAGCTAACTTGCCAAGCCTTTTGTATTTCGTATGGAGGAAAACTTCCCTCAGAACTTTGTCCCTATCTTTAAATTCTCGTCTTCTAACTTTTAAAGCATATCGACTTCTCATCAAAGTTTGATAGTGTAAAGAATTCAGTTGTGCCCTTCTTCTTTTTTCCTCTACCAGATGTATATTTTTATTTTCTTAAAGATACACAAAAATAAATCCGTGAGTGATATTTTTGGAGAATTATTTTTCTTATTTTCGCAACCAAATTACATGTAATTACGCAACCGAAACATAATTATTTTTTTATAACCAAATTATACGTGATTCTGCATCTGGACATACAATTGCTTTTTCCAGATTTATTTCGCAGTCAAAATCTTATTTACGCAACTATTTTATTTTTCTTATATACGTAACTCATTTGCACATAATTTTGTAACTTGAACCCATTTATTTTTTCACAATCCATTACACGTATTTGCATCATTCAAACAAAGTTATTTTTTGAGACTTATTTTACAATCCAATTATATATAATTACATAACAAAAAAAATAAAAAAATTCAATTTTTTTCATGAATCTAGTTTTGTTCGTCTTAAAAAATACCCGACGATATTTTTGGATATTTTTTTAAAATTATTATTTAAAATATATGAAATTTAAAAAGAACATAATAGAGAAAAATGATTAATGAATATTTGAAACTAATATGTAGTTCATGACGGATCCATGGCTAAAATTTAAGGTATGCCGAAGATAATATGAATTTTTTAAATAATAAATAAATATCATACCGCCGCCTAGTAAAAATATGTAAATATTTTAATTTTTATTATTTCATAATAAAATATGTATATATTTTAGTTACAACTCGAACTGAAAATATATTATAGTCCAAACATAAATGCATTATCCTCTTACAAGTTGTAGTGGTGAAGCTCAAAGTGCAAATCACTTCAATCTTTGTCGATTTGTTATCAACAATGGTGTTGCTTTTTTTAGAGTCTAATGCTTATTATTGTTGTAAACTCATCTTTTACTTTTGAAAATTTTAATGTGCAACATGGTTGTATCAAAATTGTATATAACATAAAAGGAAAATTATTCAAATTTGAGTTGAATCTTCTACTTACATATGGGCCTCAGCTAATTCCATCATGTCGGTTAGTCCATGTTGATGATAGATTTAACTCAAAACCTTTAAATACATTTTGATGATGGATTTAACTCATAATTTTTAAATAAATGAACTTGCGTAGTAGGATTAACTTTTCTTAGACAAAACCAATTGCAAATACAAACAAATTCTAAACCTCTTCATTGGAAAATTGGCAAAAACCTGACCACTAAATCTTTTTTTGCAGGACACATGAAGACTAAAGGCACATGAAGATATGGAAAAAATACAAGAAGATGGAGATGCTAAACAAGAAGAAGAATCAGAAGATGAAGAAGGACATTGAACAAGAAAGAAAGATTACTCAGAACTACATTTCAAGCTCACAAACTGTAACACCATCAAAACATATGTAAAACATTATTTCAACATCAATAAATATGTATTTTCTTGGGAGAAAAATTATAAGCCCTTTCCACTTGGACAAAACATTGGATAAGAAATCCATCAATAAAAACTTAATTTAATAATCCATACTGAGAAAAGTGTAGCTGGGAAGAAGAGAATAATAGACAACTCATATACATGCAACCTTGGTGTTAACTTAATTTTGGTACACAACACAATAAGTAAGTTCTGACCGTAGTGTGCATTATTAAATAGTTTCCAAAACAAGTTTGTTTGCTGCGTGAACACTCTCAGCAACAACTTTCCGTACCGCACGAGTTTTGTAGACTATGAATTGATAATAACCAAGATAATTTTAAAAAACTGTTATTTAATATCATTGTTATGATAATTTTATTTTAAGTTTTAAAATCATAGTTTTTACAGATTATCTAAAATAATATGACTGATAAAAATAGAATTCCCAAGAGAACAAGTGATGATCATTAAGCATCCAACTTTAAGGTAAAACTCACGCGAATAATGCGATTCTCCATGATGACAAATTATAAAACATCTTTCCAGCTTTCCAAATACTAACCATCCTCTCTGGTTTTCTCACACCCTCCACTGCCTAAGCCATACCCATTATATTGGTATTTGACTAAACATTTTTCTAAAAAGCACCAATGTTTAATTTAGGATATTAAACGTAAAAGGTAAAAAAATATTATAGGCTCTCGGTTGTGCCTATTTGGGAGCTACAGTTACAGCTTCCTTCCGTATAAGAGATGTTGATAAGCTTATAAAATCTACTTGTTAGCTATATATCATTCTTTATCCAAATAGAAGAAGGCTAACATTATGAAATGTCACTCATACATAATAACAAGTTGAATACATAACTTAATTTATAATAGCTCAGATTTTATATGTAGATGCAAATGAAATTTATCAAGTCTTCATGATAAAATGTAAAACTTTTACTTTCTGCAACTCCTCTGGCTTCATATTATGCATATAAAAAATTAAAAGATGGCATTGCGTCAGATAATGCCGATGAAAATACTGACTTAACGAGGCTTGCAAGTTCAAAAGTGAACTACCTTAGTTTTATGGTTCAAAAGGATACATTTGGCCATAAAATTGGCAAAATCATCCACTACGTGATCTTCAGTTATAATTACGTAATTATCATGATCGATACTACTCCGTTCTTCGATGTTCTTAGGAACCATCTCATAAGGTGCCCAAAACCCACAAACTAGGTTTCTTTTGTCAACATTTACCAAAATTTCAGCCGAATAAGTATCCTCTTTTGATCAACAAAACCAAAAAATGGCATACACTAATTATCGATTAAAGTAAAAAAGTAATAGGTCAAGCCCAAAAGAACTACAATAATATGAATCTAGCCACATATAGCCTTTTTTAATGGAAACTCAGCCTGATCGAGAGACTCAAGTTGAGTAAAAAAGTCTTTTGAACCGCGGATCTAGACGAAAATACAACTGCAAGTTTACAAATAGATTTCTCTCTAAATTAGAGCATTCTTAACCTAATTGTAACCTTGTATATAATTATAAAATTAAAACATCATTTAATTCAATTCATCAAGAGCAAAACTTAATATGTAAACACAAAAGTTTCAGTAGTTTCAATAGTTTTCAAACAAAAAACGTGATAATCGAAACTCAAAACAAAATCATATCTACCTTATGGCTTAGCTACAACTATCAAAGCTAATCAAAATCAAAACTAACCCAAAACTTTAAAATCTTAACATCAATGTACCTTAAAGTAAAGTTAAAGTATCAAATCTCGATAAATGTAAAAAACAAACCAAAAATCAAATAAAATTATAACAACTACAAGAAAAATAGTTACCATTTCTACACATTTGCAGTTATATTAGAAACATATTCCATCAATTTCTCAATTAAACATATTTCAGCTCAACTCGGTTCGCATACTAGTCGTCTATGTGCGTTTCATTACCAATTCCTACAAGGATCCAATTCGGATGAGAGAAATCCTTACTTTTTAAGTGTTTTGTTTAATCAAAATCGAAGTAAAAACACATGACAAATTTTACTATTTTGTTAAATGAAAATCAAAATAAATTTCAATGAAAAAATTCAACAACTGAACTGATTTAACTATTTTCATGCGTTAGTTCATTGTTGTTTTTTTATATAAACAAAAATACTAGGATTTAAGAGAAAATTGAGAGAGGAAAGGAGAAAGGGAAAATGGTTCTCTTTCTAAAGAACCCATCTTCTTATTTCTCAAGAACAGAGTATTTCTCTGATTTCTTCTGATGAATTCGGTCACTGGTCTTAAAGCGATGAAATAATTTCCCGTACTTCAAACATCTGGAGTTCAACAACAACAATCAACAAAGAAATTTGTTGATTTATTTCAAAAATGTGACGATTTGGAAACTTTAAACCCTGATTTCGTCAAGAAAACAGAGGACCATTTTTCGTTGCAGTATGGTGTTCATGTCAAGGATCTTCTAATAAAGAAGGCTAGGACTACATTGATGGCCAAGTTCAGTAATGGTATCCCTAAGAAAGTAAAGCTTGAGAGTTTCTTGGCCACAATGAAGTTCAGAGGACCATACCGTTACGAGGTATGGGATTCTCATCATATCTTTTTTGAGTTCGAATTAAAGGAGGACGTTGCAAGATTCTGGTCACGTAATGTCTGGAAATTTGACTATGTTGTGATGAGAATCTTGAGGTGGAGTCAGGACTTTAATAAAAAAATCGAAAATCCTACTGTCCTCACCTGGGTTCGTTTTGAGAATCTGCCTGAGTGTCTTTATGATAAGGCTATAGTTGGTGATATGGCCTCTGCTATTGGCCCTACATATAGGGTGGTGGTTCCCAATAAGAATCGTGCGCATACAAATGCTTGTTATGCCCTGGTGGAGGTTGACATCTCCAGAAAGCTTCAACGAAGGTTGTGGGTCGGCTTTGGGTGTAACGATGGATATTGGGTATCTGTGAGCTATAAGAATGTGCCAATGTATTGTTCTGGTTGCTTGCATATTGGTCATGATTTGTCTATGTGCAAGAAATCTTCTGAGAAGGTTGAGGTTTCTAAAACTGTTAATGATAAAGTTCAAGGTGTTGCTGCCAAAGAAAATAAAGAGGGTGATAGTAATATGGGTCCTTCAGTTGATTCGTTGGGATCAAGAAACATGGACATTCTTAAAGTGTATAGGCGTAAACTCAGATCGATAGTTACTCAAAAAGATCAAGAAGAAAAGATAAATAAAAAAAGGAAGATGAAGAAATTAAAAATCAGCATAGTTCTTCACAAGAACAGTTGTGCAAAACTCTAGATCAGGAAAAGGTTCAGATTGAAGTTAGTTCTCAAGAGTTCAGTATGGAGGCTATTGAAGCCATTGAAAAGATTGATGAATATCCAGATCCTAACATTGGTAGTTGTTCTCCTTCTCCTACTCTTTCACCTCAGCAAAGTTTTAATGATATAATATCCTCCATGCTCAAATCTGCTAAGAAACGAAGGTCCTCTAGTAAGTTAACTATTAAGTCTCTTAGTTCAAGGGACAGAATGTTCAAGTCCTACTCTGAAAATGATCAGAGTGATTAGTTGGAATGCTCGAGGGGTTAATAACAAACCCACTCTAAGAAGGCTTAAAACTATGGTTCAATCTGAGTATATTAATGTATTGGCTATTCAGGAGCCCATGTCTAAGAGTGATAAGATTTTTGCTGTTGCTAAGGAGCTTGGTTTTGGTAACTGTTTTGCGAATGTTTCGAATAAAATCTGGATGTTCTGGATGGATAGTGTAGCTATTAATGTTTCTCTGGATGTTGATCAATGTGTTCATATGGTTATGGAGTACCCTGGTATCTCTGATGATTTTCATCTTACTGTGGTGTATGCTAAATGTAATCGGGTTCAAAGGATGGTTCTTTGGGATGATCTGAGGTTTGTTGGTAGTCAGGATAAGGCTTGGATGTGTGTTGGAGATTTTAATGTTATTTCGTCTCATGATGAGCAGCTGGGCTGTGTTTCCTCTTGTCAAGCTAGCATGGATAATTTTAATGAATCTGTGAGGTGTTGTAATCTGGTTGATACTGGTTACAGTGGGTCTAAGTTTAGTTGGTCTAGAAGTAACAAGTGGAAAAGATTGGATCGGGCTCTTATTAATGATAAGTGGTTAGCTGTTTTCAATGAAACCCAGGTCTTTCACATGGTATGCTCCTCTTTTAATCTCTTCTAACCTTCATAATATTAATGATAATGTCTATAAAAAGAAGATGTTTAGGTATCTTAATGCCTGGTCAAATGATGATTCTTTCTTAAGTGTAGTTAAGCAGGATTGGAGTCGTCCTATTGAGGGTCATCCTAGCACTATCTTTTGGAAGAAGCTTAAAAGGCTTAAAGGTTCTCTTAAGATTTGGAACACGGATCACTTTGGGAACGTGTTTGATAAAGTGAAGAAGTCTGAGTGTAAGGTGAAGAGTTTGGAAATGCTTCATTATACTAATAATAGTATCCATGCTGTTGCTGAGTTAGCTAAAGCCAATAGTATGTACTTGAATGCCCTTAGAAATGTTGATTCCTACTTGAAGCAGAAATGTTTTAATAATTGGATGCATGAGGGTGATGGAAATTCTAAGTTTTTTTTATAGCTATGCTGCTAAGAAAAAGAGGAGGAATGAAATTAGGAGCATTAAGGATGGTGATTCTTGGATTACTGATAGAAATGAGATTGGGAAGTCTGCTGCTGATTTCTATAAAGATATCTTGATGGCTGATCCTTATAATAACAAGAATGATCAAGATAAGCTGCTGGACACTAATAATTTTAGTTGTATCCCTTCTATTGTTTCTTTTGAAGATAATGAGATGCTTCTTGGAAGGGTAACTGAGAGTGAAGTTTGGGATATCATCTGTAGTATGAAAAATGACAGCTCTCCTGGTATAGATGGTTTTAATCTCTATTTTTTAAGCACTGTTGGTTGATCATTAAGTTAGACTTGTGTACTGCTTTTAATGCTTTCATTCAGGGTACTGGAATGTTTGCTACTGGCATTTGTTTGGTTCCTAAGTCTTCTAATCCTGTTTGGTGGAATAGCTATAGGCCTATTGGCTTATGCACTTTTATGAATAGAATTTTTTATGCTCTCATTAATCGTAGGCTGTCTTACATCTTTCCTAGAGTTGTTTCTCCTGCTCAGTCTGGTTTTGTTAAAGGGAGACTGATCCATGATAACATCATGTTGGCTAAAGAGCTTCTTTATGATATAAATAAAAGACCTAAAAAGGGTATTATGGTGGTCCAATTAGATATGAGTAAGGCTTTTGATAGGGTCTCTCACCCTTTTGTTCTTAAGATGTTGCAGTGTTTTGGTTTTAGTGTTTCGTTTATTAAGCTGATTGAGAGAATGATCACTAACGTTCATGTTTCTTTATTAGTTAATGGTGATTCTTATGATTATTTTAAGATGAAGAGAGGGTTAAGGCAAGGGGATCCTATTTCCTCAAGCCTGTTCATCCTTAGTGAAGAATTTCTAAGTAGAAGTCTCTATAATCTGTTTAGTTCTAATCCTAATATGTGTTTTTCTTCTAGATCTTCTATTATTGTTCCTTGTATTATGTTTGCAGATGATGTTCTTAATTTTGTCAATAGCTTACCTAGTTCTATAGTTAGTCTTAGTAACTGTCTTGATCTTTATCAGCAGATCTCTAGTCAAGCTATTAACAAAAATAAAACTAAACTTGTGGTGTCTTCTATGTGCAGAATCTAAAGTTTCAGACTGGCTTTGAAGTGGACTATCTGCCTATCTCTTATTTGGGTGTCACCATCTCAAATCATAACAAATCTTACATCTATAATCCTATCATTCATAAGATCAATGACAAGATTGCTGAGTGGGACAGTAAGTTGTTGTCTTATGGTGGTAGGCTTTCTCTTATTAATAATGTTCTTATGCCAATGACTTTACATTGGATTCAGTGCTGTGAATTACCTAAAACTGTTATTTCTAAAATTGAAAACATATTCAACAAATTTCTTTAGAGAACAAACTTTAACCAAAAGTCTATTCACTGGTCTGGGTGGTCTTTCATTTATAAACCTTTTGAAGAGGGGGGGTTACATGTTAGAAAACTTATTGATGTTCAGAATGCTTATTCTCAAAAACTTTGGTTTAAGCTTAGGAAAAATGGCTGTCTTTGATCTAATGTAATGAATGATATATATTGTTCTAAGGTTCATCCTTTATATTCTAATAAAAAAGGTTCTGCTGTTTGGAAAAGGCTGTGCAGTATTAGACATCAGGTTGATTCTAATATTACCTGGATGTTGGGCAGAGGCGAAATTGATTTTTGGAAGGATTCTTAGCATGGTCTTCCTGCCATTGCTTCTGAGAATAATATCAACTGGTACATTGATGTTAAGGTTAAATCTTTTTGGCAAAATAATGCTTGGGTGTTGAATGATGTGCAGGATGTTATTGGTACCAATAGAATGCATTTGATTGAAAAAACCATGGTTTCTGATAAGGATGATGCTATCTGTTGGAAGCATTCTAAGGGGGATCAGTTCAGTTTGAAGTTGACTTGGGACAGCTTAAGAACCACTCATACCCTTTCTGCTCTTTATAAGAAGATTTGGAATGCTAAGGTTCCCAGGAAGTTTTCTTTCATTTCTTGGAAACTATTACATACAGTTCGAGCAGGAAATATTCTCCAGCTCGTAAACTCGTCGCTAAGGTCGAGCGCAGAATATTTCCTGCTCGAACTGCATGAGCTTAGGACTATGGCTGTCACATATTTCATTCCTATTGGTTCTGTCATGAAAAAAAAGCATGTAAGCATGGCTTCTAAATGTGTTTTTTGTGACAACTGTGAAGATAAAGAGCATTTATTTGTTAGCTGTGATTTTTCTTGGCCTCTTTGGAATTGGTTTGCTTGTGTTTTTAATGTGAAAATCAGGAGAACCATGATTCTTAGCCATGTGTTGAGGGTTTGGTTTTGGTTTTCTAAATCTAAGTTTCATATAACTAGGCTCATTCCTCAAGAAATTTGTTGGGTTATTTGGAAATCAAGAAATTCTATTAAGCATAAGAATATGAATATAAATGTTAAAATGGCTATTGATCAGGTTATTAGAATTATTAAGGGGGTTGAAGTTTCTTGTGAGCTTACCTATAAACATTGGTTAGGGTCTGAAAGTGCAGGTGTGTACCTTGGTTGTTGCTCTATTGAAAGGAATAGAAAGT
This sequence comes from Limnanthes douglasii subsp. nivea, assembly GCA_036936605.1. Taxonomy (NCBI): domain Eukaryota; kingdom Viridiplantae; phylum Streptophyta; class Magnoliopsida; order Brassicales; family Limnanthaceae; genus Limnanthes; species Limnanthes douglasii. Next base: position 370,819,840 of record JAUPFV010000001.1, read on the forward strand.
TAAGATACCTTAGATGGATTCTCCCTGCTAGCAATCGCTTGAAAATGAATGTAGACGCATCGTGTGCTCACAATGGTGAAGCTGCTACTGGCATTTTGTTTAGGAACATCGAGGGTAACATTATATGGGCGTTTGGAAAGCTTATTGGCAAGGCTACTCCTCTTCAGGCTGAGACCGAAGCTATGCTACAAGGTCTTATCTTTTGCTTTAAGAACAACTGGTCTTGTGTGGATGTTGCCGATTCTTTAGTGCTTATCAAGCAATTAACTGCTGGCTCGAGCTCATTTGGTGACTCTAATGTTAATTCTTGCCGTAATCTTGTCCACAAGAGTATGAATTTATTGCATATTTCAAGGGTCCAGAATCAGGCAGCTGATTGGCTTGCCAAATAGACCCTTAAATGCAAATTAAAGCTTCAGTTTAATCACTTAAATGTGCCCTCTCAACTTCAAGCTATAACTTTCTTGGAAAGCCTTGGCTTAGGTTATCTTCATTATGACTGATTTGCTTTGAGTTCTGCTAGGTTTGTTTATTTGTGCAGGATTTGGAGCTGATGGACATCTGGCTCTTCTTTGCTTCGAAGGTAGATGTCTTTGGTGCATGCTGAAGATTTTGGTTGGGGTTCGAAAGATTGTTGTTGTGATTGTTTTCGATTCTATTTGATTAAAGTCTTGAGATCATGGGTGTTTGCACGCTGAGGTGCTCTATTGCTAAAGTTTGGCTCTTCATTGCAAGGAAGATTGTGGATGAAGTTTGCAAGCTTGTTGCTGTGTTTGTTCTTGAAAGTGTTTGATAAAAGTCCTCTATCAAATGTCTTGGGATTTGCATGCTGAAGTCTGTTGATGTTTCTTGTGTGGAGGGAAAAATTTCACTCTAGTCCTCTCATTTTGTAATTCTTTTCATTAATAAGAGTTTTCTTTTGATTAAAAAAAATGAGAAAATTGAGAGAGAAAACATATAAAAAAATGTAAAATAAAATAAAATTATAGATATCTACCACTTTATCAAATTTATTCGGTATATGTCCTAGTATATCCATATCTCTTCTAATTGTTTAGAGTAGTTACCGATCAAAACCGAATAATTAATCGTATTTACCAAATTTTAAAAATGATTTGATAAAAGAATATAAACTTAGATACTTATTTAACTAAATTTCATCTCATATACTAAAATTACTCTAATAAACAAATCTCATTCCTATTCTTCTAAAAAATAGGTTTAAACATAAATTTACATGAGATGTTGGAAATAACATTTTGAAAGAATTAGAAGATCTCAATACACCCAATCAAAACCATGCCTCATCATCAAAACACCTCACGAATTCTCCAACAGTCAAAATCCTTATCCTAAATCCTCACTATCTCTCCCTCTTTCTTCCTCCACTCATCCTTCTCTTCTCTTCTCCTCCACACCAAAAGAAAACCCATCAAGATAAGCCACAAAACAACTCAGATCCTCCATTTCTGATTTGGGTTCTTCTTTTTTCACAAGAAAGCTTCAATCTTTTTGCATTTTGTAACAATGGCCTGCTCAAACTTAACAATGTGGAGTGTGACAGCAAAACCATCTCTCTCCTCCGACACCGCTTCTCTTTCATTCCGATCTGTTCTCAACCCATTTCAGATCCCGAATTCCCCATCAAAACCCAATTCTCCTTCTTCTTCATCTTCGATCCAGTGCAGTCTTCGTGACCTAAGAGACCGAATCGACTCGGTTAAAAACACTCAAAAAATCACGGAAGCAATGAAACTAGTCGCCGCCGCAAAAGTCCGACGAGCTCAAGAAGCCGTCGTGAACGGTCGACCGTTTTCCGAAACACTCGTTGAAGTTCTCTACAACCTCAACGAGCAGCTTCAAACCGAAGACGTCGATGTTCCGTTAACGAAAGCCCGACCGGTGAAGAAAATCGCACTCGTCGTCGTCACCGGCGACCGTGGACTCTGCGGCGGGTTTAATAACTTCGTGATTAAGAAAGCTGAAGCTAGGATCAAAGAATTAAAAGCTTTGGGCGTTGAGTATACGTTGATCAGCGTTGGTAAAAAGGGTAACTCTTATTTTCTCCGACGACCGTATATTCCGGTGGATAAGTTTTTGGAAGGTGGGAATTTACCGACGGCGAAAGAAGCTCAGACGATCGCCGATGATGTTTTTTCGCTTTTCGTGAGTGAAGAAGTTGATAAAGTCGAGCTTTTGTACACAAAGTTCGTGTCTTTAGTGAAATCCGATCCTGTGATTCATACTCTGCTTCCTCTCTCGCCTAAAGGAGAGATTTGTGACATTAACGGCACATGTGTTGATGCAGCTGACGATGAGTTCTTCAGGTTAGTGATCATCGAAATGACAGAGCTCTCATCTCCGATTATATATCATAAAGTTTTAAAATTTATATAAATTTCTCAGGTTGACAACTAAAGAAGGGAAACTGACGTTAGAGAGAGACACAGTCCGTACAAAGACGGACGATTATTCTCCGATATTACAATTCGAGCAAGACCCGGTTCAGATTCTAGATGCTTTATTGCCTCTGTATTTGAACAGTCAGATTTTAAGGGCGTTACAGGAATCACTGGCTAGTGAACTTGCTGCAAGAATGAGTGCCATGAGTGCGGCGAGTGATAATGCATCAGATTTAAAAAAGAGTTTGTCTATGGTTTATAACAGGAAACGTCAAGCCAAAATTACCGGCGAGATTTTGGAGATCGTTGCCGGAGCTAATGCTTCTTCGTGATAAATTTGTTTGGGGTTACTGTTTGTGTTTTTCTTTTATATATTTTAAAGACGATGGTTTATGATTCGCAAATAATGCCTGTAATATTTGTTCATAATGAGATCGTTCGGTGTAATTTGGAACATTGAGGCCGTTTCCGATTTTTGTTTTTGGTGATATACAATATGAAACTGACTATGTAACAACAAATGAGTTCCTAAAACTATATTTTTTAGGAGTTAGAGTGCAGCCCCTTGAGTTTTTGTTAGATCTTTCATTTGGTTTTGTTGGATTTTTTTATCATTTTATAATTTTTTTACCTTTTTATGAAAAACAATATTTACAAAAAATAGTTATATTTCACCATAATCCATTTTTTTCTTTTACTTCAACATGTTGTAAAAATTCTTATCTAAGTAAGTATGCTTTCATGAAAATTCACTTCACAATGAATTTAAAATATTTACCGCAGCAAATTTAAAATATTTATAGGTGTGATGGTATATATCGCCTTTTAGGTTTTTAATTAGTTAAATTCCACTTTTGGAATAAGTGGCATTCATATATTTTTAATTATTCGTTAGATGGTTAGTTAGTTGTACAATTGACGACACTAGTCATATATCTACATTTTACATGTATATTTGTTTTACTTGGTTATGATTAGATTAATTTAAGCGCGCAAGTTATGATGGTTAGTTTTTAGTTTTGCCGCATTTAATGTGCGAGGAACGTTATCATCATACATTGGGTGCAAAGACGACGTAGTTCATACGGTAGGAAACTAATTACTAATTGTGTAACACATATTTTTGTAAAACTATAAGTTTCTAAAGATGATAGTATGTGTGTCGTCTTTTATTTTAATATTTTATGGTATTTTTTTTGTTTAATCTCCCATTGTTTTTAATTTTTATTATTTTATAATATATTTATAAAGTACTATTCTGAAACAAATTTGAACAGACAGGAACTGAAACAATATAATCAGACAGATAGTTTGATTTTATTACTTAAAGATATGAAACAAACAAGTTCAATACTTATAGAGAAATATGATTATCACTACCCCACTAACATCATTTAGTAATTGGGGACTTTCAAACTTCTAGTATTAATTTACACTACTCCACTAACATTATTTAATAGTTGAGAACTATTTGGGAACTATGTGGTAAAGAGTGCACTAATTTGTGACATATTGTTAGGTAGTTCATCATATGTTAGTTTTTTTTTCATTTTCACTATAAGACTTATAAAAAAAATCTCTTAAGTTCATTTTTATAAAAACCGACTTAGCATCAAACACAAGTTCTGTATATTTTTAGTTGTTTATTAGATGTTTAGTTAGTAATATAGTCTACTGTAATCATTAGATTTACGTTATTGATGTATATGTGTATAATTCGGGTCTAGTTGGAGTGATTTACGTTCAAATGTTAAGCTTTTTAGTTTTGTCGTACTCATACCTAATGTGTAAGGAACATTGTTATCATTGTCCCGAAGTTTACATTTGTTTGGATACGGTTTTAATTCTAATTTTAATACCCAGTCTAATTCATAAAAGAATCTAACACGTAATTAAACCAAACCTAGTTTAACTAATTTTAGTTATGGTTTTTCTTTTGGTTCTATAATAAAATATCTTTTAATATGATTTCGATAGCAGAATTTTCTTCCATGGTTGTAAACCCGATTATAAAATTTGTTGAACTAATATATGAATATCTTTCATTTTTTATGATTTCATGTTTGGCTGCAGAGGTTCACGAGTTTTTGAGAGCTAAAAAGTACGCCAACACGAATATACATCAACAAACTGAAAGTAAAAAGTACGCCAAGACGAATATACATCAACAGACTGGGAGTAGTGAAAACCGAGAGAGAAACACCGCTACATACCAACCAAATATTATATTATTTCTTAGTTTTTCCGAGAAGCAATATTATTAAAATGCTAAATTATGGTGTTTATACTCGTTTTTACAAAAGGAAAACTAAAGGAAGCGAAATTAGAGAGAGATCATCAAATGACAACATATATATCTTCATCCATGAGGATAAAATCATGGCGACCATACAAAGCATCCCTAAAGCTACAAGTTGATGGTTCACAGTTACATGATTTTTTATCCTATTCATGTGCCCGTGGGGTGAATACCAAAATTTTATTAGACCACCATCCACGGTGGCACATTCCAGGATTAAAAATTATTAAAATAAGATAAATAGGGTTGGGTGTAAAGTTATATATTATATTACCGCGTCTACGTCAACGTCCTACGTGGAAGGTGACTTGGATGGTCAAGCGGTAAAATTAAACAGAAAATGAATTTACATCAAAAATGATTAGTTTGTTGTATTTTTTAAGACGCCAGGGACTAGTTTATTACACAAGTGAAAGATATGGACTAGCGTGAGACAAGTCGCAAACATGAAGGACCTACCATGTTCTTCAGCCGTTAACAAGGTATCATCGCTTCGATCCTTGGAGTATTAATTTTTTTTCATCAGGTATTGTGCTTCAGTTTGATTTGTTTGATGCTATTCACATCTACTTTCGCTTAGACATTTAGACTTTGCTTTTCTAGATTTGTTTGGAGTTGTTCTGATTCTGTCTATTACTATTGTGCTTTAATTTGATTTGTTTGATGTTATTTCATATCTACTTTTGCTTAGAAATTTGCTTTGCTTTGGGGTTAAGAGCTGTTTGGAGTTATTTTATTTTGGATCTATTACTACTATGCTTCGATTTGATAATTTCTTGTACAATAATCGGGCCACGAAATCATTAGAAGAGATACAGTTTTTTGTTTTTAGATCTGTTGTGTGCAGCCACAGTCAAACGGTTTGATCGAAAGGAAAATGGTTTTGGAACAGTGCAATGTTTTTATTTGTAAAAAAGTTTGATCTTACACAAAAATTAATATTTGGATTTGATTGAGTATTCGATTTGATTTTCGTCTTTTATTTGGAATTCGATTGTGATTTTGATTTTGATTTTGATTTAAATTTGGACTTGGTTTGATTATGATTTTGGATTTGGAGTTGCTGATCCTATTGCTAATATGATATGAAAAGATGATTTTATACGGTTTACAAGTACCAAAATAAGTGAGAAGAACTTTGTTATGTCTACCTCTGCATATCCTTCAGGTATGTCATCATCTTTCATTTCACATATTGATTCATCATTATGGATTTTGGATTCAAACTTTGTTTCGTTTTCCCATGTTTCACCCATGTCTGTTTTATCTGCTAGTGTTACAACAATGTCAGTAGAGGGTATTGCTCTATTTTTACCCTTCATATATCGTTATCTCATGTATACTACGTTCTCACACTTACTTTGAATCTTGTTTTGGTTAGCCAGTTGTGTAAATATGGTTATTGAGTCATGTTTTCTGATTCTGTTTGTTAAAAATCAACATACTTAGAGAGTGATCAGGATAAGTCGTAAAATAGGGGAAATTTTTAATTTTAGAAATACTCGAAGTAACCGATGTGGATGTTTATGGTGTTGGTAGTGGAAAATCATACTTGAGTGATATTGCTGCCTCTGGTGTTGGTTTGTCTTCGTTCTGTTTGAATCTTTCATCGTATGAGTTTTGTCTTTGGAATTCTCATCTGGGATATTTGTCTGCATCACGCTCAAAAATTTTAAACTCTACAAATGCTTTAAGTTAGTTAAACACTTGCAATATCTCGGATTGTAGTGGTTGTAAACTGGCAAACGTTTATGCGTTACCTTTTAATCAAAGTGTCACCTCTTCTATTGCTCCTTTAAATATTTATTATGATGTTTCGCGTCCATATCATGTCTTCATAAAGAGTTCTTCATCATATTATGTATCTTTTATTGATGATTATACATGTATATATCTTATGAAACGAAGGTCGGATTTTCTTGGAATTTATAGAAAATTTAGAGCACTAGTTAAGACCCATCATTCTGTTGTGATAAAATGCTACAGGTGTGACTTAGGGGGTGAATATACCTCCAATGATTTCAAATGTTTACTTGCATCATATTTTACTGACACCCCTCAACAAAATGGTGTTGCAAAAAGAAAACATGGTCACCTTATTGAGACTAGTCGTTCTTTCCTTTTATCAGCTGAATTTCCTACTATTTTTTGGAGAGAAACAATTCTGACTGTTGTTTATGTGATTAAAAAAATTCCCATTGCTCATAATGCAGGTATGTATTCCTTTCATAAGTTATATGGACAACTTCTAGATTATTCTTTTTAACGAGTGTTTGGATGTACAGGTTTTGTTCTTCGTCCTCATGTTGAACGCCACAAATTGGGTCCTAAAATAGTTATATTTATTTTTCTAGGTTATGGTGTTACAAAGAAAGGTTATCGTTATTATGATCCCATCAGTCATAAGATATATGTATCTCGTTATGTCACATTTCTTATTCATATCCCGTTTTATTCGATTCAGACAAAATTACATTATGTAACAAAGACAGATCTTCATGTTATTGATACTTTTGAACCTGATAGCAATGCATCTTTTGATATTGATATACCAGCTTATAAGACATCTACTACAGTTGATACTACTTCTGCTCCATCAATGTCTGAGCCATATTCATCAATGCCTGAGCTAACTCATTCCTCTGGTGAACCAACAATTTCACCCCTCAAAAGATCTACTCGTACAAGTCTACCAAAATCCAATATTTTATGTATTCTTCTTCCTCAATCGTTTAAGGAAGTTGTCTGTGATCCTCATTGGCAAAACGCTATAGTAGAATAACTTACTGCTCTTTATCAAACTCACACATGTGATATAGTTAAACCTCTACCCGGTAAGTATATAATCGATTCTCGTTGGGTTTTTAAAATTAAAATAAAGTTTGATGGGTGTGTTGAAAGATATAAGGCTTGTCTTGTAGCAAAAGGGTATTCATAGAAGTATGGTATGGATTATGATAAGACATTTTCCATGTGGTAAAAATGACGACAATTCGTACTCTTATTGCGATTGCATCCGTTTTCCAGTAAAAGATCTTCCAACTAGATATCAAAAATGTATTTTTGAATGGTGATCTTCATAAGGAGGTTTAAGTTACTCCTTCCTCTAGGTGTTTCTCACCAACCCGATAAATTCTGTCAACTTAGAAATTTTTATATGGTCTCAAACAAGCTCTTCGTGCTTAGTTTGAGAAATTTTCTACGGTTATTACTTCAGTTGATTTTCTTGCTAGTAATCAACCAGTTTAATCTTTTACTGCTTACACTTCAAGTGAACTTCGTCACTTAACAAACGTTTACAGCTTCACTGCCTTCGTCATTATATCAACAGCTTGTTTTTCTGTTCCACAATAAACGAGCTTCACAATTTCTTGATTTATAAGATCTCGTAGGTAATAATATCTTACATCGATATTCTTCGTGCGCCTATGCATCACTGGATTCTTCGAAAGTTTAATTGAAGAAGTGTTGTCACAATAGATTTTCCAAACACTCGGATTGTTCAAATGTTATTTGTTCCAAAATTTCCTTGAGCCAGACACAATGACAAGCACAAGATGTTGCAGCTATGTATTCTATTTCAGTTGTAGACAAAGTAATTACCACTTGTTTTCTTGACCTCCAGCATATTGCATCTTCATTGAACATAAAAACACAACCTTAAGTTTATTTTCTATCATCGAGATCACCCGCATAATTATTATCCGTGTATGCTTTCACTTTCATCTTTTATCCTTTCTTATAAAGAATGTCAAACTTCATTATACCTTTTAAGTATCACAGAACTCTCTTAGTTGTCTGTATATATCCTTGCATTGGTTTGGCCATGAACCGAGACAATAAGAAGACCACAAATATCATGTCAGGTCTTCTAAGTGTGAGGTACATTAGACAACCCACCAACTTCTTGTATAGAGTAGCATCGACTTCTTTTCCAGCTCCTTCCTTCTAGAGTTTAGGACCTATGATAGTGGTTTTTATTAAATTACAGTCTGTCATGCCAAACATTTCCAGCACCTCATGAGCATATTTTTTTTATCTTAAGTGAATCCCATAATGGCTTTGATGAATTTCAACACCAAGAAAGAACCTCATCAAACCAAGATCAGTCATCTCAAATTCTCGTGTCATTGACAACTTAAACTCTTCAATTAACTGTTCATCATTTCCAGTTATAAATTAAATTATCTACATAGAGACTTACCATGATATACTTCACTCATTCCCTCTTAATGAATAATGTGTGATCATGACTATTTCGTTCGAATACTTCTTGTTTGAAATACCTCTCTAGCCGAAAAAACTAAGCTCGATGAGCTTGTTTCAAACCATACAAAGCTTTTGTTAGTCGATATACTTTATCTTCTCCGTCTTTTTTGACGAAATCCTCCGGTTGGTCTACATGCACCACTTCATTCAATTCTCCATATAAGAATGCACTTTTACATCTAATTGATAAACTTTCCAACTTTTATGTGCAACAACCGCCAATAAAGTTCTGATTGTATCCCATCGGGAAACCAGTGCAAAGACTTCATTATATTCAATACCTTCTTCTTGTAAATATCCCTTTACCACCAATTTTGCTTTGTATTTATTCACCTCCCCGTCTTCATCTAATTTAGTCTTGAAACCCATTTAACCCCGATTTTCTTTACATTAGCAGGGAGAGTTACAAGTTCTCATATATTATTTTTCTCAATTTCTTATATTTCATATATCATTGTTTCAATCTACTTTATTTCTTTAATAACCTTTTTAAAACACATCGGATCAGCATGATACATAAATAGTGCGAAGGCCATTTTTACTTTAATCACTTCATCTGAAGTCCTTTCTCCACTTCTATAATCTTACATCCATATTGTGCTCTACGACTTCTTTTCTGATGCGTTTCAGGTAGAGGTGACATGACATTATTTTCACCAATGACATCTTCCTCAACATTTTCGATATCTTCATCATTCTTCTCTCTAGTAGTGTATTCTTTACTCCATTCAAGAGTATCATTAGAATTTTCACATCAGCATTCCAATCTCACTTCTCTTTCTCTTTGAATATATATTACATCCCGACTAATAACAATTTTCTGTAAAGTTGGATCATAAAGTGTATATGTATTTGACTCCTCGCTTACTCCAAGTAAAACAGATTTATGGATCCTTTTATCTAGATTTATTCTACACTGTTTAGGGATGTGCACATGACCTATGCAACCAAAAATTCTTAAATAGCCAACACTTGGTTTAATTCCACTCCAGCACTCTTCTGGAACCATATCCTTTACAAAACTTGTCCCACTTATGTTCAACACATGACACGTTCACTTAGCCGCCTCCGTCTAAAAATTATTTAGTGTGCTCTTTTTGTGAGTAGACATTTAACCGTGTTCATGATTGTGTGATTTCTTCTATCAGCTACTCCATTTTGCTGAGAAGTATAGGCAGCAGTTAGTTGTCTTCTCATTCCATTTTCTTCACAAAATTGGTTGAAACTAGTTAATGTAAATTCTCCTCTTCTATCAGTTCCCAAACAACATATAAGTTTTCTGACTTTTTTTTACAAGGCTTTTCCACTTTGAAAGGCAGGAGATATCGACCCATATAAGTCTGCATTAGTAAGCTTAAATTTCTCTTCTGCTCACCACTGATTTTTCTTTGACATGATTTCCTGATGTTGTTTTCCAATATTTCATACTTCACACACTTTCGTTGCCTCTTTGATTTGAGGCAATCCATTTCCCATTTGCTTGTCTTACATAGTCTTGATGCATGTGTTGCTTCAATTCCCATAGTGCTTGTGCCATAAACCCAATGACTCATCCTCTTCGACTTTCAGACATATATTTAGACCAGATTTTCTAATTGTAGATATAGTACACATGCAGTTTATTGTCATTGTCGAGTTCACAATCAAACCTCTACGAGGATGGTAGATTTTGTATGCTCCTTGGTCCATCAAAATAGTTAAAAAATTTCTTGATGTTGCCCAATACTCAGTAAATTATTAGTCAACTTTAGAACAAAAAACACATCTGTTAATATTTAGGCCAGCCCTTCGACGTTAAACTTCACATTTCATTTTCCTCATCATCTCCATTCGTGAGTCATTCCCTAGTTTTACTCCATGTTTAAGTTTTCTTTGTTACCTGCCATATGATTTGAGCAACCAGAATCAATAATCAAATCTCATTATTTTCAACCTTTTTTATATTCATATGAGCCATTAAAAGTAATTATTCTCTTTTATTGAACTCAACGCAGTTTGCTCCTTTTTTGCTATTTGGGAACTCGTATTGATAGTGTCCTAGCTTGTGACACCTGAAGCACTCAACATTAGCTTTGTTAATAGTTCATCATCTTCCACCTTTTCCTCTTCCTCTCGAGAAATTACTTCCTCCTCTGCCAAAATTACTTCTTCCACTGCTTTGTCCATAGCTGCGTCACCCTCGAATTTCAATACTCGTTATATAGAGACCTTGCGTCGTAGCTTCTGTTCATGAACAAGTAATAAGCTTTACAACTCATCGACTGTCATTTGATCAATAGATTTAGACTCCTCAACTGAACATACAATATGATTGAAATCGTACGTCATCGTGTGCAATATTTTCTCAACAATTCTTACATCTTTCAGGTCTTCTCCACAGTTTCTCATGTCATTTCCTTGTGGCCATGAATATTCCAAAATAATATGTCACTATCTCACCCCCTTCATCTCCTTTATTTCAAAAAAATCTTCGAAGCCTCTAGAGTGAGTATGTTTCACTTTTTTATTGCCATGATACTTGGTCTTCATTTATTCCCAAAGTTGTTTGGATGTTTGCTTTTGAGTGATGGTCTTAAAAATAGTCTTGGCAATGGACTGAAAAAAAATAATTCTTTGCATTAAAATCTTTAAGCCTAGATTCATCCAACATATTGTACTACAGCGCTGTTAATACTTCACCTTCTCCAGGCTCCTTGTGACCTGGTTGAATCACACACGAGTACTCTTTTGAACGTAAGATATTCTTCATAAGTAAACTCTAGTGATCGTATTATCGATCTAATTTGGGTACATAAGAGACACTGAAATTGTTTGATTTAGATGCTATTTTCACACTTTCTTCACTCTTGTTTCACACTTGCTTCACTTTTTTTTCCACTCAAACACTCTTGTTTCACACTTTCCCCACTCTTTCTTCACTGAAACACTTTTGTTTTACTCTAACACACATTCCTTACTCAAACACTCTTGTTTTACTCAAACACACATTCCTAACTCAAACACTCTTGTTTTACTCAAATACACATTCCTCAAACATTTCACATTTGCTAGTGCTCTGATACCATGCTAGAATATAACTATCACCAACTAATGTGATATTGTCTACTTTGGCAATCAGACTCGCACGAATTTGCTCTTGGTTCAATTCCAAAATGCCTCACATTAGTTGAGATATTTTATTCACATATATATTGTAAGTATTTTTCAGTCTAAGTGATGTGGGATAAATGACCAAGTTTACTCACTCTTAACACTCTCCGTTAAACTTAATTCGCGGAATTTATTCCGCTTCACTCAATACATCCATCACATCGCATGTTTTAGAATGCAGGTTTCAACCTCTCTTTAATAGCATGTTAAAATATGAAAGAGTAATATACAGAGAGAATAAAACTCAATGTATTAAATTGAAGCACAAAATAACTTTAAATAGCCTACAAGAAGTATTACATATTCCATCTAATAAATGATAGATTTTATTTACCCGGATAGTAACAACTAAAATAATAATTCATATAATATTTAAAATATTAATTCATAGAACGTCTAATTATAAAATAAGATTATTAAAACAATAATTAAATAAGTTCCAACAATTTGTACTCATTTAAACGTTTGCGCCGATTTGAAAATAAATGATATTCTATTAGGTTATGTAATTTGAATTTAAAAAACATTTAATTTGAAATTAAATTCTTTATATTTAGATCTATTTACAAATTGATACCATTTTAGAATTTAGCAGAAAATGAAGATCATAGGATCCATAAATTGAGATATAATATTTTATTTTAGATATATTTTTATTAATTTTTTTAATTTGGAATCCCAGTGTTATCTCGGTCCCTAATATTTCCCAATCTCTCCAATTCATCCACTGTTCGGTCAAATGTCATAATTTCAATGCCTCTTTTAGATTCATGATAATTTATGCGCTCAATGAGACAGTGGACCGTATTTCCCTTTGGAACGATCTTCTCCCCATTTACAGCCCCAATCAAGGCATCCCCTGGGTTGCCGTAGGAGACTTCAATTCCATCCATTATCCAACAGAGCGAATTGGTTCCTCCGATAACTGGACCACGGCTATCGAAGAATTTAATAACTGTTGCTATCAAAGTGAACTCAGTGATCTTAGATCCATTGGCTTCAACTTCTCTTGGATCAATAAACAACCATACCACCATATCCTCTCTAAAATAGAGCATGTGCTAGTCAATCATGATTAGGACAACCTCTTTCCTATGTCTTTCGCCCACTTTGGCTTTCTTCGATCTTTCGATCACACCACCGTTACTCTGAATCTTGGTCTCCCAAGGCCTCGGAGGAAAAAACCCTTCAAATTTTTAATATGTGGCAATCCCATCCTCTTTTCAAAAGTATTGTTTCCAATAGATGGAACCTCCCTGTCTCATCTGATGGAATGAGTTGTGTCACCGACAAACCCAACCGTCTCCAACACGATCTTGATGACCTCAAAAAAAGGAGTTTAGCGACATTAGTACCAGGGTTACTAACGCTCAAATATACTCTATTCCTGGCTCAAGCAAACCTATCTAATGATCCTCTCAACCCTATCTTGGTCTCCAGTTAGTGTCTCTATGGTCTTTGTCAACTATTTTGAAAACACCATCGACACTCGACATCCTGCGGGTTACCCGGGGTTGGAAAAAGTAGCCCCTCGTCTCTCTGCCAAATTTAAAAACTGTGATAAAATATTTATGGTCAGTTCCCTCTCGGGAGGAAATCAAATCTGCTCTTTTCAGTATTGATAGTAATAAGTCATCATGGCCTGACAGTTTTAATTCTAGTTTTTTCAAAAACTCCTGGAATGTGGTCGGGGAGGACATATGTAATGGTGTCCTTAAATTCTTCAATTCCGGAAGTATCAACTCCGCTTGGAATTCTACATCCATTACTCTCATTCCCAAAAAGGATTCCCCTTCTGTACCTGCTGACTTTAGACCGATAGCACTTTGTAATGTTGTTTACAAAATTATCGCCAAAATCTTAGCCAACAAAATTAAAGTCTCTTTCCCTTACTTGATTGACAATTCTACAAACGGTATTTATCTCGGGAAGAAACATCTCGGACAACATCCTTCTCTCCCAAGAACTCCTTAGGGGTTATCACTCTAACGCTAATGGCAAAAGGGTTGCTCTTAAGATTAATCTTAAGAAAGCATTTGATAATCTTCGATGGCATCTCATTCTGGACATTCTTGTCACCATGAACTTCCTGGACAAAATGATCAACTGGATCATCAAATGCATCTCCTCTTTCTCTTACTCTATTATCATTAATGGTGACCTCTATGGAAACTTCAAAGGCAGAAAGGGCCTCCGACAAGGGGATCCGATTTCTCCTTTCCTCTTTGTCGTGGTTATGCAAGTTCTCTCCAGCACCCTTAAGGAGAAGAGTAAGGACAAAAAATATAAGTTCCACTAGAAATGCCACAAGCTTAAAATCACGAATCTCTATTTTGAAGATGACCTCATGATTTTTTGTCATGGTGACATCAACTCTCTTACCCTTATCAAAGAGGCCTTGGACGATTTTTATTCTCTTTCTGGCCTCCAAGTCAATCCTTCTAAAATTGGGATACAAAATTCACATATTTTGAAACTTGAATGATGATTTGGTTCTATTGTGTTCAACTGAAATAATTATACATAAAAGTGAATGATCTGATCTTGTTCTGAATTATATGACACTCTATCTAGCTTCTTACATTTACGATTGTTAGTCCAAGTAAATTTTGAAGTTGAGTATCCAATATCTTCTAGTTGACAATCTAGAATATTATTGTTAAAGTCATCTATGCTCCTCAAACATAAGGTAGAAGAAGATAGTTGTTCTTGAAAGTTTTTAATGGCATTAAAATCCTCTTATGATAATACACTCTTAGGATAATCATCTAGAGCTCTTGAAATATCACAGATGACTATCATTTGATCTCTGGTACATTTAGCACAGACCATAGTGATCAAGAAATCATTTTCCAATGTAAAATGTCTTACTTTTAAGTGCATAAATTGCTCATGATTAGCAATAATTTGAACTGTAAGTTCATATTTCCATATTATTCATATTTTGTTACTAATGTTGGCGGCACCAACTTGAAAACCAAGATTTCCAGTAATCTTTTCTAAGTTAACCACTGAGGTCATAGATTCTTGGATTGCAATAAGATCCACTTCTTTAGCCCTTTTAATAGTTTTAAGTCTTCTAATTGTACATTTATTCCCCACGCTGCTCACATTCAAATCAAGGATTGTGATAGTCATTTAGAAGTTCCATTAAAAGGCCTAACTAACCCTTTGAAATGTAATGCTTTGGTAGGTTTAACTTTAGTCTTCTTCACTTTCTTACTTAATACATTCTTAAAGTTTTTTCCTTCTTCAATATTACCAAAAGAACAAGAGATGTATGTAAGCTTCCAGTAGTTATCTATTTAGTGAGTCATGCTCTATATCCGAGTTATCAAGGTCATTGGTTGAAGTAAATATAGAACTTGTTCCAATCGATTATAAAGCTTTAATAATTTTTTTATCTTCATCCACTGAAATATCAATTGTCTTTCAATTTTAATGTTTGGTTGTCATCAAGCCTTTTATGAATTGATTTCTCTTTTTTGTTGGTAAAATTCTTTGTATTCTTTTTATTTTTTAAAAGATAATATTTGTGTAGAGAATAAGTGTTCCTTAAATTCTGACCCTTTGTCTACTGAAATTTGTTTATGAAAGTTATTGTTTATCTGATTCTCTTTATTTCTTGATGTTTCATCTTGTTTGTTTGCTAGCCGATACTGGGAACTTAACGTTATTCTTAGGGAACCACCGATACTGGGAACTTAACGCTATTCTTAGGGAACCGCCGATACTGGGAACTTAACGCTATTCTTAGGGAACCGATACTGGGACATAAAAAACGAGAAAAGTATGTTGTCACTTTCGATGTAGTGTCATAGAGATTTACAGCTGGAAGTGAGCTTTTGTATGTAAAAATTATTTAGGTTTGTGTTAACCACGTAAAGAGCAATGCAATTGATATTGTAAAAGTAGATATCATTCTCTTCTTGAAATAGTTGGTTGACATTTAAGGGTCGTTTGGTGTTGTCAGGCTTGCAAGCAAATATAACTTTGGTTGTAATTTCATAGGAGTATTTTGACTACAAGTTGTTGTTTAAAAGTTGTTCTTTCAAAAACCAAATATGTTCGGAGATTCACTGGTTTTAAATAATTTTGCTATCTAACTTGAACTCAATAAAAAAATATTGGATGAATGCATAAACAGTTTGAAACTAGTTTGGAAAGCAAAAGAATAATGCTACACACAAATAAACGAGGTTTTACTAAAATAAAACCAGAGAAAACATAATAAAAAGAAAACAAAATTATCAGCGAGAGAGATATACTATCTTATTAATAGAGACGGGCGCGAATATAGAATTGTTGGTTTTAATCTAGAAATCACAACATTGCATATTTTAAAATGAAAAATATAAAATATTCAATCCACAGAACCCATATCAATAATTAGTCACTAATCACAAGACTGCATATATCAAAATTCAACATAAAAAGTAACCATCATTTCATTAAAAGTGATATGACTTCCAAAGGCAAATCGTCGTAAAGAAAGCGAAGAGCTAGATGGAGGAACCTGAATCCCTAAGACACCTATTATTTCTTCTTGAAAAGTCATCTGATAGGATTCTGGGTATGGCAGCGTGTCTAAAAATTATAGAGGTCATGTTTTTATGTCAAATAATTTGACAAACTCAATATCATTCCTTTCTCGTATATCATTAAACAAAAACATACATACATCAAAAACACGATGTCTTAAAATCTTACTATATGTTTATACAAGTTGGTGTGTCACAATGGAAGACGAATATTAATGCATAATAAAATAAAACCAAACACCATTAAGAATGGTGTGGTTTATTTCTTCCTGAGGGCAATCTAATAAAGTGTTTGAAAAGTGATTTGGTAATTTAGTGGTGTTTTGTGTTTAATGTAAAGAGTAGAGAGATAATTAAGCTGTCTACTAGTTTAAGGACCCATTAGTAATATAGTTTTAAGTTGATTAACAACTAGCTTAGTCAAGAATTAATACATTTGTCATGTTCGGAATTTCATTGTGGTGGTTTGGTCGGAATTACCCTTCAGATTTAATCATGGCACGGTGACTCAATTATCCAAACTCATCAGTAGCCCATTTAGGTCTTGCAAAGGATATTTAGAAGAGCTAAAACTAAAAAAACCAATACCAATTTTTTCCGATATGTTTGTGTTGTTCGAAATGTAAGAGTTTTTCTTCAAGAGTGACCATGTTCGTATTTTGTCAAAACTGATTTCTCATCCTATAATTCTAAGAGTTTTTCTCGAATCGTGGGACACGTGTCAAGCTTTAGTTCGACCTCCTAGCTGTTTTCTCCTAGATTGTCGCACCCACTAGGCTAGAAAGTTACATAGGCTTTAATTTTCATACTTTGCAGCTTTTAATCATTGCTAAAAATCGATCCAACTTCCCCCTAGGTAACTGCTTTTTTCACGATTATATATAAACTGTTCTACTGTTTCATTGTCTTTAAAAATCATAAAAATTCTTAGAGAGAGAGAGCTCTGTTCACCTTCAACTTGGTTCTTGAGTCGTATATGTTCATAACCAGAAACACCTTAGTTAAAGGAGGTTGGTTGAACTTGTCTGAATTAGAGAAATCACAGAAAATAGCGAGGGACAAACGCATTGTTGCTTGTCTTCCTACTTCTCAAAGTGAAAAAAGTAATCAGCAACAACTGAATACTGATCAGGGGTCATCTTCTTCAAAAACCCCCAAGGTCAGGAAACTTCCATTTACAACCAATCTTTCACCTCTCCTATCTGGGTCCTCAGTCCAGGAGTCCCAAAATCCTTTACCCAAGGAAAAAGCCATTTCCAGTGTAAGAAAACCCTCACATTTCATTGCAATGGGATCAGACACATAAAAATCACCAAAATAATTAACTCCCCGCCAGGTTACGCGTCAGTCTAAACCAAAATCTACTCCTTCATCTTTAAAACCCTCCAGTTCGGAGGTAATAAAGTCTGTATCACAAGCTCAATCATCAGGACAACAACCTTTAATGGAAATCAGGTTATCTGAGTTGTCATCTGCACAACCGTCTGAACAACTGTTTACATAACCATCTAAACAACCATCTTCAAAACCATCAGAACAGCCTTCCACAATGATGGAAGAAAATATGAAAGACATCATAGAATAAGCCCTTTTTAAGGCTGAGGCGTCCGTTTGCAAAACCAAGGTGGGTATGACTCATCCGGATGCTCTTCCGGAGAGCTTGGAGGGCAAAGTGGGTTCCTGCTTCAAGAAGACCAGTGTAAAATACTTTGTGGCCCTTCAAAATATCAACTTTGTGTATACGCACACAGTTGAGCAAGGTCGAATCCGTACTAAGTGGGGGACCCCGCTATCTGTAAAAGTGAGGATCCCAATCATTCTGGAGACCCCCATGGATTGCAAGCTAACTGAAGTGGTGGTTTATACTGAAGTATTGAAGTGGGGACCTCAGTTCTCTTTAGATCTGGAGATAGTCAGATACTTCCATCTGATCAAGCTGTGCCCCATCCAACTGAGCCTCAATACTTAGTATATCCTTCTGGCCTGCTTCATGGCATCCAGGTTGTCCAAGATTCCACTACCAATGGAATATTTTGCTGATGTGGCAGGTTTGTCCTAGAACTATCAGATCCCCTTCTAGAATTACAACATGGGGAACGATTATAAGGTGATGGATGATCTGTTAGACTCCAAAAATCCCTGGAGGACGCAATTCCTATTTATAAGGGGGGTTTGGGATAATGGTAAAAAAATCAAGGCGGACTTAAATCCAAGCCTTTTTACCACTCGCTGGAGGAGCACTGGTGATTTTATCTTGCTTTTTTATTTTATATTTCAAATACTAAGCTTTTAATTAAAACTAACTTATATTTATTTGCAGTACTTCCGAATGAGTTCTCAGATTACTTGGAGGCGGGGCAGGATACATGCGCCAAGCTAAATGTTTGGGCTTCAGAGAATTGGGGAAATGCTTTCCACAATTGCTTCAAATCAGGTAACTTTGTGAGGTCTCACCTGTGGAACAACCCATGTAGTAAATATCTCACATGGGAAGAGTTGACTATCTGATGGCGTGACGGAAGATAGAAGAAGAAAACAGTAGATATGACCCTAACCTTAGGTTAGAGAATAAAGGAGACTCGGATAAATAATCTCAAAATTATATTAATCAAATTCTAACGGCAAAATAGGGTATAGGATGCTTTATATAGCATTACCCAAAACCCTAATTCCAAATAAGGGAAATTACATAAATGTTTTAAAATAAAATAAATAAATAAAATTAGCACTAAAATATTAAAACTGGTTTTCGAAGACTTTACAGGTCGAATCAGGGTTATCAAACTTTGTGAAAAAGTCACATTTTTGAAATCTGATGGGCTCGTCAAAATCTTCGATTTGAGTACCTGTTTGACCCAATTCTGATACATGGGCGAGAAACCAGTCTATTCGCAGTCTTCACTACATCACTATCCCTTCCCCCGCAAATGTGATCCTAAAGAGGACAGAAGCCAAGGATACTAAGTTATATCTGGCTTCTAGGGCCAAAGCCCCTAGCAAAACGAAGAATAGGAAGAATAAGACCACAACAGACCCAACCCAAACGACTACTGAGGGGACCGTTTCAGGGAACCAGAGAGGTATCAATGCTGCTTTGCCGAAAGCAGTAGAGGTGACTGTAAAGGAAGCTGGTGGGTCAAAGAACCCACTGAAGCCTCTGAAGAAGGATAAAAAACGTAAGGCCAATAGTGATGAAAAAGCTGCCAAGAAAAAGAAGGTCATTCTGGGAGCAGAGATAATCATTCGCCCACCTGAATTCCTCCCCAAGCTCCTACTGACCCCACTTTACAGGAGGAAATTCCAACTAACCTTCACTCCATTTTATTTCCACTCTCTTCATTCTCACTTAAAAAACCCTAAAATACTAAACAATTTTCTCCATCATTCTTAGTCTCACTTTCTTCAATAAACAATATTGCAAGATTTTTGGATAATATATATTTCGTTTGGATTACAGTAAGTTTAATTTTTGTTTAAGATAATATATATTTCTCTGTATCACTGTGAGTCTCATTTTCTATAAAAATAACAATTGCAGGGTGGGTGGATAATATATATTTTGTTTGGCATACAATAAGTTTGATTCTTGTTTAAGATAAGATATATTTCGTTTGGAATACACCCTAATATATATTATGATATATATCAATGTGATTTTTTAAGATAAATATATATGTTTAATTGGATAATATTTATGTTAAGCAATTTCTCTAATCCAATTTATAAGATAATATTTATGTTAAGTGATTTCTCTAATCCAACTTAGATTTTTGTTTCTATTGGATGAGATTTTTGTTTATATATTGGATGAAATGTATAAACAGTTGAAACTAGTTTGGAAAACAAAAGAATAATCTTACAAGAAACGAGGTTTTACTAAAATAAAACGAGAGAAATATACTAGGACGTGAATATGTGGATATAGAAATGTTGGTTGTAATCCGGAAATCACAACATTGCACATTTTAAAATGAAAAATAAAAAATATTCAATCCACATATCAAGCATCAATAATCAGTCAATAATCACAAGACTTACATGTCAAAATTCAAAATTCAACATAAAAAGTATCCATCATTGCATTCAAAGTGATACGAATTCCAATGACAAATCATCGCAAATAAAACGAAGAGCTAGATGGAGGAACCTCGATCTCTAAGGCATCCATTCTTTTTGTCTGAAAAGTCATCTGATAAGATTCTAGGAATGGGTGTCTACAAGTTATATAGGTCATTTCTCGTATATCATTCAACAAAAACATTAATACATCAAAAACTCGATGTATTAAAATCTTATTACTTGTTTATACAAGTTGGTGTGTCACAATGGAATACGGAAATTAATGTATAATAAAATAAATCAAACATCAATAAGAATATAATATAAACATATAAAAAAATTTAGTCGTTTTTTTAGATTCGCAACTCTCCTTCTCACGAAAAAGATAATTTATCAAATAAACTTCTTTATTATTAGATTGACATTTGATTAAGAGACAAACATAACTTCTCTTGAAAGTGTGACCTCAGTTACAAATATATTGTACCCACATCTAAAAAAAACTATATAGTAAGTTTTTTTTTTAAATAATTGTTTGTGTTATCTCAGTTTGTGTAAATAAACATTAATTTCCATTTTATTAGTGGCAATTTATTGTGAATTATTTTTCTATTTTGCCACTAACATAATAATAAAATTATTTATTTTTCTATATAAAAAAATTGAAATAACAAATAAACCATTATTTTATAAAAAAAATTACACCATAAAATTTCTTGTTAGATGAGAATGCAATATATTTATAATCGAAGTAACGATGCAATATATTTATAATTGAAGTAACGGTACAAAGAGAAATTAGGTTTATCTCTCAATAAGATGTCAATCTAGTAACAATTTAATATAAATTAAAAAATAAATCAACTAATAAGGTTATCAAAAATTATTTCATAAATTATATCTTCCGTGAGACGGATAATGGTCAAACACGTATTCTCGAACGACCAAATTTTGATCATATGAGCACAGTAAGCTACCAACGAATACTATAATTATCATACAAAGATAAATATATATTTCATTTGGCATTCAGTAAGTTTAACTCTTATATCGTTTGAAATACACAATAAAATACTAAACGAAGTGTTAACGAGGATAATATATATTTGGTTTGGAATATAGTAAGTTTAATTATTTTTATCATATATATTAGATTATATATATATATATATATATATATATATATATATTTCAAATTTTTTATATATATTTTGTTTGGAATAAGTTTAATTCTTTTTTATCATATATATTATATCTATTATATATAGATATATATTTCAATTTTTTTTCTTTTCTAGGATATATATATTAATTGATTTCTGTGGTATATTGTTTAATTTTTGTTTATGATATATATATATATATATATATAATATATTTTTTTCTTTTGTAGATTTTTGTTTAATGATTATCGGTGTGAATATAGAAATGTTGGTTGTAATCCGGAAATCACAACATTGCATATTTTAAAATGAAAAATAGAAAATATTCATTACACATAACCCGTATTAATAATCAGTCAGCATATGTCAAAATTCAATATAAAAAGTAACCATCATTGCAAATCGTCGCAAAGAAAGCGAAGAGCTAGATGGAGGAACCTCGATCCCTAAGGAACCCATTCTTTCTGCCTGAAAAGTCATAATAAAATAAAATCAAACACCAAACATAATAAAAAAAATTCGTAGCTCAAGAGTGTTTAGATTCGCAACTCTTCGTTTCAATGAAAAGGTAATTTATCAAATAAATTTTGATAACTTTATTAATTAATTTACTTTTATATTACATTATTATTAGATTGACATGGTTAATATATTGCACCCACATCTAACAAGAAAATTTATATAGTAAGTTTATTTCCATTTGTGTATGTAAATAAATATTAATTTCCATTTCTTTAGTGGCAATTTATTGTGAATTATTTTTCAATTTTGCCAATAACATAATAAAAAATAATATTTATTGATCAATTTAAAACAAATTGAAATAAAAAAACAATTATTTTAAAAACAAATTACCTCATAAAATTTATTGTTAGATGAGGATGCAATATATTTATAATTGAATTAACGGTTGAAATTAAGTTTATCTCGCAACAACATGTAAATCTAATAATAATTTAATATAAAATATAAAATAAATAAATTAATAAGGTTATCCCAAATTATTTGATAAATTAAGTATCAAACAAAACGTATTCTCGAACATCATATGAGCATTGTAAGCTATGACATATTGGCCGAATGAATAAAAAATGATAAATATATTTATTAAAAAATGATACGAGTTAAGGTTTCGGTTTAGCATATGATACCCCATTAAAAAATAATAAAATACTTTTATTTTTTAAAATATTATTATAACCCAATAGGAAATACTAGCCCATGAGCCCACTAAAAACCTATAAACCCTATTCTTTTCTTACTGTATGTCTCATTTTATTGCCACTCTCTTCATTCTCACTTAAAAACCCCTAAAATACTAAACAATTTGCTCCATAACTCTTAGTCTCACTTTCTTCAATAAAAAATATTGCAAGATTTGTGGATAATATATATTTCGTTTGGATTACAGTAATTTTTGTTTAAGATAATATATATTTATCAGTAAGTTTAATTTTTGTTTAAGATAATATATATTTATCACTGTCAGTCTCATTTTCTATAAAAATAACAATTGCAGGGTGGGTGGATAATATATATTTCGTTTGGCATACAATAAGTTTGATTCTTGTTTAAGATAAGATATATTTCATTTGGAATACACCCTAATATATATATATTATGATATATATATATATATATATATATATATATATATATATATATATATATATATATATATATATATATATATCAATGTGATTTTTTTATGATAAATATATATGTTTAATTGGATAATATTTATGTTAAACGATTTCTCTAATCCAATTTATAAGATAATATTTATGTTAAGTGATTTCTCTAATCCAATTTAGATTTTTGTTTCTATTGGATGAGATTTTTGTTTATATATTGGATGAAATGTATAAACAGTTGAAACTAGTTTGGAAAACAAAAGAATAATCTTACCAGAAACGAAGTTTTACTAAATATACTATCTTACTACGTGAATATGTGAATATAGAAATGTTGGTTGTAATCCGGAAATCACAATATTGCACATTTTAAAATGAAAAATAGAAAATGTTCAATCCACATATAAGCATCAATAATCAGTCAATAATGTCAAAATTCAAAATTCAACATAAAAAGTAACCATCATTGCATTCAAAGTGATATGAATTCCAATGGGGAGGAACCTCAATCTCTAAGGCATCCATTCTTTCTGTCCGAAAAGTCATCCTATAAGATTATAGGTATGGCGTGTCTAAAAGTTATATAGGAGAAATATCATTCAACAAAAACATTAACTCAATAAAAGTTATTTCAATTTGTGTCCATATGTAAATAAACATTAATTTCCATTTTATTAGTGGCAATTTATTGTGAATTATTTTTCTATTTTGTCAATGGCATAATAAAAAATATTATTTATTTTTCTATATAACACAAATTGAAATAACAAATAAACAATTATTTTATAAAAAAATTACACCATAAAATTTCATTTCTTGTTAGATGAGGATGCAATATATTTATAATTGAAGTAACGGTACAAAGAGAAATTAGGTTTATCTCTCAACAATCTAGTAAATTTAACATAAAATATAAAATAAATCAACTAATAAGGTTATCAAGAATTATTTGCGTATTCTCGAACGACCAAATTTTGATCATATGAGCACAGTAAGTTAATATGATCATAGTAAGTTATGGCATATTGGCCGATAAATATATTTCGTTTGGCATTGAGTAAGTTTAACTCTTGTTTAAGATAAGATAGACCATAAATACTAAACGATGTTAATCTCACTTTTTTTTATACTAAACGATGTCAATCTCACTTTCTATAAAAAAAATCAATTGCAGGTTGACGAGGATAATATGTATTTTGTTTGGAATATAGTAAGGTTAATTTTTTTATTATATATATATATATATATATATATATATTTCAACTTCATATATATATATATATTAGATTTATTATATATATATATTTCAATTTTTTTAGGATAATATATATATATATATATTGATTTTTGTAATTTACTGTTTAATTTTTGTTTATGATATATACTCATATAATATTTTTTTTCTTTTGTAGATTTTTATTTATTGATTATCGGTTGTGAATATATAAATATTGGTTGTAATCCGGAAATCACAACCTTGTATATTTTAAAATGAAAATAGTAAATATTCAGTCCACATAACCCGTATCAATAATCATTCAGCATATGTCAAAATTCAACATAAAAAGTAACTATCATTGCATCTAAAGTGATACGAACTGGACAGAGTTGTAACCACGGACAGAGTTGTAACCACGAACAGAGTTGGTTCATGTATTTTTTTTAAACCAAACCAATTTATATTCGAATATGGTTCCTAATATTGGGGACCATAACCAATACACTATAGGTACACTGTTAGTCCTTCGCTTTCAAGTTATAAATTATGAATCCAAACCTTATATACGAGGAACTACAAACCAGAACTACAAAATTTAGAAACTTCGAATCACGGTATATTAAATTTATATAGGTATAAATAATACATGGAAACTACAAACACGATACTACAAATGGAAACCATTGAACCATAGATGTCGATTTAATCCCAAACCGGGTTATCGGGAAATAGAAAACAAAACTGGGCGGGTTATGGTTTTTATTTTTATTACCCGTTTGGGTTCGGTTTGGGTTTCGGTTTAGCATATTACATAGCGGGTATCTGACCCGAACCAACCCCCGTTAAAAAATAATAAAATACTTTTATTTTCTAAAATATTATTCTAACTCGATATAAAATACTAGCCCATGAGCCCACTCAGAACCTATAAACCATATTATTTTCTTATTGTCTATCTTATTTTATTAACGCTAAAATACTAAAGAATTTTCTCTATCACTCTCAATCTCACTTTCTTCTATAAAAAAATACTAAACAATTTCCTCTATCACTCTCAATCTCACTTTCTTTTATTAAAAAAATTAACAGAATTTGTGGATAATATATATTTTTCTTGTTTAAGATGATATATATTTCTCTCTATCACTTTCCATCTAATATATATTTCGTTTTACACTACAATATACTAAACGATACTAAACGATGTCAATCTCACTTTCTATAAAAAAAACAATTGCGTTTAATTCTTTTTTATCATATATATATATATATATACATATATTAGATTTATTATATATATATATATATATTAATTGATTTTTTAATCTACTGTTTAATTTTTGTTTATGATATATATCTTTGTATTATGATATATATCTTTGTAGATTTTTTTTTCGGAGGGAATCCGCAGCCGCTACTCAGAGTGCAATGAGTGCGCACAGGGTAAACCCTCAGTCTGACGCGATAGCCTGCAAACCAACGCCAGAAGGTAAACCACACAAGGTGACAGGCTCAGCCGAGAAAGCGTATGTAGAGGGACTCGAACTCATGACCTTTTGGTCATAAGAATGCAATACTCAACCAACTCGGCTACCCCCTTGGGTATCTTTGTAGATTTTTGTTTATTGAAATGTTGGAAATGTTGATTGTATTCCGGAAATCACAATGCATATTTTAAAATCAAAAATAGAAAATATTGTCAGCATATGTAAAAATTCAACATCTCAGGCTCGTCGCAAAGAAAGCAAATTGTCGCAAAGAAAGCGAAGAGCTAGATGGAGGAACCTCGATCCCTAAAGCACCCATTCTTTCTCCTAAAAAATCATAATAGAATAAAATCAAACACCATTAAGAATACAATATAAACATGATAAAAAATTTCATCGCTCAAGAGTGTGTTTAGATTCCAAGAGTGTGTTTAGATTCGCAACTCTTCGTCTCATGAAAAATATAATTTATCA
The DNA here is from genome assembly GCA_036936605.1 of Limnanthes douglasii subsp. nivea. Lineage (NCBI taxonomy): Eukaryota > Viridiplantae > Streptophyta > Magnoliopsida > Brassicales > Limnanthaceae > Limnanthes > Limnanthes douglasii. Next base: position 370,846,537 of record JAUPFV010000001.1, read on the forward strand.
AATATATTTTGATAACTTTATTAATTGATTTACTTTGATATTACATTAATTGGGGTTAATAAATGAAAAATTCATTGTGAATTATTTTTATATTTTGCAAATAATATAATAAAAAATAATATTTATTTATCAATTTAAAACCAAGAAACAATTATTTTATAAAAAAAATTACTAACATAAAATTAAATGAAATTAGGTTTATCTCTTAACAACATGTAAATCTAGTAATAATTTAATATAAAATATATAATAAATCAATTAATAAGATTAATCAATTAATAAGATTATCCAAAATTATTTGACAAAACGTATTCTCGAGAGCATCAGAGCACTATACAACTATATTGTACTACATGAACAAGTACTACATATAAAGATAAATGAATAAAAAGGGATAAATATATTTATAAAAAAAATTAAAATGATATGCTAACGGGTATTCTACCTTTACGAACTAGACTCATGTGTCCTCGCATCTTAATGTCTTGTAGTGTAGGCTCTACAATCGCAGATGAGATCGCATGTACCGATGCTAGACGGTGGTGGACGGTAATGTTCTCGCATCTTAATGTCTTGTAGTGTAGGCTCTACAATCGCAGATGAGATCGCATGTACCGATGCTAGACGGTGGTGGACGGTAAAGTTCTTTCTAATAAGAGTCTCAACTTCTCTAAAAAAAGTCTGAGAAGTTTATTAAGAACAAGATTTTGGAAAATAAAAAAATATCCCTAAGGCACCCATTTTAACCTTCTCATATAAAAAAAAAAACATGTAAAAAACGGAGAGTTTTATAAACATTCTAACCAATACACTACATTGTAAACAACTAAAAACTCAAATCTGAGTCACTCAATAGAATATATGAATGTATCTATAATACTTCTTATAAAAAATTTAAAGGTACAATAGTCACGAATTGATGTACAATGGAAATTATAACCATGAATGTATCTATAATACTTCTTAAATAAAAAATTTAAAGGTACAATAGTCACGAATTGATGTACAATGGAAATTATAACCACGAGGTTCATGTATCTTTTTAAAACAACCCGATCCATACTAATATGGTTCCTAATATTAGGGATCATAACCGATACATTATAAGTACTCAAGTTATAAATTATGAATCCTAATATATAGGAGGAAAACACTATATTCTTTGTATTCAAAGACAACCTACAAACCATAACTAGAAAATTTGGTATCCGAACCGAACTGATCCGACCCCGAACGAGCCTCGAAACCTGCCCAATTAAAAAATAATAAAATACTTGTATTTTTCTAAATATTATTCTAACTTAATAGAAAATAGTAGTCATTAGACCTATAAACCCTATAACCATATTCTTTTCTTACTCTCTGTCTCATTTTATTGTCGTCCTCTTCATTCTCACTTCAAAAAACCTAAAATACTAACCAATTTTCTCTATTACTCTCTTCTAAAAACCTAAAATACTAACCAATTTTCTCTATTACTCTCGGTCTCACTTTCTATACCTTTCTTAAATAAAAGAAACTGAATATATATTTCGTTTGGATTACAGTAAGTTTAAATATGTATTTCTCTCTATCACTATAATTCTCATTTTCTAATTTGTTTTTACAGAAATTGGTGAGAATAATATATATTTTGTTTGGAATACAGTTTATATATATTAGATTTTTTTATCATATATATTGGATTTTTTTAGAATAATGATCCGTCAACATAATAAAGTGTTACGAGGATCAAATCCTAAATAATAAAAACTTAAGAGCATAACATAATTTTTTATCAAACTATATTGCAATTTGTTAACGGAAATAGTAAAAGATATTAACTAAATAGTTTATTACACTATACTTTATTGTATATGTTATCATGGTATACTAAACATTATTATAGTAGACTATAATATTATTACGATATATTCACAACCTATATATATGGCTTTAACTTGTACATAATTGGAGTGTCAATAATCAATTTATTTTTCACTTTTGCATGGTATTATGGCTTTTAGGGTTTTACATTGGTTATTAAAGTGTTTTGTGTTATGTTTAGCATTATGTGTCATGTTCATATTTGTTTTTTTGACATCGAGTTTGATTTGATGGTTTATGGTGCTATTGATTTGATTTGTAATCAACATAATTTTTTTGTGAAGTGAAAAAATATGTACATATATAAGTTCTTAATGGAAGAAAGTAAAATTTGTCGAGACCTCGACCATATAAAGTATTTCTATTGTCATGAATTCGGTCAGACAAAGTGGACTTTCCACAACAAACATAACAACAACATTTTACTAAAAAGTATTTCAAATAACCAATTATTCTTTCTGCTAAAGAATAATCTCAGTTTTGCAGGGCTTTTAATCTTACATATAGTGCAGCTGATGGATCATGTAATTCAAAATGTTATTTCTTCGTCATTAGATTGGATCATTGATACCGCTGTCACAAAACAGATGACATGTATTCCAAAACATTGTTTTTACTTTTTCAAACACACATCATTCGGGCGTGATATTGACATATGAGTCATCATCTATTTTTTTAGGCTCGGGAACCATTCATTTAAATGAAAATATTTCTTTGACTTTTGTTTTAAATCTTCTTCAATTTTCATTTAACTTTATTTATGTGAGCAAAATCGTTAAAAAAATTAATTTTTTTTGTCACATCTTACTCTGATTATTGTTTGTTTCAAGATCTTGCGATAAAAATAATCATTGTTAAAGGGCATAAGTCTGAAGGTCTCGATTATCTCAATTAACATATTAATAATTCCATTATGTGTTCTAGTGCCCAACGTTTCCCTAATTTAAACATTTAATCTCATTAGAATATGAGTTGTGTCAATTTTCTAAACATCATTGTTTTTCGTCATACCATATTTCTTATATTTTGCAAATTTTATGTGAAAATTAATACTCATTGTAATTGTTCGATTTGTATTTTAAGAAGCGATAATGATGAATATTATTTAACTACATTTCAATCATTTATGGAACAATATTGAATTTTACATCAAACCTCTTGTGTGGACACACCATCTCTAAATGATGTTGTTGAATATAAAATAAACATTTTATAGAGGTCGCTCATGCACTCTTTTTTCAAATGAAAGTACCAAAAGTATGTTGGGCATATGATATTTCCACTACTTGTTATTTAATGATTCGAATGTTGTTTGTTGTTCTTCATAATAAGATTCAATATTCTGTGTTTTTTCCTTCAAAACCTATATTCCATATTGAACCCCACATATTTTGTTGTTCTTGTTTTGTTATGAATGTTAGTCCAAGTCGTATAAAATTAGATCCTAAATCTTTAAAATGTATTTTTCTTGGATATTCTAGAGTTCAAAAATGGTATAAATGTTTTTCTATTTCTCTTTACCGGTATGTTGTGTCTAGAGATGTTACATTATTAGAACATGTTTTATTTTTTCCAATTGTGCCTAGTGTCGGTCTTCACACATATAAAGAGGACGATGACCTCCTCATTTATTCCGTAGTTCAGTCCCCTAATATTATTAAACCTGATTATGTTACTCAATCTGTTGTACTTCCTCCACTATCTCGACCCCTCATTACACATGTTTATTCCAGACGTCTGAAACCTCTTCCAATATACCCAATGCTGATTATTTCATCTTCTGGTCATGTTAGAAACTATAGTGAGTCTGATCTTGACATTCTTATTATTTGTCAAAAAAGTAAAAGACAATATACTTATCCAATACATTCTTTCGTAAAATATGATCATTTTAACCTTCTATGAGAGCTTTCATTGCAACTTTTGATTCTATTTATATTCTAAAAACTGTTTGCAAAGTTTTATGTCATTCTGGGTGGAAAACTGCAATGTTTGAAGACATAAAATCATTAGAAGATATTAGTATTTGGAAGTTGGTTAATTTACCTGCCAGAAAGCAAGTTATTGGTTATAAATGGGTGTTTAATGTCAAAGTGAATCCAAATTAAGCAAGATTTGTCGCAAAATGATATGCTCAAATTTATGGTACTGACTAATCTAAGACATTTTCTATGGTAGCTAAGTTTATCTCTATTCGTTTATTTATTTCTTTGGCGGTTTCAAATGATTGGCCATTGCATCAGTTATACATAAAAAAATACAATCTTACATGGAAATCTTCAATAAAAAATGTATATGGAGCAACCACTTAGGTTTGTTTCTCATGAGGAAAGAGGAGAGAGGAAATGTATGTCTTTTGTAAAAATCTTTATATGGTTTAAAACAAAGTCCACATTCTTGGTTTGGCAAGTTTAATGAGGCAAGTAACTCGATCATAAATTGTGTATCCAATTAGTATTGTGTGTCAATTTATGTTATCACCAACAGTTAATCATTTGATAACACTCGAACATATGTTGTGTTATCTCAAATCAGCTCATGGACTCGAATTTTAGTATGGCAGTAATTGTCATACTAATATAGAGTGTTTTGCCGATGCATATTGGGCGAGATCTAAAGCTGATAGAAGATGGATCACTGGTTGTTGTGTCTTTATGAGGGGTAATTTGGCATCCTGTAAAAGTAATAAACAAAATGTTGTATCAAGATGGAGTGTTAAAGCTAAATATAGAGCCATGGATCTATCTACTTGTGAGATAATTTAGATTTTCCAATTTTTGAATAATTTTGGCATAAAGACTACCATGTTTGTAAGGTTATGATGTGATAATCAAGCAGCACTGAACATTGCGTCTAATCTCGTATTTAATGAAATAACGAAACATATTAAAATTGATTATGTGCGAAAAGATTGAAAAACAATCTTATTCATACTGAATATGTCAAAACATGAGAACAATTAGGAGATATATTCACAAAAGCTCTTAATGGATCATGTATTAATTATATTTGCAACAAGTTATGGATGCTTAATATATATATGTTCAAACTTGAGAAGGAATGTGATTCGGTTTCAGTCTTTTGATCAAGCTTGCACTTCAAGTACTCCTATTCAAGTTTTAAAAATATTGTTATTATCAAGCTATGACAATTTCAAGTAAGCACAAGCTTGAGGGGGAGTGTTAACGGATATAATAAAAGATATTGACTAAATAGTTTATTATAGTCAATAGTCAAGGGCCATGCTAGAAATTAAACATATTTTGTTCGATCTTACACCGTTGGATCTTGTACCGTTTTGCTAGATCTCTTACCAAATTTTGGATAATTTTACCCCTTTCAGAAAAACAAGCTATAAAAAAGATTGATAGATCTCTCACTCATTTTTCTCCTTATCTTGTTAAACCTCACAAAACCTCTCAATCAACCGAAAATAAAAACACATTGTTTTTCGAATCCGACCTTACAACAACATAAAGGTATGCCATACAACCTTAGTAGTGTATACTTTTATCGATCTCGCTATATATTTTGGTAGGAAATTAGGTTTGAATTTCTATTTTTTTTAATTTTGATTTTTATATGGTTGGAGTTGTTGTTATGTTGATTTGATAGGCTAGGATTGTTCGTGAGTTGTGGATATGTGTTTTATGTTTAATTTTGAGAAAAATGGTGCATGAATTTGTGTTTTAGGGTTTCAGATTTTTAACTTGCTCGATACATGTTCATTGCACAAGATGTGCGACCTGGCCTAATGGATTCGCACATGTCGTACGACAAGGAAGAGTGTCTGTTACAAATATTCATGCGACATATCAACCAAGATTTTCCTTTTTATTGCGATTTTAAAAACAAATATGATGTTAGGTATTTGTTTTATTACATGATTTGTTTACTAGGTTAATGCTTTTGTTTATGCTTCAATTGATAGTAGATAGTTTAATATGTATTGTTTCTTTATTTGTCCAGAAACGATGTCACTGGACTGAGACTTGACTTGTATCTCCAAGTCAACGATTAGCCTGATATAACCTAAACCTGCATAGCCCAGAGCATCATGCTCACTGGGTAATTCAAAATATTTACCATCATGAGTAACAAAATTGGCGATGGTGGTGGATTGAGGGAAAACTTTGTCGAATTTGTCTTTGTCAAACTCGCTTAGGTATAAATTTCGTAGGTCGTCTAAATTCATTTTGCCTTCAGAAGAAGGCTGGTTAGCAGTAGGAAACATTGGATATGGAGGATTGACATGCACTTCTTCTTGGGCAGGAATTTCAATGGGAGTAGTGACGGGAAGGACTTCGGGTCGGATTATGACTTCCGAACCGAGGTCAACGTTCTTCTACTTCTCTGCTCTTTTATCCCTCCCTTCCTTACTCCTCTTCTGACCTTTCTTCCTCTTGGATCTTAGAGAGTGTGGTGGCTCTTGAACCTCACATACAGTAACATTCGTTTATGGTCACTAACCCTTGGAATAATATTTTTGGTTCTTTCATCTTGGTGAGTGATTAAGAGAATGACGGTATCCAGATACATAGACGGTTGAAGCTTCATCACCTTCAGCAAAAATTAATATGTTGACGGATGGTAATTAATTTTCGTGTGTAACTCTTGTTTACGCATGCTCACCATTACTATTTTTGTTGACGATGAGTTCATCCATGTGGTTACCTTGCTAATGGTCCATCAGTCGTCTCATTTTAAGAATCGGATCCGCAATCCTTTGTCATTGGAACATCGCATTCGACAATATGTGATTTTGACGTACTCGGATTTTGGATTAGATTTTTCTGATTTTTCTTAATGAAAAAATATATATTTGAAGAACTATCATGAATGAACTTTTAGATTCACACAATGGATATTAACGATGAGTGATATATTGGTTTTATCACACGCAAAACTTTACTCCTAAAAAGTAGCTTGAAAGATGTTATATAAAATAAAAATTGTGTGTATAGTTCGTTCAAGATTTTGATTTATATTGTTTTGGTTATCATGATTCTAATACGAGAGTAAAATTTATATTAAATATTTTATTTTTAAATTTTAAATTATAAATATTTTTATATTTTTAAATGAAGGATAAAGTATATATCTTTTTATTTTTAAAGTCAGATTGGTCATTTTTCATATATCACTAATTAATATTTCATCTAATTTATTGGCTAATTATCTATTTTATTTTAGACTATTTTGTTTGTTTTAGTTTTATTTTTTTAATTCTTTTATTTTTCTATTTTAATTAAAATTTTCAAATATTAATTATATTATGTATTATGTTTTTAATATAAATTTTAATTTTGAAATATATTTATGTATTAATTTTGTTTAGCTTTAACAACTAAAATTCAGTTAATGCATTTTTCAAATGGTTAATATTTATTATTCAAAATTCTATGAAACAAGCTATAAATAGCATCAAAGTTAAATACTGACCATCAATTGAAAAAAACTAAAAAATAATATATATATATATATATATATATATATATATATATATATAATAGGTAAAATAAAATTCAATAAATATATAGTAAAATAGGTGACGGCTAAAATATCAAAAGATGTAGTCAGATTTAATGAAGATGTGAATCCGTTAAATCGTCCAAACAATGTTTTTATTTGAGACTATATAATATATTAAATTATGTTTCATCAATTGATATAAACCATTGTTTATGTTTGATACTTTATGTTGAATATATTTAGGGTGAAGTTATTTTTTCCCTCAATTTTTTTATTTTTTCCATAAATAAAAAGAAACTCCACTTTGTTATTTCCTCCATAAAGGAAATAACATACTTACCCTTTTTTATTTTTATTCCAAACTCATTGATTCTCCAGCAACTCCATCGATTTCTACCACCATCCCAACTATCTCCATCATATGAACTTATACACACCCAACCAATCATATTAGCTTCTCACATCAATCCCTCATAAACCCTAACCATAGCCTAACCACTATAAAGACGGTCTCCTCTTCAAGATTTCTCTTCTAATCTTGAAAAACAACAAACCATAGCCAACTACTCCATTTCTCTTTTAATATTGACAAAATAATGGTAGTCTCTCTTGAATTTGTCTAAGGTAGAAATCATTCGTTATTTTAAAAAACAACAACACTTAAAAATGCACTATTGTTTATTAAAACAGATGAAATGCACCTAATTCCGAGACGGCATCTCAGAATTAGGTGCATTGTTTTTTTATAAAAAACACCTGATTCTGAGGTGTTGTCTCGAAATCAGGTGTTTTTTATTAAAAAAATGCACCTAATTTTGAGCTGCCGTCTCAGAATCAGGTGCTTTTTTCTTGAAAAAAAAGCACATGATTCCTAACTGCTGCCTCGAAATTAGTTGTTTTCCGCTATAACCTGTACAAATCAGGATTTTCAAAAATATGTTTTTTTAAACAGAGATTCTCAAGTTACATGAATGTAAAACTAAAAAAACAATATTAAATTATCTTGTTGGTTGATTGAGTGATGTTCTCCGGTGTTAAATATTTAGTTTGGGTGTCTTCCTCCTCCATGAGTAATCTTTAAGAAATTTGAAGTTCTTTTGTTTTTAGGGTTTAATTTTAGAAGTTAAATCATATATGTTGGATTTAATTTGGCTAAATCACGTGTTTGTTGATATAAGGGTTTCATAATAGTTAATGGCATCAAGTTATAAATTAGAAGGTAAAATGAGGACAAGATAGTAAAAGTAAGTGATAAGTTTTTTTTTGCATTTTGAAATATGAAGGAAATAAAAAATGTGATGGAAGAAATAGCTTCACCCATATATTTATTTATTTAAACGATTTATTTTGTAAATAATAATAATTATTAATTTATTATTTGGAAAAAATACATTTATTTTTAAATTCAAAATTAAAAAAATATAATATATTAATAACCATCAAATATTAAACTTATTTACCAATAATTATTTAAGGTTTGATAAAGTATGGATACCGATTTAGTGATAAATGAGTATTTACAGATAATCATATCGTTGGTCCCAACTATTTTTTTATCTTTTGGTTTTTAATTTTTTCTCTCTAAAATGTTATATATATTTCAAACCACAACTCTAAAATATTATCTAAAAAATACTATTGGTTTTTTAATACGAACAAAACTAGATTCATTAAATATATTTTTTATAGTTGTGTAATTTGGTGTAATTGAGTTACAAAATAAGTCTCAAAGAAATAACTCAGTTACAGTTACATAATTATGTATACTTTGGTTGTAAAAAAGAAACTACGGTTAGTTGCGGAATTATGTGCAATATTGTTGGGTAAATAAAACATATTATAAATAATACTTTGGTTGTAAACTAAGTATTGGAAAAAGAAAACATGTTCCAATTGCAGAATTACGTGTAGTTTGGTTGCTAAAAACAATTGTATTTTAGTTGCGAAATTAATGTAATTGAGTTACAAAAACAGAAAAATAAAATATCCTAAAATATAACTCATGGACTTTGTTTTGTTCGTCTTTGAAAAATAGAAATCTATGTGTTTTTAGAATTTTATTTATTTACGGTTTGAAATATATAAAGTTTTAAAGGTAAAAATAATTACTTGTTGAAGGCGTATGTTTCGGTGTGTTCAATGGTATTTTTCACACCTTTTAAATTTTACAACCCATATGGTTATATGTAATGTTAATTTAACTCACGTAGGTATAAGTAACTCTTATATTCAAAAATATTTATGATTACCTTTATTTATCTTCGATTACCTTAAACATAAAATAACTAATCGAAATTATATAGTATTTGGTGTTGTGAAAGTATGGTTTTGACTTGATGAGCAAATCATAACTGATTGAGTGTTTCACGTATGTATGTTTAGATGTCGTTGATACATTGACGATATAGGCTTAAGCATCGCCAAAAAATCATTGCTTCAGTTAAGGTATTGGTTGCTTCAACTTGGAAGCCTTTTTTTACAACGAATCAAATGATTATACTTGAGTGACATCATTCAAGACATTGACAGCTTCAGCAAGGAAGTCATTGGTCAAACCGAACAGGTGCCTATGCTAGAAATCTTTGGCAAATATATTTTTTGCTAGAGTTGGAAATAAAATTGATAAAGTTGAGAGAGGTCATAGGCCTGTGAGTCATTAGGGTGAGGAAAAACTATTACAGACTGAAGTACTATGAATGAAGTAAAATCTATACTAGGCATGTGGGTGACAACCTGGAGTTAAGCTTTTATATATGACGAGTATTATAGAGTATCATTTACAGTGGTTAAATTATTCCACTGTTACACCATAATCAGTTACTTATTGTTACAACAAAAATGGTTATTTATGTTAAGGGGTTGTTACATTCTGTTGAGGGGAGAGATTGTCATCAAGCATTATATATAGTTATCTTTGGACTTCGAATAAGCTGGAGGGAATTTGGTGGAGTGTATAACAAAGATAGGGAGATAAGATACTTAGTAGATCAAATATTGATCTCGGAAGAGTATTGAGTGTGGGATATGGATTTGGAGTTTCTGTAAACGCTATTTTCTTCGTTATCTTTATCTTGTAAACTATTTTTATTGTTGAACAACTATGCGAATGATATTCGTTGTGGCTCAGAGTGAACGTAGATAATTTACTAAACCACTATAAATTTTTATACTCAAACTTTCTTACTATGTTATTACTTTGTTAAATTTTCAGTAGAATTTCTACATGTTTTGTGACGTAGTTCTTGGAATGATCTTTTTGAGACTTGAGTATATCAAATAGAGTTTTTATAAACAGTCAAAATTGGTATAAGAGATTGGTTATGAATTCACTCTTGTAGTTGAAATGTGAATAACAAAGTTAAAAAAAGAATGGTTTAACAGGAAAAAATATTTTAGAATATGACAAACAGGCATGCACCCAGTCATGGTTCCACAATAAGTTGCTTTAAACCTTGCACATAAGACTAAGGTGCTTGAAGTATTGTCTGAGATTGAGAAGCATAAAATGCTCGAAACTGCTTACATCATGATCAATATGTATCTGATTAATAATGTGTTGAGGCAGCATGCATGACAAAGTCCATGACAAATTAAATATATTTTTAGGTGAAGTTATTATGTTTCAAGATGCAGGACGCCAAGCCTCTTAATGGGAGCCTGGATGACTTCTCCAAAATAATGATCGATTTAAAAAAAACCGGAGATGAGATCACTTAAGAAGATCAAGCACTGATTTTGTTGAACTTATTTCCTTGTTTATATGGACAATTGAAGGATTCATTCGTTACAGTAAATAAATACTGTCAATGGATGAGTTGAAACCTGCAATTAGATATAAAAGTTAGAACTTGTAAAGTGTCCAAGAGCTGGGAGTTTTAGTGGTAGCCATGAAGCTTCAGTTATTAGAGGGAGACCAAATAGAAGGGATATTGGTAAGATCAGAGGAAAGTCTAGATTGAGTCATAAAAAAAGTTTGATAAGTCCAATATTATATGTCACAATTGCAAGAACCTGGGTCATTTCACGAAAGAGTGGCCGAAATGAATAAAATGGAAATGTGATTATAGATAAGATCATGGGGGATATTTATGTTACTTGTGAAGAATATAACTTTGTAAAGGGCCTGGTGCACTCTTTAGATGAAGGCTAGAGGGAGTGGATTCTGGATACTCATTCCATAGAGTTAACAAAGAGACTGGTTAAACTCGTTTGAATAGAATAATGAAGACGCTGTGTCACTTGGAAATAACATGGCTTGCAAAAAAGTTAGAATCAGATCTGTAAATTTTCGAATGGTTGATGGTTGTGATCAAGATCTGGAGGTATACAAGACAAGAGATGTAATAGAAGAAGGAGAGAGATGTAGTCCAAGTTGTAAAAAATTTTGGATGTACCATATGATTTTCTTTAAAACATTTATATATTCGTCTTTAGGATCAAGCATATGTAAACAAATCTGTTGGACAACGTAAGAGATATCCATTCGGGTAAATATAAGATATTGGAGTGCACCAACAATGATGTGGTACAGTGTCAGATCAACAAACAACTCACCAATAGTGGCATTAACTTTTGGCTTTGTATCAACAACAGTGAGTGTCAGCTTCCAAGAATTCATTACAGCTCATTGGATAATGTCCTTAGCATATTGTTTTCTAAGATAAAAACAATATGCCCTTGTGTCGAGTCACACCTATGCCAAAGAAATAGTGCAAGAATCCTAAATCCTTCATAGAAAATTCTGAGCTAAGATGTGCCATGATGATTTTGCGGAAAGTATCAGATGAAGCAGTCAAAATAATTTCATCGGCGGATAATACAAGTAAGCCATATCTGACCCATGTTTGTGAATAAACAATGAAGTATCTAGTATACTATTAGAGAAACCAATGTTGGTAACAAAATAAATAAATATTTTATACCACACCAGAGGGGCTTGCTTAAGACCTTACAAGGCTTTCCGTGATAAACGAACATAATCCAGATGCACCAGGTCTCAAAATCCTATGAGTTGATGCATATAAACAGTCTCATTCACGTGTCCATGCAAGAAAACATTACTGACATCTAACTGATGAATCAATCATTGTATCGATAAGGCGATACTGAGCACTGTATGAATGGTAGCCAGTTTCACCACCGAACTGAAAGTCTCTCCACAATCAATGCTAACATGCTGGGTTTTACCATCAGCCACAAGACAGGCTTTATGCCTCTCAAATAAACCATCATATTTGACTTCATTAGTAAAAATCCACATAGTTACCAAATCTCACGTCTTATTTTCAATAAGAGCATCAAATTCATCGGCTATAACCAATTTCTAATTCGGTTCACGAAGCTCAGCCACAGGCTTACGGGATAAAGGTGACGGCGTAACCATGATGGTATGAGTCTGAGATGGGTCGAATATAGCTTTAGGGTTGAAAATACCATATTGGCTACGGGTGATAGGACGTTGTATTTGATGTATATGAGACTGAGAGGGATGTGTGGGTAGAACTGGTGTCGAATGACGTCTAGAATGAGGTGGCGATGAAGATGGTGAGGAAACCAAAATGTGTTTTGCTGTGGGAGAATCAACCACAAGATATTTGGAACCGGGTGGACCGCAAGAGAAGGAACAATAGGTTGTGGTTTTTGGTATTGATGAATGAAATATGGAGACACCATTATCTAAAAATCATAATCCCTCGTATGAGACAAATAAAATTGGCAAAAGGAAAAATGGTTTCATCAGTATAAACATGATGACAAAGAATGATTTTATTAGTGGATAATTCAAAACACTTATAGCCTCTATGATTTTCAGAATAACACAGAAAAATGCAAAGAGTAGAACAAGCTTACAATTAGAGAATGGTAGTAGACAGAAACAAAGGAAAACACAAGCACCCAAAAACCTGAATGTGAGAGTAAGATGAAATATGATGGTAGAGAATTTTGAAATTGGACTCATATGTGTGTTGTCATGTGAAGAACATGATTCTAAAAATGAAGTGACAAAGATGCATGAATGAAAAATGTGCGCATGATATTATTAATGAATCATATTTTTCTTTCAGCCTTTCCGTTTTGTGAGGAGGTATGGGGACATGGAAAATGAAAAGAAATTCCATGAGACTCACAAAACTGTCAAAAATAATGATTTCAAACTCTCCCTCATTGACGCATTGTATGGTTTTAATATATTGTTCAAACTGGGTACGAATATGAGCTTGGAATTTTGTAAAAATTGAGAAAACTTGTGATCTATTAGCAATAGGAAAAGTTCACAATAATTTCGAATAATAATCCAAGAAAAGCATATAATATCTATGTCTCGAAGACTCAAATGTGGAGAAGTCCAAAGATCACTATGAATAATATCAAAATGCATACAAGTAGTAGAAGTTGAAGGCACAACAGGCAACTTTATATGTTCCCAAAGAACACACGATTGACAAGTAGTAGACTTAGATGGACTATTACAATCAATCAATTTATTTAACCGAATAATAGCTAAAACTGAGTCTTTCAGGTCCCAGACGGTCATGCCAAAGAGTGGATGTAATGCATGCAGTGGAGGAAGCGGTCATAGTCAGACTAGAATGAATGATATGGTAGAGGGGGCTTGTACTAATCACATCTAATGAGACGTGTCCCCATTTGTAAATTATATACATAAAAAAAAGGATCAAACGCCAGCGACACATGATTATCAGTTGTAAACTTTCTAACTGACACCAAATTTTCTATGAGTTTAGGTGTATGCAAGACATGATTGACCAATTCAGGTCGGTTCAGGAAAGGTAATGAAGTATGACCATAACCACGAACCAGAATTGACTGACCACTACCAACAATAACACCAACAATAAGACGTGAGATTACCTTGTGATGACATCATATGAGAAGTTGTCCCGGTGTCCATATACAAGTTATGATCTTTTTGTGACAAATACATAGTATGCATAAACGATTCTATATCTGTTGGAGTATACTGAGAGGCTGCATATGCCTGTTGTTGTTGCTGAGATCTGGAGCCCATGATTCCATGCAGTCATGAGCCTGTAGGCCTGCTCCAAGATTGCGTCGGGTATGGGAAAAAGGGTACGGTCCAGGGTGGTTGCATCTAATCCGACCAAGGAGGCATCGCCCAAGATAGATCACCTGCTGAATTTTGACCACCTCTACGGTAGCCTCAATGTCTAGTACTTCCATGACTCACAGCCGGAGTCTATCCTGAACCACCATCAGATTGCATGCGATTTTGATGTTTGTTGTTGCTGTTGTTCTTGGACTATTTACCACGTAGTTGACCCTGAATTGGAGGATGATGGTTAGGTATATGATATGATTCACAAGTAGCCACCATCATTGCATCATCACGCCCAACTGCTTCCTCCTTCATGCTAGTTTCTTCCAAAGCCAACATGGATCAAACTTCATAAAATAGTGGTAGAATCTTTTTGTGTTAAATTACATAAGCTACAGTTTTTTAAGCGGAGTAAGACACCCACCATATGAAGAATTAGACGATTACTGATACCGGATCCCCTACATTTTTGAGTTGGTCGGAGAGAGTCTTGAGGTGTTGGAAATAAGCAGAGACCGACGAGAAATCCTGTAAATAAGTTTTATTGAACTTGTGTTCTAAAGAAACAGGACGAGAATTCACATTGTCTTGAAACAAATCACGAAGACGATTCCACAGAGTCACTTCCGAAACGTTTGCTTCAATAACAGTGCTCAAGAGAACGATAGAAATGGTAGAGTAAATCCATTGAACCACAATAGTATCCAAGGTATCCTACATATGTTGTTCATCATTGGTAAGAGGACCCATTTCTTTGTATTTTCCTTCCTCCAGTTTTGGTGGGCTAATATGATGAAGAACTTTGTGCAAGCAATAATGAATCTTAAATAATTATCCCCAATTGGCATATTGAACGTTCTTCATCTCAAGAATGATGGGAACATACGTCTTGATGTTGGAGACAAAAAGTGCAAGGTGAAAATAAGAAGAAGAAGTTTTGGTACTAGATTTACCCATGTTGACGGAAATGAGTAAAATAAAATGGATAATTAAGCAGAGTAAGAAAGGAGAACGCGGTAACGCGGTAGGGCGACAGAAGCGAGAAGAGATAAACCTTAACCCTAATCTGATACCATGAAAGAATATAATTTCGTGTCTTTCTTATTAACAAAAGGTAATATATATAAAGTCATTATCTACTAACAAGACTATAATTTAAGAAGCTACTAATTAGGCTATACTTTAGACAGTTACTAATTAGGCTATAATTTAGGTAGCTACTAATTAGGCAATAACATATACAAAATATATACAAATATTATTCTATCACATACGTGCTGATCTCTGAGGCCTGTAAGGTTTTCAGTCTCATAGAGCTAATATATACTTTATGTTAATTATTGATGATTACTTAAGATTGAAGGGATAATATTTTAATAGATTCAAACAATTAAGGATAATGGCCAAAAAACAAATTGGGAGATAAATAAAAACGTTAATGACATACTGCAAAACCATATAACGCTCGATATATAACTGTATGGGACACTCAATTATAAAATGTCCATATTGAAATAATGAGCATAATAATTCTTGAGAGGTAGAGGTGCATGTTGGTTACTGCTAAGCTCCCGAGGCAATTTTAGGCTGACTCGGTAATGGCTGTCAGTTACCTCATAAATAAATGGTCATCTATTGTGATTGACTTAAAGACTCCACAAAAAAATATAGTGTTGGAAGCTTTCAAATTATTCCAATCTATAATATTTGGTTATGTTTAGTATCAAGAGCCATGAAGTTTTAATTGAGTATCCAGAAGAATTCAAAGATTAAAAGTTATGGTATCTCAAAACGGGTTATATGAAGTGTCTAGTGAATAGGGATGTGACACTCAACGAGAATGATTATCCTAGTTTAGGCGGTGAAATTCTTGAAGTTAAACCTAATACAGAGACACACTTGAGATCGAGGTGGATCCATTTGGATCAGAACCTGCTAGTGGTGTAAGAGGATCTGAGCCATCAAATATTAATGAATAGAAGGGGTGTATGGATGTGGAAGGTAACCAACATCAACATGGATACCAGATAACAAGAGATAGAACTAGAAGATTCATTCAAGTTTATCAAAATTACCGGTATATAGAACTGAAAGATTTCGCATTGGTTGTTGCATCTGAAGTGATTCACTATGAACCTTAGAGCTTCGGGTATGCAATGATAAACGAGGATAAAGCCAACTTTCTTGTTATGATGAAAGAGAAAATGAATTCAATTTAGAATAATAACACATGAGATCTGGTAGACAAACCTGAAGGTCAGAGACTGGTTGATTGCAAGTCCATTTTCATGAAGAATGAAGAAACTTATGGGGTTGAAGTGGTTTGATACAAAGCCAGACTTGTTGCTAGATGGTTTACTCAACGAGAATGTGCGGATTGCAATGATATATTCTCTTACGTCGTGAAACATAATTCAATCACCGTCCTACTTGTAATAACTTACAAGTTTTACATGAAGTTGGACCATATTATACGTTAAGGCATATTTCCTACACGAGACCATTAAGGAAACCATCTACATGAAGAAGCCTAAAAGATTTGTAGACAAGGGAATGAGTGACCATGTATGTCTCTTGAAACAGATCATTGTATGGTATGAAACAATCTCATAGGCATTGGTATAAATATTTTGATGATTTCACGATCTAGAGCACTTATGACAACTATGTTTGTGTGAAGAAGACTTTCTTCCAACATATATCTACTGTTGTATATAGGTAATGATAAAGATTAATTTGGTTTGGAGGGTATTTTAGGTAAAGCGGTGGATGTATAATAAATTTGAGATCAGAAGTAGAAAGAGAACTGAGTTATTGTATTTAATGTTTAGAGAGATAAAGTCCATCATATTAAATGTTGTTTTCCAAAGCCTTTATAGGCTAACTTTGGGTTTATGGACCAAATAGGGCGAGTCATAGTTATGTGCCAAGCCCAAAGATTGACAAAATCCATTATTTATTACCTATTAATATATTCAACATAAAGTAATAAATAACAATATTAAATACATTTGGGCTGTGATAACTAAGTCAAAAGATAAAAGTATAGTATATGTCTTAGGTCAGGATTGACCCTCGAAGAAATCTGATCCTCTCAAAATAATCGCCCCCAAATATTTTTAACCTCATAAACTAGCCCCATTAGCCCTGTCAAAGGTAGTTTGGGAGGGCTGATTGACATATACCTGAAGCGTACTCACTCATTTATCCAATAATGATTTTCCAGTATTTTTTAACATTTGTGGTGAACATATTCAAACCTCATTTGGTGGCGTAATTCGGAGACGATTATTGCCTAAAAAGTTGAATTTTTTACAAAATTGTACTTCAAGACACATGTCATTCCTTGATTGGAGCCACAAACTTGTTTTACCCTAGGTGAGGCGAGCCAACCAATCGATTATTTTTGTAATTATCTAAGGATTATAGTTGTTAGTAGAATTTCCACTTCTCTAGTAAGATTCTCAAGAGTCTTTTACATTTTTTTTATAAGTTCTTCTCTCATTTTCCTATTTTAGATATTTTTAGAAAGAGAAATATAAATCCTAGAGAGAGAAACTGTTCTTTGCTATTGATATCAGTTTACCACTGATGATATTTTCTTTTCTTCTGCTGCTTCAACCACTGCAATTTTTTTATCCGGTAGTATTTTAGCGTTTGCATATTCACTGCCAGAAACACATTAACCAAAGACGATTGATTAAATTTATTCAAACTAGACAAAAAGAAGAAAAAAATAATGATTGCTTCTGAGTTACCTGTCTTCACATGCACAGTTGTAGTAAATCAGTCAACTGACTATGGAGGCGTTTATCCTTATAACAGATGTAATATTCATTATGAGCCTTTTTTGACTGCCCAGTCATTCACTTCTTACAGTCGTTCACCAAAGTTCGCTTGATCTCAAGGAGCCACCAGTCGTCGGATTCTTTCAAACTTTAGAGCTATGGGTTCAGATTTCGATAAAACACTCCTTGCAGATGAACCAAACAATGAAGAGGCAAAGCCAAACCATTCTAGAAGACAGGGTCAGCGAAGTAGAGGGAACCTTCCAACAATCCCTTCCACCAAAACTGACCAGGGAAGAAAATCTGTATCTTAACCAGCTAAAGCCTTTCAATCTAACGAAGCTCTTTCTCAACAATCAAATAAAGAGGAAAACATTAACACTCAACCTATTGAAACCTCAGAATCTGGTCTGAGGGTTATCGAAGAAAACACGGACGACATTAGTGAAGATTCTCCTCTTGAGACATCTGGTCGAACCGGAGAGACTTTGAGGCTAGTGAAAAATAAAGCTCTGAAAGGAAAATATGGTAAGCGAAGAGGTAAGGCTCTTGAAACGGAATCCAAAGCGCTTTCTTTATTTTTGGTCGAACGTGTCAGGCCCAACTTTGCAAAGGTCGGTGTAACATACCTTCTAGCTCTAGACAAAATCCCTTATGTTTATTTTCGGAAAAAAGATCTTGATTTTTTTATGCTAAGTGGGGGTTTCTTGAAGTGGTTAAAGGTTAGGCTGTCCAAACCTGGAGAGACTCAGATGAGCTGTGAACCTAAGGAGTTAAGTGGTTTATACAGATGTGCTCAATTGGGGCCTCCGATTTCCCTTGGACCCTGAGATCGTAAACTATTTCAGTTTAGTGGGGTTGTGTCTGAAATCTAGTCCGAACATATGGTTCATGTTAATGACATGCATTATAACATCTAAGTTATCAAAGATCCTGATGCTAGTGGAACAACTAGCTGCTATAGCATGCCTGTCTTGCAACTCCTAGATTCCCTTTTACAATTTCAACATGGGAAGTGAGTACAAGGTCGTAGATGATCTCATGAAGGCAGATAAATTATGGAATATGCAGTTTCTCTTCATCAGAGGATGTTGGGAGAATGGAAAAAAAATCACCTCCCATTGTAATTCGAGTCGGCCTACCATATTCTGGAAGAATACAGGTAGATCACTTTGAAACTTTTTAAATTATTATTATTTTATTTATATTTTGTTACTTATCCCTAACGTTTTTCCTAAAACAATTATTTTGAAGCCTTATATGCACCACCTGGAGAATACGAAGGTCACTTTCAAGAATTTAAATTTATGGACAGACGCGAAGTAGTTTAATGTCTTCCACCAATGTTTTACTCATGCTAACTTCGCTCGAAGTAATATTTAGAAAACTAACCCCAAACGCAAGTTGACATGAGGGCAGTTTTCCACTCCTCCCCAACAATCTTCTATTCTAAAGAAAACTGCAGCTACTGATGGTAAGTTGTACCTTCCAACCAGGAACATGGCCCCCAACCATCAGCATAAAAAGGATAAGAAAAACAAAGGGAGATCATCAAAATGTGATATCCAAGTTAGAATCGAAGAGCAACCGAATGAGATCAACGAGTCTTTATTAACTGTTATTTCTCCCACTATTAAAGAGAGTGATGTACCCACAAAGATTCATGTGTCAAAGAAAAAAGACACACAAGAAAAGCAAGCAAAACAGTGATAAAAGAGATAAGAAGATAAAGATGATCTCAACTCGTTTAGAGATCGTATTGCGTTCAGAAATTGTTCTTCCTACCAACCCTACTACTGATCCTCTAGTAGCTATAATTTCCGAACCACCTTCCCCATTTCTTCCTATATTTGAGAGGCAGATATCTAGAGATGACAACCCGATGAAGGATATTGAGGGGTTTGATTTTGAAGCATTTGAGAAAACTTTCCCCATAATTTATACGCAACACCACCAATTCGGTGTTTGATGGTGTACCCTTTGAGTTGTCAAAAGAAAATGACATATTAGAATAGTCAATGCTGAGTTATGTGAGGCCTATCGTGGAGCTGGAGAGAAGTGACGTCTCACATAGAGACCATTTCTTCTCTCAAAGAGAAGAACAATAATTAAAAAGCTTCAATTGAAGAGAAAAAAACTAAGGTTGGTCGTTTATCTGAAAAAGGTCAAATCAATCAAGGAAGAACTAGTCAAGGCTAAAGCTTCTTATTAAGAACTGCAATCATCTAGCTCAGAAGAAATCACTTTGTTCAACAATCAATAAACTGCTGACAAAGGAACCATTGAACGATTGGTGGGGGAGAAAAGTGATCAAGAGGTCCTTGTCAAAAAGTACGAAGACGAAGTGGCTTCTCTCAAGGCGACGTCTAAACAATAGGCGGATAATGCTATAGATGCATATGCTAATGTGACTCTAGATGGCCTAAACACAAAATACGTCTCAATTAAATTAGACACGGTGTTGTAATTCCATAATAGATTCCCTACAATAGTCCTCGGGTCTTTGTGGGAACTGGACCCATAGAATTTATGGCCCAATGATAAGCATGTAGCTGATCAGTGGTTATTTTTAGGGACTCACCCAGTGATGGTTCTAATGATAGTGATGAAAAAGACTCCAGAAATTAGAGTTTAGTAGAATAAGAGGAAAAATATGATGATGGGAATGAACCCAAAGACAAATATTTTTGTAACCCGTTGTATCGTGCAAGTCCTTGTTGCGTACAAGTCATTTTATTGTTTTTCTTGGATATTTTTGTGCAAGTCATTGGTAATGCTAGGGAATTTTTTAATAGTGTTTACGTATGAGGACCTCCTTCCCTTCTGCCCACTTTCCGTTCACACAGTTTTCAAAGCAGAGGAGGAAGGGTGGGCAGCTGGTACCACGAGCCCTCTATCCCACACGGAAGCTATTGTGTAAGTTCTTGGTGTAGCCAATGCATTTTTGTAATTTTTAGTTTAGATTCTTATTTCCTTACATTTTTTCACCTCCATGCCTTGATCCAGTTTATTAAAAAATAATCCACTTAACAACTCAAAGGTACACAAATTTAATATATAAGTCATTCAAAAGTAATATATTCTAAGGAAAATAAAATTAACACACACGTCATTCAAAGGTAATCCACTCGAAGGCAAATAATAAAATTAACACACAAGAAATTTTTAAGGCAAATATTATAGAAAAATAATGATTCGGACACCTCATTAAAACTTCCCCGAGCTACCAGGATAAAAAATAATATGCCCCTTAATATTTCCATTAAATAAAAAAATTAAATATTTACATTGAATATAAACAAAGTAAATATTTACATTACACATTTATTCGAGGTAGAACCTTAAGTGTTTGATGTGTCACAAATGCCTTAAAGGACTGCCTTATTGATCAACCGAACGATACGTTCCCCGTTTGATATATTCACTCAAAGTATATGGTCCTTCCCAATTCGGTGTCAGTTTTCCAAATTTATTGTCTTTGGTATGTAAAAATACTTTTCTCAAAACCCTATCCCTTTCTTCAAACTCTTTTTTGAGTTCTAGATGCATATCTTCTTCTCATTAAACATTGTTAATGCAATTTTATTTGGTGAGCTTTGACTTTTTTTCTTTAATCAAGTGTAGCTAAGATTTTATTGCTATCTCATTATTCTATTTGGAATAATTTTGAATTATAAAATAAGAAATAATAGATTCTATTGGTGTAATTGCATCCATCCTGTAGGCCAAAGTAAAATGAGATTATTGAGTGGCAGTATAAGTAGTAGTCTTATAGGCCCACAATACTTTTTGTAGTTAATTTGGGCATTTGTCTGCCGACGCTTCCAAATTCTTATTGAGACCCATGAAAATAATTATGTTTACAACCTTCATCTGTCCATTAGCTTGAGGATGAAAATGTGAAGAGAAACAAAGTCGAATTCTATTTAGAAACGCAAAAAAATTCCATGTCTTAGTTCTAAGAATTCCAAAGAGATGATAAACTTGATTACTGATTTAGAGGTAGTTCCGGAGAAAGGATCAAATTCTATCCATTTCGAAAAATAGTCTACTACTAATATAATGGTTTCATATCCTCCAGATGTTGTTTGCAAAGGTCCTACAAGAACCAACCCTCATCTATCAAATGACACTGCTTCAGATATTGATTCTATAAAAACTGCTGCAAGACTCTAATAGTTTGGAAAAAATAATTGATCTTTCTAAAGCTAATGTGCTCTATACTTTCAAGATTTAGCCATTGAAGAATCCTATTGGCATCAGATTTGTTATTCAAATTGGTTAAATGATGGTGATAGGAAATCTAAGTTCTATCATAGTTTTGTAAATAAAAAGAGAAGAAGAAATATTATTTAGGGCATCAAAGAAGGTTTGGTTTGGATCACTGATTCTCAGCTCTTGGGTAACTCAGCAGAAACTTACTTTAAATGGATTCTTACGGATCTCCCCTAACCTAACAATGATGATGAGACTAGTTGTCTAAATAATAATATATTCAACACTATTCCTAAATTGATCACTGAAGAAGATAACAACTTACTAATGGCTCCCCCTACTGAAGAATAAATTTTCTCCATCACTAAGAATCTCAACTCCTCCAGTGCTGCTGGTATTGATGGTTTTATTAGATACTTTTATATCACCTACTGACAAATCATTAAAAATATTTATGTGTTGCCATAGTCTCCTTTATTCAAGGCCTGAATATACCTCATGATATCTTGACTACTAGGATCTGTCTCATTCCTAAATCCATCAATCCTACAATATGGAAAGAATACATGCCTTTTAGTTTGTGCGCTTAGATGAATATAACCATATTCAAAATCATCAACAATAGGCTTGTAAATCTGCTTCCTAAAATTATTTCTAATTCTCAAGGTGCTTATGTTTCTAACAGGTCAATACAAGATAACATTCTAATTTTTAAGGAGCTTATCAATGACTTAAACAGAAAAACTAAAGCAGGCAACATCATCATTAAGGTGGATATGTCAAAGGCCTTTGATAGGATGTTTAGCTTAATATCTAAAGTTTTGCAGGTATTTCGTGTTCAAATCAAAGGTTTATTAACATTATTGATAAGTTAATCAAGAATATATATGTTTTTATTCTTATCAGTGGTGAGGTTAAAGGTTATTTTAAAACAACTAGGAGAAACAGGCAAGGATACCCTTTGTCCCCTAGCTTGTTTATTATTGTTAAAGAAGATTTTATTATAGGTTTAAACAAGCTTTTGTATATCAACAAAACCATAAAATTTGCTTCGATAAACAATATTTCAAGTTTAGTTTTTGCTGATGATATCCTAATTTTTACAAATGGTAAGAATTCTACAATCACTAATCTTCGTATATTCCTTCAAAAGTATCAAAAAATTTCGGGTCAGGCCATTAACAAGGACAAAACTAGAATTATTACTGCATTCAATCTCCTTTATAACACAATATTTACTATAGTTAGCCATTCTGGTTTCTCAAATACTTTTCTTCCTACTACTTATTTAGGTATCATATTAAACACTAATAATAAGAAAAGTAACTATGATTCTTTGTTAAACAAAATTTGGAATAAAGTTAAATATTAGGAAGGCAATAAATTATCTTATGGAGGAAAGCTTACCTTAATTAGTTATGTCCTTGCTGTTATCCCTATCTATTGGATGCAGTCTTATACCCTTCCTAAAAGCATAATCACTAGAATTGAAAGAACTTTTAACAAGTTCTTATGGGTTTCTTCTTATGAAAACCATAAAACTCATTGGACTAGTTGGTCTAGAGTTTGTAAGACTTTTGTGAAGGGGGGCTAAATATTAAAGACTTATATGATATTCATGAAGTAAGCTCTGGATTAGATTTAAAACGAATGGTTCTCTCTGGACTAATTATATGCATATCATTTATTGTAAAGGCATTCATCCTCTTCAGTCTAAGTTCTATACTAAATGTTATCATATTTGGAAAAGATTAGCTAATATCAAGATTGTTGAGGCTAAAATCAGATAGGATCTTGGTAAATGTGATGTGGATTTCTGGATGGATAACTGGTACATAAAACATCCTCTTATTAAGCTCGATGACAAAGAAGACAATCGGTGGTATAGGCCTGAGAAGGTTAAAGAATTTTGGTTAAATAATACATGGAATATAAACAAGCTATCTCGCACTTTATCAGCTCAAGAGATTCATAAGATGGAGCAACATTCTATTAAAGAAAACAAGGATGACTGGATCATTTGGCTCCTCTCTAAAGATGGTACTTATAACTTTAAAGATACTTGGAACTTCCGTAGAGTTAAGCATAACTACTCTAACTTAGTCAACAAGCTTTGGAACCTAATTACTCTCAAGAATTGTTCATTTTTACATTGGAGAATTCTCCACAACTGGCTTCCTATTAATTCCATTATTCAGAAGAGGCATATGTATATGGCTTCTAAATGCCAATTATCTAATAAAATTGAATCTCCTAATCATCTATTTGTTGCTTGGAAGTATTCCTGAGTTATATGGTCTCATTTTGCAGGTATTTTCAAGGTTAGTATTGGTACTCACATAACTATTATTCACTTAACTAATTTTGGTTAAAAAATCAAGATGTTCATGTGCGTTCTGTTTTTCCTCCTATAATTTGTTGAGCAATTTGGCAAGCTAGAAATAAGGGTAAGTTCAAGGGTATGATATACTCATCTTCGTCTACTATCAATTACATTATTCACATTCGGTCTGGTATTAATCAAGCTAACATGCTTTGAAAAAGACATTGGTATAAAGATGAATCAGTTGTTGCTTCCTTATGCTGTAATTACCGTTTAAAAGCTAAGCATAAACTTTCCTTCCTTAAATAGTCTCCTCCTCTTCCAAATAGATACAAACGGAACACTGATGGATTCAATCTTGTCAATCTTGCAAACGGAAAATGCAGTAGTAGTGTCATTCTCAGAGACAACAACGAAAACATTATCCTGCACTATAATAATCTATTTGGTGAACTCACTTCTCTTATTACTTAAGGCAGAACAATATTGGATAAAAATAATAATTTGATTAATACAAATATAGTTTTCTTTTATAAGACTATTCTAATTCAAAAATATACTTTATATGAATTAACAACACTATGAACTTTTTAGTAGCTAATCCTAAGAATTTTGAAGTACGGTTACTTGTCCAGAACCAGTTTTACCAAAATCGTATCATCATGATCGTCCATATTTAACAATAGTTTACGATGGATAATTCAATGGCTTGATCTTTTCAATCATCAAAAAGTAAGAAAACAAAACTGCATGGAGGGTGAATTATATAAATAACCAAACAGGTCCCTCTTTTTTTCTTTTCTGAATTCTTCAATTCATTCCTTAAATGGTGTATCTCAATTCTTAAATTTGAAAACTTGTTTTTTAAATCATCCTTAAAATCTACTTTTTCCAGATGTGCACTTCATTTCAATTCTACAAAATGTAAAAGTAATCACACGTGTTAACTACTCAACAATAATTTATGTCCTTATATTTATTTAAATCAATCTCAAGCCACAATACCGATAACAATATTTATATGTAATGCGAAAATTTTGGAAGGACTGAATAAATATGCAGCCGAAGATATGTGTGAAAGGAAATATGGACTGTGAATGTTGTTTATGGTTTAGATATAACATAAAAAATGAAAGAGTATCGTTATCGATGATTATTAAATTTCTTTTTTAGAATCCGTTGTAAGAGATACGTTGTAAATATTATGATAATATCGTTTTTGGCATTAAAATAAAGAAACTAAAGTAAAAGTCGGATTTGTAAGTATTTTGGAACATTTTTTGAAATAAACTTAAAAATTTATTGCATAAAAAATAAGTTATAATCGGGATATTTTGTAACAATATTGGTTCATCAGCAAAACCCAATATAAATCAATTCTATTTTGGATCAAGTTTTATGGTTTTTTATATAAGAGATGAGAAATGTTGAGTATTGTTGATAGCGAAGAAAGAATATTCCACATTCAACATTCAACATATTTCTTTGGCAATATACATTTTTTCTATTTAAGTGTTAATACTTTGTACATTGAGTATGAGTCGAATAATGTCTTCACAGTGTACCGTGTTTGATGGTATAGTGTAATGTCATGACAGTGTACTATGACTGTTGGTACAGTCTCGTGTCATAGACAGATTTGTATATATGAGCCAATTAGGCCCATTGTCTTGTAAATCTATTTATTTCATATAAATAGATTAGTAGGGCTACACAAAAACACAATCTGAAAATCTGTAACCCTCATCTATCATAGTGAAACACTTTTCTCTGGTGACGACTGTGGACGTAGACAGTTGTCGAACCACGTTAAATTCTGTGTTATTTTCTTTTGTACTTTTTATTTTGTTATGTGTGCTTGAGTCATTTGTGATAAATTGCATAGTGATTTTTAACAAATGATATCAGAGCCTAGGTTGTGAAATTAGGTTTTGCAATTAGGGTTTCACAATGGCGTCTACAACAACAAAATACATGATTGAAAAATTTGATGGGGGATCCAGCTTTGCATTGTGAAAGATTGAGCTAAAATATGCATTGGTACTGCAAGGGCTATGGAAGGTTGTTGAGAATAAGTTATCAGAAAAGATGAAAGAAGAGGAGATGCAAGATCTTCAAGAAATGGTTTTATGTTGGATTTTAATGAGTGTGAAAGACAATGTTCTTTGCGAGATTAGTGATGAGAAGACTGTTGTCTGTGCATGGAAGAAGCTAAGATATTTCTACTAAGAGAAATCAGTAGTAAACCGATTTGAATAAGCGCTTGTACGATTTCAGATTGAAAGAAGGTGTGTCTATAAGTGAAGACTTAAATAATTTTAAATCAATTATAATGGGCTTGGAGAAAATGGATATTAACATTGAGGATGATGATCAAGCTTTGTTTGTCTTGAGATCGTTACCAGCTCCTTATAAAAACTTCATAGATACCATAATGTATGGTAAAGATAAGTGATCGCTAGTAGATGTCAAAGAGGCGATGCAATCAAAAGAGTTGAGACAGTTCAGTCAGAAAATCAGGCTAAATGGAAAGGTCTTATGACTAGGGGAAGATCTGAAAGCAAAGCAAGTTATTTAAGAATGAAGAACTGGAGGTCCAAATTAAAGGTAAAGAACTCAAACTATTATGAATACGATAAGCATGGTTATTATAGGAGAGAGTGTCCCAAACTGAATGGTAAGAAGGGAAATGAAAATGAAAATGCAGCAAACATTGCTAAAGTGTGAACGATTCTCAAGACAGTGAAAACAGTGGTATAAGAGATGTATTGTCCGTGAGTTCAGATTGTGGGAAAAACTCTTGGTCACTCGATACTGGCGCTACATATCACGTGTGTCTGATCAAGAAGTGGTTTGATACTTACAAGGCAATGCAGGGAACTGCCTATTTAGGGAATAATCATTCGTTGCACGTTGGTGGTATCGGTAATGTCATAATCAATATGTTTGATGGGGTTGTGATAATTGTGACGTTCTTGAATGTTCTTGGGTTAAAGAGAAAACCGATTTCTCTTAGGACACTAGACTCTCGGGGTTACAAGTATCGTGCAGAAGACGATGTAATCAAAGTGACAAAATGCTCAAAAGTGTGTATGAAAGACAATTTACAGAAAGGGCTTTACATTCTCCAGGGTAGTGTTGTTATGGGTGATGCTGCAGTAGCATCATCAAGGAATAATATCCAAAGTTGGTAGGATCGAAATAAGTTTTAACATTGACATCTTGGTCACATGAGTGACAGAGGATTGACTGTTTTGGGAAAAATAGATTTGATCGATGATTATTCAAAGATGGTGTGGGTTTACTTTCTGAAAATGAAACATGATGCATATTCAACATTTTTCAAATGAAAGACGATGATTGAGAATAAAATAGGAAGAAAAATCAAACTTCCTAGGACAGATAATAGGTTAGAATTTTGCAGTCGTGATTTCAACGAGTTGTGCGAAGCTGAGGTAATAATGCGGCATCGCACTTGTTCCAGAACATCATAATAGAATGGGGTTGGAGAAAGAATGAACATAACGCTTTGTGATAAGGCACAAAATATGCTCTCGCATTCTGGTGTGAGATTTTCTCCATCAATAGCTATTGATTGTAAAAATTCTTTTAAGATTTGGTATAGATCATCGACTGATTACGAACAGTTGAGGGTGTTCGGTGTCCTGCGTATACTTATGTGAGAGATGGTAAGCTTGAGCCGAGGGCAAAAAGGTGTATATTTCTAGGATATGCTACTGGAGTGGAAGGATATAGGTTATGGTGTACCTCTCCAAAGTCTCTAGGTTTTCTAATCAGTAGGGTCGTGACTTTTAACGAGTTTGCTTTGATAGGTAGTCAGAAAGAAGTAAGATAAATTGTCAAATCAGGATCAGTTGTGAGTAAACAGGTGGGGCTTGAAGTAGAATCAGTTCCTAGCAGGTCTAGTAATTCGAGTGGTTCTAAGGTGGATCCAGAACAGAAGGTGAAGCGTCATTATCAAATGATAGTGACGATGATGCACCCAAACCAGAACAACAACTTTATAGTATAGCATTGGACATGGAAAGAAAAAAATATTAGACTTCTAAAAAGGTACGCGAATCTAGTTGCATATGCTCTATCAGTTGCAGAAGAAGTTGAGATGCAAAAACCTAATAGCTATAGGGAAGTTATAGCGAGTTCAGAGGCAGATCGATGGATTGGTACTATGGGGGGAAGAGATTGAATCTCTTCATAAGAATCAAACATAGAATCTTGTTGACTTGCCTAAAGGATAGAAGATAATAGTCAGCAAATGAGTGTTCATGAAAAAATAAAGTAATCCAGGGGTTAAGGCATCTTGATTCAAGGCAAGACTGGTCTCTAAGGGTTTTACTCAAAGGGAAGGAATAAATTTCAATAAGTATTTTCTCCAGTAGTGAAACATAGTTCGATTCAAGTTTTGTTAGCCATAATAGTTTTGCAAGATTTAGAACTTGAGCAGTTGGATGTGAATACTGCGTTTCTACATGATGAATTGGAGGAAAAAATCTACATGAGACAACCATAGTGATTTAACGAACCTAATATGGCGGACAAGGTTTGTTTGCTGAAAAAGTCAGTGTATGGTTTGAAACAGTCACATAGGCAATGGTACAAATGTTTTGATACCTTCATGTTATCAAAAGGGTTCACGAGGAGTCCATATGACAGTTTTGTGTATCATCAAAAGATGTCAGATGCTTTTTATGTTTACTTGTTGTTGTATGTGGATGATATGCTTATTGCTACTTGTAGTATGTCACACATTGTGTAGGTAAAGAAGCAGCTTAGTGCCGAGTTTGAGATGAACGATCTGAGTAGAGCAAAAAAGATTCTTGGTATGAAAATTATTATGAACAGAAGTGTAGGATAATTATACTTGTCCCAACGAAACTACATTAAGAAAATACTACAACGATTCAATATGTTTGATGCTAAAGCAGTTAGCATCCCGTTTGCTACTCATTTCAAATTGTCTGCAGCAGGAGCAGCCAAGGACGAAGCTGAGTTGGAACAAATATCAAAGGTTCCATATTCAAGTGCAGTTGGTATTATAATGTATGCTATGGTATGCACACGTCCTGATATTTCACATGCGGTTATTGTAGTTAGCAGATACATGGGATGTCATGGGAAAAAAACATTGGCAGGCAGTGATATTAATACTTTGGTATCTTAAAAATACTGCAAATGTTGACTTAACTTTTAACAAGACCGATATTGTTGGATCGTTGAATGATATTACAAAATAAGTGGTTGGTTTTGTTGATTCTCATTTTGCAGGTGATATGGATAAAATGAGATATCTGACAGGATATGTATTTACTCTAGCTGGGAGTGCGGTAAGTTGGAAAGCACAGTTGCAATCTACTCTAACTTTGTCTACAACAGAAGCAGAGTATATGACGGTAACATAATCAGTTAAAGAGGCAATATGGTTGCAAGGTTTGGTTGGAAATTTGGGCTTGGATATGACTACTACAAAAGTGTTTTGTGACAGTCAAAACGCCATACACCTTATAGGGAACCAGATGTACCACGAGCGTACAAAGTACATAAATATCATGTATCATTTTATTCGTGATATATATCAAAGAGAATTGTGATGTGAATAAAGTGTCTACACGCGATAATTTTAAAAATATAATGACCAAAGCAGTATCAGTTTAAAAATTTAGGGAATGCCTAAATTGGATTGGTGTTCGCGGTATAGAGTGAATTTCTTAAGGGCATTTGTGAGTAAGAAGAAGAGCAGTTTCTTTGTTGATAGTGAAGAAATGGTATTCCCCTCAAGAGGAATATTCCACATTCCACATTCAACATTCAACATAGTTCTTTGGCAATATACACTTTTTCTATTTAAGTGTTAACTACTTTGTATGTTGAGTATCAGTCGAATAATGTCTTCACAGTGTATCGTGCTTGATTCTACATTGTAATGTCATGACAGTGTACCGTGTTTACTGGTACAGTCTGGTATCATAGACAGTTTTGTGTATATGAGTCTATTGTCTAGTAAGTCGATTTATTCCATATAAATCGATTACTATGGCTACATAAAAACACAATCTGAAAACCTATAACACTTTTCTATTATAGTAAAACATTTTTCTCCGGTGGTCCCGTAGACGTAGACAATTATCGGAACATCGATATATATTATCACGCATCACAACTAATAAGATATGTTTGAATTTTGATCATTTGGCCACCTAGTTCAAGAGCTATCTCGAAAACTCTAATCTTCCAATAAATCATGACTTTGAAATGAGTTTATGACCAACTATTCCAGTACCCGTCTTTTTTAACAGCCACGGTCCCTATTCACATGATTTTCATATTCTATTTTTAATGAAATGTTCGATAAAAAATAAATATAAAATTGATAAAAATATGATGTTTTGATAAATTTTTAAATATTTAAATAACGGATGAATCAACGTTGATTGACGAAACTATATACTGCTTTAAAATATAATTTTGGGAAATTGTACTTAAAGTACCCACTCAACTATTCAATTGTCACTTACCACCCAAGGTTTGATCAATTGTTACTTAATACCCAACTCAACTACCTTATTGTCACTTACAACCTTATATTATTTTATATTATTTTAATACCCTAACTACCCTTAACCCACTATATAAACATAATTTTCTGTTTTCTTTCTATTTTTTTATAGCTTTTTGAAGATTTTTTTTAGCCGCTCTAACCACCTAACCGTACCAACCACCACGAGACCGGTTGAAATCACATTTTCCGGTGATCGGAAGCTGCTAAAGGTTTGTTTCTTTATATAGGTTGTTGTGTTAGACCTGTCTAACCTCTGTTTTATACGTACAGGAGCTGATCGTCGCTTTTTGGAATCTTATAGCTTACAAGTAATCGTGTTGCAAGCTTTTTAGGTAATTACCTACCGATTTCGAAGTTTTTTATTGGTTTTCTCTATTGGAATAGGTTCTGTTCTACTGTTTTTAGATGCCATTGCCTGATTTCGAGCTTTTCTCTGTTTTTTTTGTTATAGTGATCTGTTATTGTTTAGTTAATATTGTTCGTTATATAGTTATGTCCTTGTTGTCTTATATTATATTCTAATTTGGTAGTGCTTTAGTTTTGTCTTGAATGTGTAGATTACGAGTTTTTAGGTCAATTAGAGTATTGTATTTCGAAACAAATATCATGACTTTTTTTACATAGAAATATCAGGACAGGATGCAAATAACTCTATGTAGGTATAAACAATTCGCAAGATAGGATGCGAATTGTTTGATGCAGTAGTAAATAATTTGCATATAGTTTTTGTGACTAATAACAAATATCAGGAATTTTTTTAACTACAAATATCAGGACAAGATGCGAATAGCTCGTTGTAGGTATACACAATTCGCAAGATAGGATTCGAATTTTTTGATGCAGTAGTAAATAATTTAACAACATAGTTTTTGTGACTAATAACAAATATCAGGACTTTTTTTACCTACAAATATCAGGACAAGATGCGAATAGCTTGTTGTAGGTATACACAATTCGCAAGATAGGATGCGCATTGTTTGATGCAGTAGTAAATAATTTAACAACATAGTTTTTGTGACTAATAACAAATATCAGGATTTTTTTTACCTACAAATCTCAGGACAAGATGCGAATAGCTCGTTGTAGGTATACACAATTCGCAAGATAGGATGCGAATTGTTTGATGCAGTAGTAAATAATTTGCACATAGTTTTTGTGACTAATAACAAATAACTTGTATTGTCCAGGGTAAGAGATGTCTAAATCACGAGTTTGTATTTTTAAATATGGTCACCAAACTGCAATTGTGCCTTTCACGGAGTTTGAAAGCTTCGAAAGTATCCAAGCTTATGTAGAGAACACATGGGAGGAGCTTGCCACAGGTGACTACCTAATTACTTACTCCTGCGGGGATCACAATAATTGTTTCTTTAATAACCAGAATGATTTTGTTGGGTTGGTGTTATATCTTGATCTGGAGCGTTTAAAACGTGTTAGTTTTCTCATAGAACAACACGTCTTCGATAAGGGTTCTGGTAATAAAAGTTATGTTGATAAGAGCTCTGGTGGTAAGGATTGTGGTGTAAAGCGTAAAGAGTGTAGCTTGATTTTGGGAGAACCATCTCTTGATCAACTAGTTAGCGGGGAGAGTAGTAATGGTTTAGTTAACTCTGATCAGAGGAAAAAACAACTTGCTACTGCTGGTTGGGCTGATGCTATTACAGGAGTGGGTCAAGCTTTTGAAGAAGGTGCTGCCGGTCTGAGGGTATCTTTGTGCAAGTTTGCGTTAGAGCATGGTTTTTCTTTCAAATACCTGCACAACACAACAAATAAGATCACTGCTTATTGTGAAAATAAGCTCACAAACGGGTGCAAATGGAGGGTTTATGCATCTATTGACTCAAGCACCGGCCTTATGACGATCAAGAAGTATGTCTCGTACCATACTTGCAGTCCTGTTTTCTCCCAGAAGCATAAGCATAAGCGGCACAGGCATTTGACATCAGATTGGATTGCAGAGGAAATTCAGGATTCTCTCCGGACCTGCCATTCGTTGACAGCCAAAACCATACAATCGACTGTCAAACAAGATTACGGTCTTGACATCTCTTATCGTTTGTCATGGAATGCTTTAGAGAAGGCTAAGAGGGGAGTTTTTGGAGATAGCTCAAGTTCTTTTAGTTTACTAAGCGGATACTTCAAACGCTTGAAGAGCCGGGATATTACTTCCGACTGCCAGTTGGAGTTGTCAGCTGGAAACTGATTCAAGCACCGTTTTGTAGCATTCGGTTCGTCCCTTCGAGGTTTTCATTCATGCCGTCCAATGTTGTTTGTCGATGGAACCCACTTATATGGCAAGTACAAGGGTACATTGCTCACTGCTGTAGCAAAGGACGGAAACAACGGTTAGTTACATTTATCTAATTAATCTGAACGATGTTTTTGTGTGAAAATCCTGATGCAATTCGCATCAGGTGATGCGAATTAAGCAGTGTTGTGATCCTCACATTTCGCATTTGAGACTGCGAATTAGGTATTATCTGAGTAAACTGTACTTACATCGCAGCTTGAGTTACAAACAATTCGCATGACAAGCTGCGAATTGTTTGTATGAGCAATTAAAATGTCACACATAATTCGCATGGAAAGCTGTGAATTGTTCCATGACAGCATGTGAATTGCTTACAATTTTTAAACGTTTGCATACTATTGTAGTGTTCATTTGATCTGCCTTTTTCC
Source organism: Limnanthes douglasii subsp. nivea (assembly GCA_036936605.1). NCBI lineage: Eukaryota > Viridiplantae > Streptophyta > Magnoliopsida > Brassicales > Limnanthaceae > Limnanthes > Limnanthes douglasii. The sequence goes on from JAUPFV010000001.1 coordinate 370,880,535, forward strand.
AGGACTATTCCCTGTTGCTGTTGGTGTAGTTAGCATTGAAGATTGGGACAATTGGATATGGTTTTTGGGGTGTTTGAAACCACATTTGCTGGATCGCCAGATCACATTTATTTCAGACCGTCATTCTGGTATCGTTAATATTGTTTATGTCTTGTATCCAAACTGCTATCATGCGTACTGTTATTTCCATCTCATGCAGAATTTGAAAGCCAAACTGGAACATACTAACAGGGAGTATAAAAAAAGGATGTTGAGTTTCTTCCATCGTCTTGCTTATGCTCCCAGTCAAGAGCTTTTTAAAGATATACTAACAGGTTTTCTATGTGAAGGTGGTGAGAGAATGAGTGATTTTCTTGCAAATTTACCCCCTGAAAAGTATGTGCAGGCTTACGTAAAAGGGAAGCGATACGGCTCTATGGATTCTACCGCAGCTGAATTGTTTAACAGTCAGATTAAAAAATATTGCGGCTTACCAATTGTTGAGTTTATTGATTGGATTATAGTCTTGCTTATGACTCAAATTTCACGGAGATACGAAGAAGGTGTCAGCTGGAGTACTAATTTGGTTCCCGAGTACGAGAATAAGCTAAAGCAGAATGTTGACATGTGCCGAACTTGGGTAGTACGTAAGTCCTCTTCCGCCATGTTCGAAGTCTTTTCGAATCCTGTGGCTGTTGTTAATCTGTTGGATTTCAAATGTTCATGCAGATCATGGCAACAAGAGTGTTTTCCATGTTCTCATTCTCTAGCGGCATTACAATACACCGACCAAGATCCATTGACTGTAATAGAACCCTTCTTTACGGTTAAGAATTACAGGGAAAGTTACTCTTTCAGCATACCAGCTATAACTGATTTCGGCGAAGGGTCCAGCGCTAACGATCCTTCTTTTGTTGAAGTTCTGCCTCTGAACGTTAAGAGACGCTCCGGAAGGCCTAAGAAAAAGCGAATCCCTTCTAGAGGAGAAATCTCAACCAAGAAGTTGAGGTGTGGCCGATATTCGAAATCAGGCCATAACCGGAGGACTTGTGATGTTCCAGTTTAAGGACAATTCTGGTTGGCCATATCACATTTATTTTTGTAGTACAGTTATTATTCTGTACAGCAAACTAAACATTCATACATTCATGTGTTTTTGTATTGCTATTATTGGAGTTGTAAGCATTTCGCATCCTGTGTTGCGAATTATGTACAATATGTTGGTATATTGTTACAAACATCTATCAGGATTACATGCGTTTTTATGTGAAATTTCACCAGGATGCGAATCGCTAGTAAAATCATATCAAACATTTATCATATCAAACGTTTCGCATGATAGGCTGCGAATTAGGGCCAGAATTATGATGCGAATGGAGAACAATTAGAAGTCCTGATATTTGTCATATGATAAGCTGCGAATTGTGCTTTAATAAAAATACCAGGATATTCAATAAGGTTGAAAATAAGTAATATAGCAGGTTAACATGCGAATGATGTGCAAAATGTATTTGGATGCGAATCGTTTATATCATTGAAACTCTGTAAACAAATTGGATTACAAAAAAGAGGATTACAATATTTTCATGCACTAACAACTGTTTACACATATCACTACAAGCTACTGGTGCTAGTTAGTTGCATTCCAAAAAAACAAAAAACAAAAACCAACTCTAGCAGTTGGTAGAGGATTCATCACCATCTTTTTCCTCTTTCTCCTCTTTGTGCTGATCAGCTTTGTCTTTCTCCTCTTTCTCTTCCACTTTCTCTTCAGCTTCAATATCTACGTCCATCATGCTTAAAATTTTTGTCCTTGATGGACCAGCTTCGTCTTCCCTCTTCCTTTTGTTGTTTCGAACCTCTGCCGTTTTAGGTTGCACCTTTTCTGGCTGAGGTGCAGTAGGAAGCATTGGAACTTGTTCTGGCTGAGGTTCAGCAGCAACCAGTGGAACAACTTCCACTGGTTGAGAGTCAGCAGAGTAGTAGTCATCATACATGTCTAGTTCGAAGACAGAGACTGGGCTGGGGGGTGGTACTGCTGGCATGATCAACTCATCACTCCAGTTAACGGTTAAAGATGACCAGGAGTCACCCAGAGAACCGAGTGAACCAGAGTTTGAGTATGAGGTGGTGGTGGAAAAATACATGACTGTTTGAATTCGAAGAGAAGAAGAGGTGTTTTTAAAAAAATATGGAGTTTGGTGTAAAATTAGCCTCTGGTTACTAGAGGTATTTGTAGGGAAATGAGGTAATCATTACATAGCCTCTATGTCCAATCAGCATTTAATGAATTATGTACTTGATTAGATTGTTTTTTGTGTGCTCAATGGAGAAAACGTTTACCAAGGCATAAGCCACAGCCTGTTCGTATCCTTGTACTTTATATTTTTGATTTTTTTATTTCTGCACCAGGCTGCGAACTGATTGTAAGGTGGTATACCAGGCTGCGAACTGTTTTGTGTAGTGATAAGCATCTATCTGGTTAGGCTGCGAACTATTTGATGATAATTTAGGCTGTGAATTATTTGTTGTGGAATTATTAGGCTGCGAATTATTTGATAAATAAGCATCTATCAGGTTAGGCTGCGAACTGTTCATACATACCAGAGATTTGCTGCGAACTATAAGCTAAGGAATATTCAAATTTCTGAAAATGTAATTTGTTTATGTATGCACAACAAAACTGAAAATTACAACATATGTATTTACAAGCAACAAATGTATTTACAAGCAATACATGAATCAGCCATATGCGATGCGGTCTTTGTCATTTAAAAAGTAATAAAACATTTCTGCTCTGAAGGCAGTTACCATATCTGCATCGTATTTTTTCTGCACTGATCCATGCTCGATAATATCTCTTGCATATTTGCAGACAAAGATACCACAGTCCAGGGTGCCTCGATTTTGTTGTGGGATGCCTCTTTCCGCTTTCACCTTCCACCCTGTAGTATATTTAGGTAGGAATTCTCTATCCAACAAATATTTGATCTGTGTATAATAATTAGTGTTAGGAATAAGCACAAAAACAAAAACAGTTGGTGACATACAATTCGCACCTTAAGCTGCGAAATATATGACAACAATTCAACATAATTCGCACCTTAGGCTGCGAATTGTATGACAACAAATCCAACATGGGCATGTCACACGATTCGCAGCTTAAGCTGCGAATTATTTGATATGCAAATGCCCCGTTCAACAGAATTCGCATCATATGCTGCGAATTGGGTTATGGATAGGCTGCGAAAAGCAATTGATTTACTCACAATTCGCAGCTTATTAACCAGAACACAACTTAAAATGTGTTTAAATTTAAGTGTATAGTTTGGAATATATACCAGCAGTGCAGGTGTCCTTGTGGTGTGGTCTATGGCTTTAAGCTTAGGCAGAAGGGGATTGTAGTTTGAAATTGTCCTGGTGTCGATGTCAATGACGAGAAACATCCAGTGGTTTACAGTGTCCTTCATCTCGGTGCATACTGGAACCATGATGATGTTGGCATCTTTGCGCCCCATTCTAAAAGCCATGTCCACCAAATTTTCTACTTGCCAGCCTGCTTTCATTTGATGCTGCATCCAAGCAAGAGTATATTAAAATGAGAACATTTTCTGAAAACTTTGTTCAATTTACCTGAGCTAAACTTACCGCAGTCATGCCCGAAATCAGTACGGCGTCATGATGCTCTCCTTTAGCTTTAGTGCATGGAACTTTGAAGTCTGCATCTTCAAGAATCTTTCGAATCCAAGCATCGATAACCTAACAAAGGAGTTGTAGATTTATGTTAAATATACAATACATATTTGAAACATTGAAAATAGAATTGGTTGACAATTGGATACCTTTACGTCCAGCTCCAGTTCTAAAGGTAGTGCCATGGCATCACTCGCTTGCACCCTGATTCCGTATGTAAACTTAGACTCTGGTAACTGCCATACCACTGGATCAGGGGTGTCGCTCTCGTAGGCTTTAACTAACTGTATTTTGTGGTATTCTGCCACATCGATACGGTCAGTTGCTTTTGTTTTCTTTGGTCAGTCGCTGTATTCTACTACTGGCGGTTCCCGTATTGTTATTACGAACTCTTCTTTTTCCTCTGCCACTTGAGGCTGCGTTTGTGTCAGTAGAGTAAAACTTGGCTCCTCTATCTCTTTACTGGGCTCGAGCTTAGTAACTAACAAAAATCAAAAGTAGAAGGGAGTCATTAATTATAATTGCAACGACTCCAAACAGTTCGCATCTTAGGCTGCGAACTATTTGGTTATAGTCTAATAAATTTATTAGTATCTATCAGGGTAGGATGCGAACTGTTCGAGGTTACACTGAACAGTTCGCATCCTACCCTGATAATCATTTGTAATACCCCAATCAGTTTTCTAACACAAGTCTCATGTTATGATGCGAAATCATTATAAGTAGGCCTTACCGCACGGTCAGCGACAACCAATGCCGTTGACTTGTTCGGCATAGGATCTGGATCGTGTCGGCAGAAATCATTAAAGTCATCATCCGACATGTTCTCCAAAGACCGTTGTATTATAGAATCGTAATATACATTATCAATTTCATTTAAAAATATCTGTGAAACTTGAGTGTAAATACCATCAACAAAAGCATCGGGTAAACCTACTGTGTTATTGTGGAACTCTGGAGCTTGCAGTTGATTTGTTACCGGGCCTACAGTTTCACCTTGGCTTAGTAATTCTGACTTTGTTGACAGCACCGTTGCTCTTTGGGGTTCCACCGAAGAAGTGGTGTTGTCTTCTAAGGATGGTCATTCATGGTTGAGTAGTTCCGTCTTCTCACCGGGATGGACAGGTTCTGACTCTTAAGGTGCTATCTCTTGAGTTAGCCTTTCTCTCTTCGCCAAGGTAATCTGTTGCTGCTATTGTTGTTCTTGTTGTCCTTGTTGCTCTCGTTGTTGTTCTTGTTGCCGGTCTTCGTGTTGAACTTGTTGTTGCTGGTGGTGTTCTTCTTGTTGTTGTTGTTGGTGTTGTTGTTGCTGGTGGTGTTCTTCTTGATCTTTCTGTTCGTGTTGTTGTTGTTGTTCTTCTTGTTCTTGCTGTTGGTGTTGTTGTTCTTCTTCTTCTTATTGTTGCTGTTGGTGTTGTTGTTGTTGTTGTTCTTGTTGCTGTTGTTCTTGTTGTTGTTGTTCTTGTTGTTGCTGCTAGTCCTGCTGTTGTTGTTGTTGTCTTTCGGTCTCCTGTTTCATACAAAAATCCAAAAAAACAAAAGGGTGGAAGGGTTAAGCATAAGTTAAACATTGTTGAGCACGGTTCGCATGCTTACATGATATTTGTGTTGTACATTCCGAACAATTCGCAGCTTAAGCTGCGAAACGTTTGGACAGGACTACACAAGAGTCCTGATATTTGTTTGATAACATCATATCATCCACTTACATTATCTACCTCCTCTGTCTGTGTCTCCATGATGTCCATCTCTACAGATTGTACCGGTATGGGTGAATGGTTGGCATCATCGTCCCTTTCTTCTGGCAGTACTCCATCAGCATGGTGCTGATCAGCATTAGACACGAATGCTTGCTGATCAGTGGATTCTTCTCTGTCTGGAAGTGCTGCTGGTACCTGCTCTATTGGGATTTCAATCCGGCAAATTGGCTGAGAGATAACATTGTGGAGTTGTTGTGCTTCAAGTTCCGCTATCTTGCATGTCAATTCTTTAAGCTGCAAAAATGATAGCAAACTTTTTATAAACATATTAAGTGCTGACTGTAGTGATTATTTAAGGTTCAAGTCATACTTACTTCTCTGGCCTGTTTTTCTATCTTTCTCTCGTACTTGTTCTTGTCGGCGTATGTCTTCAAACACTTTGATTGAGCAACAATTGCAGAAATCTCGGGGTTAGGACCTCTATGTTTGAGTACATAATCACCGATTGTTTCACTCATACTGGTTGTGTCGTCGTCGGAGGGCTCCTGCCTGGATTTGCCTTTTGGTTGTGGTGGAATCGTTTGCTTGGGGAGTCTTGGTGGTGGAATCGTTGACTCCGGTGGTGTTGGTTGTTCGAGTCTGGGAGACATCACCTTATTCATTACATTCTGTGATGCTCGTCTCCTTTGTTTTGGTTTTGATGCTGTGCTTTTCGTCCTCTTCCTTGGTCTTTCTTCCGGTGAAGTAGAAAAGGTTTCTGCATCTTCATTATCTTCTCGTTCTCCGAAAGCTTCACTTTCAGCCTCGGTAAGCTGTAATGGACCTTCTAAAACCTACCAACAGAGGCACATGTAAGTAAATTAATTGTTTCGAAAGTATGAGGGTGTAGACAAACAAATTGTTTTTTAGAAACAGTTCGCATCATATGATGCGAAATGTGTGATTTTAATCATGTTAGAGTTGCAAAGAATTCGCATGCTGAGCTGCGAAATGTGTGTGGGACAATATGCTGCGAACTATGTGTAAAACATATGCTGCGAACTAAGTGTAAACCACATGCTGCGAACTAAGTATTTATGTCAGGCTGCGAAAATGATTGATGCATGCAGAGTTGCGAAATGTGTGTAAAACTATATGATGCGAACTGTGTGGAAAAAGAAGCTGCGAAGTAAAATTCATATCAGGCTGTGAAATGATTGATGCATTTTTCTAAGCAAAACGCATGATATGCTGCGAACTCTATGCACCCCCAGTTCAATACATATATAAAGCTTATACTTGGTCATTATCCAGCAAGGGTGTTCTAAGAAGATATGTCATGGTTGATGCTTGACACTCTAACCCCAACCATTTGAAAAACCTTGGTATCGAGGTTGGCTTCGCTACCTCGTGGCCGATTGTTGTGTGCTCTATGATGAAGGGCTGCATGGGGACAGATTTTATCAACACGATGCTATGTACATAACTAATTTTTATATTGAATAGATCAATCTTACAACTACAAGGGCGACGCAGCCGACGACTTTATCAGCTCTTTCTATTGCTAAGCAACTCCTGATAGACTGTCGAAGCTTGTATAGTATTGATCTAGCCCAGTCATAATTGTTTATTCTGTTGAGGTCTTAAACGTAATAAACCGTGCTCCAGCCCAGGATATCTCCAGATACGGAGTAGAATAGTGTGGAGCACAAAAACAATATCAACAACCTCGCAACATCTTCCAACTCATGCTCCCCTCCTTCGTTTATGGCCTTCTCTATACCCTCCTGTAAAACCAATGACAACATGCTATGTTAGAAATGTACAGAATCTTGCTTTATAAAGATGAAGTCCATTTTAGACGTACCTTTATAATGGCATTTGTTATTGTTTTGGTATTACTAGCTGATACTTTCCTACCAGTTTTACCCATGAAGTATTTCTTCATCATCCTTGATTCGTCCTCCTCGCCGGGTGCATACTTGTTGTGAAAAGCTCCGGTTTTCGTTAGTGGCATTTTCTCGGTGCCATGCCTCAACCCGAATATGATCTTGACATCGTTCTCAATTAGCTTTACATACTTGCTGCCAATCCTAAAGGCGTCTCTATCCACAGAGAATTGCTCGATGATATACTGAATGATTTGGTAGAATTTTTTCCTTGGCAACTCTGCCTCATTACGGATTTGGAACGCCGTTTTCAGAAGTGTGTAGAAGGGTGTGTTTCTTGCAGCTTCAATGTGGGCCCTTGTAATACGCATGTCTTAGAGTAGCTTTAGAAGGCTCACCAACCTTGATCTGTAGTAGCTAGGTTTTGTTGTCATACTTTCTGCACAAACACAAATCAGTTGGAGTGTCACAAATAATTCGCATCACAAGCTGCTTAACATGGCACGAACAATTCGCATGCCAAGCTGCGAATTGCATACATATAAATATTGTTTTAACAGACAATTCGCAGCCTTGGTTGCGAATTGTTTGTAAATAAATGACATAAACATACAATCGAGCTGCGAATTGCTTGCATAATGGGTGATCAGGATGCGAACTGTTACACTTTTTACATGCACGTTGCAGGGATCTGGGAATTATTGAACAAACACCAAAATCAACAATGAACTACCTAATGCAGATCTAACATACATAATATTTCTCAGGAAAGTATTAGTATTACATACAACTAAAATTCTATCCTGCCTTCGACGATAAACCCATAAACTGAGCAACTATCGTCAGTAGATACTTCATTCTAGTATAAAAAGCAACGCCTATCGTGAATTAACAGAAAAAAGTGGTTCAAATTCGTCAAAAACGCAAAAAAAGTACACTTTCCACGATAATGCATACCTGTTAAATTTCACCGGTCGGAGAACGAGATTGAAGCTTTCAGAGACGACTTCACGACAACTTTGTCGAACAGAAGGTGTGCAGTCTGAGTGAGTAAAAGACGCTGACCGGTGCGATAGTGTCGAAGGTGCGAACGGTGAGAAGCTGTAGGGTTTTTGGGTTTGAGAGAGAGAGAGTATCACGAAGTCGAACGATTTTCTGGTGGTTTCTAAAATTAGACTTTTGCGTTTGTTTAGGGTGATAGGAAAGTGGAAAAAGTGGGTTGAAATTGAAAAATTGGTATATATAGTGGAAGGGTATTTTTGTCCATAATATTAGTCTGGGTATTAAGTAACACTATGTTAAATTTGAATACTGTCGGATAATAAGATAGTTGAGTGGGTATTTTTAGATACTTTTCTCTATAATTTTTATGATAAACAATTATTTAATACATTTTTTAGTAGAGGGGCCATATGCCTTACCTACACGTTAAAACCGTCACTCACTTGGTCACACTAACGGCTGAGGTTTGGAGTTTGGACTCCTTGATATCTCCATTTTTAAATTATTTAAAATAAAAAGCAGACGAGTCATACTATTTTAATATTAAATCAATGTTTTAAACATGCCGAGGGAGAATGGGTTTATTATAATATTTTTATTTATGAATATGACTAGATTCTTCCGATGAAGACGATGCATTAAAACAAACTCTCTCTTCCTCTCTCTCTCTGAATTTTTTTTAGTAGTGATGGAAGTGAGCTTGCAGGTGCATAAACCATTGAGTTTCAGAGCTTTTTCTCCGGAGAGAGATCGATTGAAGACTACCGTGTTTCTTCGCTCTTCTTCTCGACCAAGAAATGCTCAATTCTCTTCTGTAAGCTCTTTCGGTTGTTGATTAAGTATACAAATGATCTTAGTCTAGTGGTTACAATGCCATGTTTGTAATCGTATTGCTTTGAACTTTGTGCAAATTGTAGAAATTGTCTTAATTGTTGTTGATTGGAACTGTGTGTGAGTGAGTAAGAGCCAGTATGTGTCGATCAAAAATGGCAAGTCAAATTAGGATTGTCGTTTTGGTAGTATAGTGATTAAATCAGAATTTAAGAACGAATCGGTGTGGTTTAACTTTTGATTATATTGGCTTCTCGAATTTTGAACCCTGGATTGTCGTTCTATCCGTTCTTAGATGTGTGGTGTGGTCATTGTAGCTAAATCTAGTGAGGTTTTTCTATTCGATTGAGAGATGGAACTTTACACAATAAATTCGATCAAATTGCATTTGAGATCACTTTTAGTTTATTTTTCTTTGGGGTAATTTGGTTTCAGCTAACTACATGGAGCAGTCACTGCTCGTCGAGCAGGGTTCCACACAGAATTGTTTCAAGTGCAGGTTGATTGTGATCTTTAATCTATTTTGCATTGAGATTTTTATAGTTAATTCGACTAGTTCTATTGAATTAATACAAGTCTGTGGTCTTGTAGATTTTTCGCGGAGAAAACATGGAAAATCTTCAAGACCAAGGTCTAAAAATCCGGTTCCAAAGGGTTTTGTGCCAAAAGTACAGGCTGGAACTAGCATCCAGAAAAGAGAGCTCAAGAATGATGGCGAAAAAGGGGGTACCAGTGCCACCACATCAGCGGAACTAACAGGGACTGAGAAGAAAAATCAAGCTAGTGTCGATACCAAGCCAAAAGTATCAGTTGAACATTCTTGGGTGAGTCTTGATGGTGAGGAAATCATTGATGAAGATAAAAGGGAAAGGAATGAAATACCACAAAAAACTGAGGAGTTAACAGTTAGCAATCAAGTTACTGAAAATGGAAGGATTGAAAGGACAGATGATGACGTGGCTGTGTCCGGGGTGAAAGAATCATCTTTCGGTAATGATTTTCAGAGTGTAGATGGTACATTAGCTTTTGAATTTGGACATAATCTCGAGAATGGGGTCGATGAGTTAGTTTCAAAGGGAAAGCATCCAGCTGTTACCGAGACCAATGACACTGCAAGAAAAGCTTCTCTAAAACTAAAGTTGGAGATGGAGGCAAATTCACATAGAGAGAAAATTGAGGCACTTGCTGAGGAAAATTTCTCTAAGGGGATCAAAATGTTTGTTTACCCAATAGTTGCTAAACCTGATGATGATTTAGAAGTGTTCCTTTATAAAAGTCATTCTACTCTGAATAATGAGCCAGACGTTTTCATAATGGGGGCTTTCAATGACTGGCGGTGGAAATCCTTCACTATAACATTGAGTAAGACCAGTTTAAAGGGAGATTGGTGGTCTTGTCTTATTCATGTTCCCAAGGAAGCTTATAAGATGGACTTTGTCTTCTTTAATGGGCAGAGTGTCTACGAAAATAATGATGGAAACGATTTTCACATCCCTGTGGAAGGTAAGATGGATGCCTCTTCATTTGACGATTTTCTACTTGAACAGAAACGAAAGGAACAAGAAAGACTTGCTAAGGAGCAAGCTGAAAGGGAAAGGCTAGAGGAAGAAACAAGGAGAAGAGAAGCAGAGAAGGCAGCAAGTGAAGCTGCGAAGGCACATGCAAAAATGGAAACTGATAGGAGGAGAAAGCTTGTACAAGAGGTGATGAAAAAAGCTGTGAGGTCATCCGAGGGAATCTGGTATGTAGAACCTAGTGAGTTTAAGGGTGAAGACAAGGTAAAGATATTTTACAACAGAATATCAGGTCCTCTTGCTTATTCTAAAGAGCTCTGGATTCATGTGGGGTACAACAACTGGGCCAATGGGTTGTCTATTGCAGAGAAGCTCGTAAGCTGTGATGTCAAGGATGGCGATTGGTGGTTTGCTGAAGGTAGGTGTTAATGTTTTGCCATTTTTTTTCATGTCGGTGTGGTGCCTATTATTACTTATTCTATGTCAATAGGGTAGATATCATATGGAGTTAATTTTATGAGAACTGATCATTGGAGTTGAAATTTCTTTTATTTGCGTCACACTATAAAGAAAAGTGATTCTGGTGATCGATGGGATGCTTAAAGCAATTCGTTTAACTACATAACAAGTAATGCATATATGTTCTCCTTGCAGCGCATTTTTATTTTTCTCCAAGGAACAAAGGTGCAATGAATTTTGCTTTTTAAATTAATTAGATTGTGGGTGAAGAGTTTGAAGTACAGTCATACTGACAGCAAATTTGAGCCAATTATGGCTGCATGAATGGTGAGCAAAACATTTGGCTCTCTTAGCATTGGTTACTGAAGTTGTGAGATTTAACCTCCACCAAACGTTATAGTCTTATTGCACTTGCTATTTTTGGTAGTTATAAGTATTTTCTTCTGTATTTGTTGCCTCTGCTGGACTTTCTTTATATTGCAATACTAGCTTGGTCTAGTTGATTGAGTAACTTGTGAAATTTGATTCTTCTAATTATTTCTGAAAGCCTGAACAGGGAGACCCTCTGAAAAATCTATTTCTCTTCTTCTTTTTCTCTTCAGGTGCGAAGAACTTGCATAGAGTGTTATTATACTGCACTAAGTTGATAGTATATAATGTGTTATCTCATCTGCAGTTATAGTACCTGATCGCGCCCTTGTATTGGATTGGGTCTTTGCTGATGGCCCTCCTAATGGTGCCAATGTGTATGACAATAACAATCTTCAAGATTTCCATGCAATTGTCCCTAACTGTGTTCCTGAAGAACTGTACTGGGTTGAAGAAGAAAACCAGTTATTTAGGAAATTGCAGGAAGAGAGGAAAAGGCAAGAGGAAGCTCTACGTGCAAAGGTCAGTCTACAACCAAATGACACTCAGAAAGAGTCGATTGAAACCACAAGATTTACTTTCCGTGATTGTTATGTTTAAGTGTTAACTTTCAAGTTGTGCCTAAAAGGTTGCACAAAAAATGTAAGGCGTGTTACAGATTAATGTCCCAGCAGCAGCTAACCACCGCCTGATTATCTTTATCATGTAGAAATTTATTATTTGTTCTGTTGCTTGCTTTGCAACTTTCTTGAGTATTCATCTTGTCACAGGCAGAAAGAACTGCATGTGTGAAAGCTGAAACAAAGGAAAGAGCACTGAAAAGGTTTCTGCTGTCCCAGAAGCATATTGTTTACTCGGATCCTTTCGATGTTCAAGCAGGAAGCACCGTGACTATTGTTTACAACCCTGCCAGTACAGTTTTAAATGGAAAATCTGAAATTTGGCTCAGATGTTCGTTTAACCGTTGGACTCACCGTCTGGGTCCTTTGCCACCTCAGAAGATGGTGGCTGCAAATAATAATTCTCTCGTCAAAGCAACTGGTCAGCTTTCATATAATCTTCTTGGAGAATAGTTTAATACATCTGAGCAATTTAATTAGTCATTTAGGCATGCACAAATGTGCCCGTACATCTATGCATGTATTGACCTAATTGTGTGCCTTTGTGTGCTTTCATAGTCAGGGTTCCGTTGGATGCATATATGATGGACTTTGTATTCTCCGAAAGGGAAGATGGTGGAATTTACGATAACAACAATGGTATGGATTATCACTTACCTGTGACTGGAGGAGTTGTGAAGGAGCCACCTATGCATGTGGTGCACATTGCTGTTGAAATGGCACCTATTGCCAAGGTAATTCTTGCTAGGTCCTCTAATTTTTCTACAGTTATAGATGGACTTGTTTAACATGTTTAGAATGCAAAGATCTGCTGGTGAGCCTTTTTACTTGTAGTAGGGAATAAGAACTTCTATTCCCAGCGTGTGAGTATGTTATGTATGATGCATTATGGTTGTGCCTAACATGTCCTGCAGGTTGGAGGCCTGGGTGATGTAGTCACTAGTCTATCCCGTGCTGTTCAGGAATTAAACCACACTGTTGATATCATATTCCCAAAGTATGACTGTATGAACCATAGCCATGTAAGACCACCATTACTATTTCTAGAAATTCCATATTCTCTTTGTACTAGGGTAGTGATCTTTGTCCCATAAATTTTCATTTCTTCAACCTCTTGGTAAACATGGCAGGCATCATTGGGTGAATATATGTATGGAATCTCTAAAGTTGAAAGCAATATTTGTTTGTTTCTACAGTTCAATTAAAAAAAAGGAAGTATATATCAACTTTTCGTGCAGACATATTTCTTCGATGATGATTTTTTTAAAAGTTATTTGTGAATGGACTCCCTTCACATTTCAGCCTTTCTGAACCTGTGCATGGTTTTTTAATATGAAATTCATGTATGCCTAGTAATGATCACATTCTTATCGATTGGGTCTTCTCTTCTACTGTTTTAGTTTTACTATTTCATTTTATGTAGCTATGTTTTTAGTAACTTCTGATTCACTAAATTAGTTTATTGCCAACATAGGTGAAGGACCTCCAGTTCAGACAAGCCTTTCACTTTGCTGGGACTGAAGTAAAAGTTTGGTTTGGCAAGGTGGAAGGCCTCTCAGTTTATTTTTTGGATCCTCAAAATGGGTAATTTTGCGATTTTGATGCACTTCATTTTCACTGCCTATCTCATGAAAATTGAGAACAAGTTTATTGAATTTTCCATCTGATTGGTGCATTTTTCTGTTGCAGATTTTTTTGGCGCGGCTGTGTATATGGTTGTCCAAACGATGCGGAGAGGTTTGGTTTCTTTTGTCACGCGGCTCTTGAATTTCTACTCCAAGGAGGATTTCATCCAGTAAGATTCCATTTTGGTTTCTTAGCAGGCAGTTTTTTGTTTGTGGTGTGATCAGTAAAACTTAAATTTAGTGCCTGTGATGAACTTTTGCTTACAGTTTGTCGATGAAACAGTTGTTGCATTCTATGCATTTGCATGCCTTACATTTTCCTAGAAGCTATAAGAATAGCGGTTTTGCTTCAAACCCTTTGGTGAACTACTAATGCAACACAAGTGGTCTTTAGATCATCTCTTAAGCTACTGATGCTACACAAGTGATCTTTTAACCTCCATAAAAGTAACAGTTTAACTATATTACCGTCAGTCAAGAGTTAGGGGTGAGCTGGAGGTGGAGCAAGGCTAACAAACAAGAGGGCGTTTAAAAAAATATAATTGATGGGTAACGAGTCATAGGTAAGAGTGAGTTCATGGGTGAATCAAGTAAAAAGTGCATGGAGTTGATCTATAAAACCACCACTGCTCAAGGAGACTTTAAGGTTCTTTCCTCACAACGTGCATTGCTATGAAAAAGAGATGCAAGAGTGGCGAATCCCATTTATGTTTTGTAATAAGAGTACTCCATGTTTGAATCATAGATTGTTCCTTTCTATAGGCTGAGTTTCTTTTTATACATTAAAAGAAATACTTCTTTTTTACTATGGATAACTCATTACATTTTCTACTCAATGTTGTAGGATATTATACATTGCCATGACTGGTCTAGTGCTCCAGTTGCATGGCTCTATAAAGAGCACTACATGCATTATGGTCTTAATAAAGCACGAATTGTCTTCACGATACATAATTTAGAATTTGGGGCAAACTTGATCGGGAGAGCGATGAAATACGCAGATAAAGCTACAACTGTAAGCACCTATAACTGAACCACATCTTAGACTTTTTATTTTTCATCTTATTAAGTCGTACGCGGTTAGCAAATATGTATTAGACGATTTAGAAACTCACACTTCATGCTATACCTGCAGGTATCTAACACATACTCCAAAGAGGTGTCTGGAAATCCAGTAATTGCTCCTCATCTCCACAAATTTTACGGAATAATTAACGGAATTGACCCAGATATATGGGATCCATACAATGACAATTTTATTCCTGTACGTTGGTCATCCTTTCTTCCTCTTGTACCTCCATGGCTAGCTTCTTTGTAATATTCTCAAAACAGGACTACTAATAATCGTTATCTGCTTTTAGAAATATATACAAATTCAGTTACATAAAGAATTTTAAAAGAATTCGAGTAAATCTCTGTGATATCAGAAGCTTAGAATTAGCTTGGAAGTTTTCTTTGCCTCACTTTTGAAGTTGTCATTTATCTCTGTGATATACATAACTTGAGGCTGATGGGAAATACATGTGATTACAGGTACCATACACATCCGAAAATGTTGTTGAAGGCAAAAGAGCTGCCAAGGAAGCCTTGCAACAAAAGCTTGGTTTGAAAAAAGCTGATCTCCCCTTGGTAGGAATTATTAGTCGCTTAACACATCAGAAAGGTATCCATCTCATCAAGCATGCTATATGGCGCACCCTGGAACGAAATGGACAGGTTCTTTTTATTTCATTTTTCTCTCTTCAAATATGCTATTTTAACAATAACAACTTCTCTTTCAATTTCCCTCTCTGTGCATTGGAGTACACTTCCATCTTGCAAACTAACATTAGGTATTTAAGTTTTGTTTGGCTTTAGGAAGTTATAAGAAATTACTTTGAAGAATAAGTCAAGAGTCAAACTTTTGTTTTGGGGTTAAAATGAAACATGTTTGGTCACATATGCAAAGGATAATTCTACGCTAAACGCTACTACTTTTCTCCTTTTCAATCTAAAAGAAACTATGCAAGGTATCTATAGAGTTGTCAACAACGTATTTCGTCAACCTTTACCCTCACTATTATGTTTAGGGTACACATTGATAAGGTTGCCTGTTTGGGGGTCTGGTCTGTGGAGATATGGTTTAGCAGTAGAAAAACCAGCAGCTTTAAATATTCCTCTATATCCAGACTTGAAAATATCTGTATTGGATTTTCTTTTTCTCATAGATCTTCCTAGATGGAAATATAACATTGTGATCCCTTAGTCCTTAAATTATGGTTTATTAGGATCATCATTAAAATTAGGGATCATGCAGATTGGAGCAGGTTTATATTTTTTCATGTATTTAACACATTAACTCGCTTCCACTTGTCGCACATCAATGGGTGAGCTCTTGGCATTTCCATTCCTTTATTGATAAGTCTTGATGCCAGGTTGTATTGTTAGGCTCCGCTCCAGATCCTCGTATCCAAAATGATTTTGTAAACTTGGCCAATCGATTGCATTCTTCTCATGGTGACGTCGCGCGCCTTTGTTTGACATATGATGAGCCTCTTTCCCACTTGGTACTATCAAAGAATCCTAATGTAGTTTAGAATATGTATTATGATATACCGGTTGCATATCATTTCTCGTGCTTACTACTTTCAATTGCAGATATATGCTGGTGCTGATTTTATTATAGTCCCTTCAATATTTGAGCCATGTGGATTGACTCAACTTGTAGCTATGAGATATGGTGCAATACCTGTTGTTCGGAAAACTGGAGGTGTGCATTACATTTGTACTATGAATTTTATTAGGGGTTCTCTATGATTTTGTCTATTTATTAACTTTCTTAAACAATGTTGTTATAGCCCATCTCGTCATAATTATTCTGCAGGGCTTTATGACACTGTCTTTGATGTTGACCATGATAAAGATAGAGCAGAAGGTCAAGCTCTTGAACCAAATGGATATAATTTTGATGGAGCTGATACTGCCGGTGTAGATTATGCTCTCAATAGGTAACATTTTGCTACAAGTATAAGTGAAGGGATTTCTTGCTCACTGAATTCAGTATATGTATAATGTATTTAATATCCCCTCTTTCAGCTATCATTTGAAACATTTTGGTTTGTATTCTTTAAGGCTCTGTTGGATCTCGAAACATTTCAAAGAAACTAGAATATGGAGACAATCTGAAAAATATAAATACTAAAAAGGAATCAGTAGTTGTTTGGAAGGTAAGAACTATTAATACTTAATCAAGATCAAGTATCTGAAAAAATTACACTAATCTAGGGGTGTATATGTTTCTCCCCTTTGTTAGGGCTCAAAGTTTCTAACTGTTTCTTTTGGCACGAGACAGAAATTCATCTTTTTCTATTTTTATATAGATTCTTCTCCCTTTCATTTTTTTTAACAAAAAATGGAATTAACATAGCCTCATGAGAAATGGTTCTTATGGTGCATAAACCAACCAGGTCGCGACATCCTCAAATTGTGTAAGCTTTCCAATCTAATATATATATATATATATATATATATATATATATATATATATATATATATATATATTAACTCAAGTGGACCTGTCAGGGAAATAAGTATTCAAGAAACTTCAATAACTTTTCGTGCACTATATTATCCCTTTTCATTTGCAATCAACTTTTCAGGGCAATTACTGCATGGTATGATGCTAAGGACTGGTTTAACTTATTATGCAAGAAGGCTATGGAGCAAGATTGGTCTTGGAACCGACCTGCTCTTGACTACATGGAGCTTTACCACGCAGCAAGAAAGTGAAACTAGATATTCACTGCTGGAAAGTCCCACTGGCCCGCTCTGTACAGGTTTAGTAGTAGATCTTATTCAAGTCGTTATCATTTCAAAGCTTAGACACACATACAAGTTTTTAGTTGAATAAAATAATAGGCTACTTCCCATATACTTATTTATCTTTTGGCTGCTAATAATATCTCGATCATGTTCTGTTCGTTATCTTTTTGTTGCCTTGGTTGTTTAAATTGCTGTCTTCTGTTGCTAATGCAATCATAAAGATACTCTTGGTGACTGTCTCTTCACATCATGTAGGACTAGCTATGTACAGATTACTCTATTTTCTTTTCTCCTTTTCTATATTATATTTCTTTTGCATTATTGATTGTTCTGGTGAATGAGATTCATAGATACTGCTCTACAAAATAGAGTCCCACCAATTTTTGAACTTTAAGTATCAAAATTTTCTAGGACTCCTTTTTTTATTCCACAGGAAATAAAGGGTGTCTGCCATTACATCGATATTGACATATTATAGGGTTATTATTTACTACTACCCCCTTGAGCCTTTTCTTTTCTTCTTGCATTTTATAATTTGCAGGAGAAAAAAGTGAGAACATTGTTACTTTCATCTGGAATTTTGATTATAACTTAAATATAGCCTGAGTGACTGAGTCTAGTTATATTTAAGATTATGGTAGTATGTTATACCGATTATAGGCCGGTTTCTACTAGTTATAGACTTAGTAGAACCGAGCTGTAATATATTGAGCCTGATCAGTGATCAAAATGGTTCCACCAACAAAACTGTGTACTGAAAACTCATGATATTTGGCCTGTCTATTTTATCGTACCAGGGCCTATACTACTCCATGATTTTCGATGACTGATGAAGATAGGTATGCAATTATCATATTGAAATAAGTACTATTCTTTTATATAATGGTTAGTGTGCTGGTGATATTGTTGTTTGTTATGCCATTTTGTATCCAATGAAAAATACCGAATAGGACACATCACTCTTCACAGCAAAGGATTGAGACGTTGGGGTTTGTACAGTGACAGTCCACCAAAACAGTACTACAATTTTGATTTGGAAAATCTAAACCCCTATACAGTCCACTGTTATTTTAATAATTTGAAGTGTATTTAAAATATAGAATTTCACATCTTATGAATTTATACATATTCATTTTCTATTTTTGTTGGTACTAAATTCTAAACTTATTAAAAAAAATCAAACAATTTTTATGTGACGATATTTAACGTTTCTTTTTTATATATTATGGATTTTAACCGTGTACATTGTAACAATGTAATATTTGTGGGTTCTGAATATGTGATTCATTTTCTACTGCCATCTTAGAAGCATCTGATGTATTTCATTTTCAACAGATAATATGTAAGATTATATATCTGATTATGTTTTGAATAGCTTAGATTTACCTAAAAAAATATAATATTATCTAGAATATAAATTATTATTTTTATTCATATCTCAACTATAATAAAATGTTATATTATTTGGTAATTTAAAAGTTTAAATTAGAAAAAAACTTATATAAATTTATCAAATTTATACATTAACTATATGGGATATTCATGATAATCAAAAGATCCTCTTAAAAAGGGATCATATTAAAAAGGGAATATCTTTAGTTGAAGCGTCTAGCATCTTGTATTAACCATCAATGTTGCTTAAACTTTGGTTGGCATTGAAGAGACCGACACCTATGAAATTTATAGATTCATGATAAGGTGGGATTCATATATAATTTCAGTGGATAGTTCTACTTTCAATTTTTTTTCCCAAGCAGCACCACTAACCCAGAAATGGAGAAACAAAACTGGGTGCTATAAAGGTGCTTTTTTCTTATCACTTTTTCAAATCAATTGTTTTCTGGTAGTGGTACAAGTCGTTTCTTTGAGCAAATGATTTATAGGAAAGTTTACCATAAGTATTTTTAGGAATCAAATTACCCATAATTATTAAGATTTTACATTATAAACTTTTCAAACAATATGTTAAATACATTGTTTAATTTTTTTATTTTTCTAAATCATAATCCAAAAAAAATTCGAACGCACAAATTTTTATTTCTTTTTTAAACGAACAAAACGAAATTTATGAATAATATTTTGAAGATTTTTTTTAATTTCGTAACCAATTTATCCGTAATTTCACGGGCGAAACACATTTGGATTTCTTTCGAAGCTATGGTTTGAAAAATATAAAATTTAAAAATAAAAGTAAAAAAGAGAAAAACGGTTAAAATGTGTTTTAGACTACTCATTTATCACCATCTAGTTATAAAAAAATTACTCATTTATCATAAGATAGTTATATGTACTGTATCAAAATTATACGATTATTGATAAATAAATTTGATATTGGATGGTTATTGGTAGATTACCCATGATTTATAAGGTTCTTACCAAAAAGTGATAAAGAGTTGTACATTTTATATTGAAATTTTATGAGAATATTTTATAAGTAATTAATAGGGGATATGTCTTGTCATTAATAGGTTTGTGTATTGGGTTGGGTTAAAATCAAGGGTGTTTAATGTGATAGAACATGGAAGTATGCAGTGGGATGTATAATAAGTTATCACGATATTATGGTAATAGAACACGACATAATTCTATTACGACGTGATTCAGTCGTCTTATCCCATCACAGTAAATACACAGTTACGAATCATCATGAGAATGATAGAACATGGTGGGATTCTCGTCCTGTTCTATCAGGATAACATGATAATATGACGGTAACATGAAAAATGTGATATATGTTTTTTATTCATCCAATATTCATAATAATTTTAAGTTTATATTTTTTATAATGTGATAGATTTTTTAAGAGTCGAGTTTGTAATATTGAAGTAAAAATTAAATCAATTTCTAATTTTCTATTATTTTCGTAACACGTATAGTACATGTGTTGTTATTGTTTGATACAAAAAACGATAACACTTTATAATTTGATTATATAGTTTGTATATTATAATTTAAAAGTAATATAATATTATTCTAGTTTTATTATGGTTTGATTATTATAGTTTGATTATAACTAATGATCAAACAATTGTTATAGTATAATTTGATAATTACTAATGATAAAATAATAATAATTTGATTATAATATAATTTGTTATAGTTTATTTATTTTATAAATGGTAAACAAATCGTGAGACATTGAAAGATAAAAACTTAATTTGAGCCTTTCATAGTTTATACTCTTACGGACCAGAAGTTGTACAAACGTTTCCATATTGAATTAACCTATTACAAAGTCACTAATAATTTTTTATTACAAATTTGATTTAACATCATAAAACAATTTGTCTTCTAATACAACTGATTTTTCATCTTCACAACCCGCAAAAGCTTCATCCATAGGATTTTATTTGAATATCTTCTTTAACATCTAAAAGTTTATCAAAGATGTCCCTTCGCTTCTCTTATGTTTCCTATTCGTGGTCTTGCATCATATGTTCCACTACAGTCCAGTCGTTGACTGCAATAAGTACTTCAAGTGCACTGCTAGTCAATCTTTATTGTTTAGTCATGTATTGTAGTCTGACCTAACTAAACGTACATTCATTTTCTACTGTAGACATAAGTATTGAAAAAAATCTCAATGGCTAACTTGCATAGAACAAGGTATTGGGTTTCTTTGGAATTTCACCACCTCAAGATATCAAATGGAGTTTCAAATATTTGACCGCTTCATTATCAGCTTGAGGATATTCTCTTATCAGACCATTATTTAACATTTCAATTTCCACATGGTTAGTGTTACGATTTCTGCCTCTCTCCCTATCACTACTACTATTACTACCGGCTACATTTGAAAATGTATCATTTCTATCTCTCTCGTATGTTTCAACATAATTATTATACATTATATTAAGAAAAAATCAAGTTCTTGGATAGATTCTTGATAGTTTTAGGTCACATTAGCAAGTTGTATACTTTTATAATGATGCTAAACTAGAACGGTGTAGCATGTCCGTTTTTTTAAAAGAATTAAAAATACACCCATTAGCGTAAACATACGAGATGAGATGAAAGTATTTTATAAATTTTGCTTTCATATCGGGGACCATTTCGCAAGTTAAACTCTTATCCCTATATGCATATATATATATATATATATATATATATATATATATATATATATATATATATATGCATGTCAAGATTAGTAATATTATTAAGGGCCAAATGCATGTTAGAAGTATATTGCGTAGAAAAGATCTTAGTTGCATGTTAAAAAAAATTCTAGAAACTTAATAGTGAAGCAGAATAATTCCAATGTTGACCATCAAGAGGATGACTATGCATATGTCTGATATAAAGCTCAGTAATCTCATGTTTATATGTATAAGCACGTGCAAGAAAATAATATGTAGAATTCCATCTCGTTTCGACATAAAAGAAATTTTTTATATTTCTTTCCACTAGTCTTAATAATTTATTTATAATCTTTTTTAAGACTTGATGTCGAGGGTAGTTGGGCCCCCTTTTAATAGGATCAATATAATCGTCAGATATCATACTTATTCCATATTTTACAACCAATTGAAGTATATAACATAAACATTTAATATAAAACAATTGAGAAAAATCAAGTATGCAATCAACTCTAACAAACTCACATTCGTAGATGCATTATCGAATAAAATTGACATATTTTTATTTTTAATTTTAAAATTATTCATACACTATACTAAACTATCTTCACTTGGAACAAAATTATGCTTTCCAATAGAATCAAAATATATAATTTATTCATTAGAGTATCTATTTGAAATCCATCCAATGTAAAGTCACACATATAATATCAAAATCACGAAACATTGATACATCACTGGTCAAAGAAATCTCATTGGAAAAAATGATATTGTATTACAAATGCTTTTTTACTTTAAAGTATGTAAAATATCTTCTTCTTATAGAAGTACGTGAGATACATTTGGCTCTTGAGTTTACCCCTTCACGCATCGAAGCAACATATCTCCAATTGTCGCAAAAACCAAGTGGTTGTGAAGTACCAATATCATATTCCACGTTTTCTTTCCTATATGTATTTTGATTAAAAATAAATTTATTACCGATATGAGGATCTATGGTTATATTCTCTTCTTCAAAAAATTTAGAATGCTTAGTAGCTAAATGTCTCGCCATACCCCCAATCCCGCTATGTAGTATTTCACCCTTATAACTATATGAATTTTCACAAACTTAACATATAGTTATATTATCTCCAGGATTCAAATTAATATGTCTCATGTCCAATATGTTTTCTTCATAGACTTTGAACCATTTCTACCGCTAGCATGGGAAGAATGTGTTTTAAAGATTGAGGTTTTTAGATAAGTATTTACATAATCACATATATTAGGATTATATTTAAAAGAATTAAGGTCTAGATTATCCCTAGGTTGAAGTGGGACATTTAATTGCTTTGGTGCAATAAAAATGTTTTTTAAGTATGAAAAAACTAGTAAATAAACAAAATATCAAACAATATCACAAATAAAAAAAATAAAAAAAATATATCAAGCACTTTAATCACTAATGAACTTCCACCTTCAAGAAAATTTGATTGAGTAGATCGATTATGAATTTTGATCGAAGATTGTTGAAGAAGACTTTATAAGAAGATATTGGTTTGAGAGATCATAGTAATGATGTAGTAAATGAGTTTGAGAGATTTTGGAAGAACAATATTGTTTGATAGATGATTTTAGAGATGAATGAGAAATGAATAGGTTTATTCTCTATTTATAGAGAAGAAACTCCATTTTTCGGATTAGAATGGATATCTGTTTTGGATAACTTTTTGAAAATAGTCTCTAGACTCCGAGGATAATTAAGAAAAATGCCAAAAAGGCCACCAAAAGATCCACACCTAAGAGAAGAAGAGTCAAATGGGAGTCATTAGATGTATACGAGAGTATTGAAGAAGGCACTAAAGATGACGTCCACGTTCATAACAAGCTGGCGCCGAGCAAAATCACTATAAACTCGGGTATGTTTTTAAACAATCATGACCTTAACGATGTCATTGGTATGAAAATTTTAGTTGATCATCTTGGTGACGTGATGAGTTAGTTTTATTTGACTAAATTTAGATGCAACTAGTATATAGAAATAATACGAAAGTTTTATTTAATTACAAGTATAATTTTGGATGATATAACTAATTTTGGAATGAGCTGCATAATTAATAGTATATCTTATTTTATTTTTTAAGATTGACATAGGATAAGAATTTATGTTGCCAAGATATGACATTTACGGAAATCCTTTAAGGTGCTTAAGTTATCATCGTAATAATTGGTCTGTTGACTGACCTATAATGTTGTATGCAGCATTCAAATCAATGAGTAATGGTCAAAACCGGCCAATGGTTCATGGTAAACTTAAAACTAGTAGATCTAATCTAGATGAAACTCAAAAGTTAGCTTTGAAATTAGTTAATATATATTTTGTTCGTAATAATAATGACTAAAACTTCTATAATCTTCAACCATTTGTAACTTCTGCTATATCGTTGGAACACAAAATAAATTTACCAAGTCTAATCATTTTTTATATGGATTTGAGATGTGGTAGTTAAAAGTTACTTTATGGGATGATAATAAGTTAGTTTCTTGAGAATAAATGGGTAAATGTAACTGGGTAAAATGAGTGTCCTATTCAGTGAAATTTCAATATAGGAAATATATCTTTAAGAAGCCAAGAGATATATTCATCGAATGAACAACTCTAGTCAGAATTGGAGATCTTTGTAATTTTTATGGATAGATTAAATAAATCTAACAGCTGAATGAGTATACCACATCACCTAATCCACCTGCAGATTAGATGAGGCCAATCAGACGCACTACGATGCAATAGCCGAGTCAGTTGACCACTTCCAATATCGGTAGTTCTTCTCATCAACTTGAAGGGATATTGTCCAACCAAAAGTATATGGAATGGATACAGTTTTAAAACACGAGAAATTAGAATAGAATCGAGACTCAAAACATTAACAATTGGAATATAATCAAAACTTAGCTTGGTGAATTACGCACCACCCAATTGCGTCATGATAAACACTTATGACAAATGATGCATAAGTTGGAGTTAGATTTACTTGTTAAAAAAAATAGATGATGATCTTCCTCCTCCCTTATATCCTTCAGTAACACCATTTTATGATGGTCAAGATCCCACAGTACCACCTTTATGATGACTTAGTTTTTCTTTTATATTTGATTGTATTAAAAAAATTATTTTATTTTATTTTATTAAACATCGTTATTATTTTGTCCAATTAATCTATTGTCTGATTTTACTTATATGAATATTAAACATTTTTTTGTTAATTAAATTCATTTGTAATAGAATTTTGTTATTTACAAGTCATGTATGTATATTTAAATAATTTAGTCATTTTAAGTATTAGTATAAGGATATAACATTCCAACAACTTTAAATATATAGTTGAAAGATCTAATAAATTATTAGTTGAAAGATCTATTTTTTTTAAATACAGAGTTGAAAAATCTAATAAACTATTAGTTGCAAGATCTAATCAACTATTTAAAATATGTAATAGTTGAAAGATTTAAAAATTCCAATAATTTTAAGATATAGTTAAAAGATCAAATAAACTATTAGTTAAATGATCTAATAAACTATTTAAAATATCAAAATAAAATTCTAAAATATCGATTAAATATCTCAATTTTTTCGTTTATGATATATATGTCTTGATTTATTTCATTCGACTAAATAAACACATACAAATTATTTTTTAATAATGTAAACTAATAAAAGGACAAACTAAGACGGGACTGGAACTGCCACAGTGAAATTGTTGTCACAAGCATTTTATAACGACAAGATATTTTAAATATAATTGGATATCCCGTCCCATTAGACATCCCTAGGTAAAATAATATATAACCCAAACAAATCATTTTCTTTAAAAAAATGAGATTCGCAGAGTTCATAAATATCTTATTGGTAGGTTAATTTGATGTCAAGCAGTTGAAATGATTGCATATTAGATTTACGAGGGTGTTATAACTTTTTGGGCTGAAAAGAAAAAAAAAGGTAATCTACCAATACTCATCCAACCTCAAACTTATTTATCATAACCATCTAAGATTTGATAAATTACAAAAAACCAGTTGGGGTTAAATAAGTATTTACAAATTATCACACGGTAGTCGGATATACCCTAGCTATTTTTTTCTTTCTTGTTTTTTGTTTCTTTTAAATACCATATCTTTAAAACTGTAACTTTAAAAAAAATCTAAAAATATCATTGGTTTTATTTTTTAAGACTAAAAAAACTAGATCCATAAAAAATATATTTTTATATTTTTTGCAAAAAAGAAACTGTTGTTTAGTTTCAAAACTACATGTAAATTAGTTGAGAAAAAATAAAAAATGTTGTGCGTACTAAATTATGTGTAATTTGGTTGCAAAAAAACAAGTGTTGTTTAGTTGTAAAATTTTATGTAATTTGGTTGAGAGAAAAAAAACTACTTTTGTTTAGTTGCGGAAATACGTGAAAATATATTACATAAATAAGAAGAAAAAAGTTGCGAAAATAAGAAGAAAATAGTTGCGGGAATTGGATTTTGGTTGCTAAATTAGTATAATTGTGTTAAAAAACAAATTACAAACTTGTTTTGTGAAAAATAAGTGTTAATTGGATATCTTTATACGTTGATAATTACTAGTGGTAAAATAGTTATTATAATTTGATTATAATATAACTTGTTATAGTATATTTATTTTATAAGTGGGAACAAATCGTGATAAGTTGTTGCAATATGAGATTGAAGGATAAGAAATAAATTGGACTATGAGATAGAAGTTGTACAAATGTTCCCAAATTGAATTACCCTATTACAAACTCACTAATAATTTTTCATAGTTTATACTCTTGTGAGCTAGATGACAGTACTTACTGAAACCAGTATAATGAAAGAAACAAAGTACCAAAAACATAGATAAACATCTGGTTTCGCATTGTAACCTAAAAACAATAGTTAGATTCATTCTATATATGTGATGCATTTAAAGTGTTCGAGAAAATGACCGAGAGAAAATTTTGTTAGCTCTCCCTTGATGATAGGTGTTCGAGAAAATGACCGAGAGAAATTTTCAGATCCGGTGGCTGCCCTGAGCGACTCATGGTTGGTCTCGAAAAGGATTATCCGTAAAAAAGAGTTTGTTTAGGGTTTTAGTTTGCTAGAAGGAGAAGAAAATAGTAAATTCTCCTTATATAGTTGGTAGAGGGTAGTGTAGTTATTAAAACATATTGGGTATTAAATGTGAGTTAAATAGTTGAGATGGGTATTAAGTAGTAATAAAATGAAACTTGAGTATTATATGGCGATATAATAGTTGAGTAGGTACTTTAGGTACAATTTCCATAAAAAAAACTAATCAAATATTCATCCATATTAATAAATGAATATAATATCAACAGTTATGGGCTTTAGTGATATAACTTTTGTTGGACCGTTCAATTATTTTTTGATACTTACAATAAACATAAAAAAAACAAAATTTAAAAAAAATGATTTTTTATATCTTAAAAATATAAATAAACTTATATACGTAAATTATTATTTTAGTATTCATATATAAAATTTTGGTTCGCGTCAAATATTGGTTTCATTTATAGTTATTTAGCTAAAAAAATATTTTTTGGACAATACATATTGTGTGGGTTGTTTTTTTGGAAGATTCTATTTTTATTATTTGATTACATGGATCATATTTTTAAATTAGGGGATATGATTTGTATCAAAAAAAATATTTTTAAAGTTAAGATTAAAAATATAATATTTTAGACTTAATCTATTTTTAACTTTTGTGCAATAATTTTTTTTTTAAAATTTAAATTTAGATTCGGTTGATATTTTTATTTATCATTAATTAATTTTTTCCTCGTTATTAAGTTTTGTCTAATTTATATATCTAACTCTTATTAATATCCTTTTGGTCATCGTGAGCGAAGTGAGGAAGGCATACGCGTTGATGTCTCACATTGTTTTAGAGTTGAACTCGTGCTTTCGTTTTATAACTCAAAAGAGTTTGGTTGAATTCAGACAACTCTAATATGGGGTATGGTTGAACTGTTGGATCTTCGAGTTTCAATTTATTTGGAATGAAGAACTGAGCTTCTAAGATCAGACATAGCCGGTAGCCGATCGTCTAAATTTTTGAATGTCTTGGCGCATGCGGTCGAACTATTGAACTTCAATTTGAGTGTATTTGTAGGCCTTGTGTTACTTATTTTGTTATATTTTGTATGTTGTCATGCTCATTTACTTTTAGTCGAGCCGACGTGGACCTAAAAGAACTCGGTTTGATACTACACATATTCATGTTTCATTAAAAATTTCACCGGTCAAAACTTCTACTGAGAAAAATAAATTTATTTTTTCGAAAGAAAAAGAACACAAGAATAATTAATATGCTGCTATTATTACCGGCGTGGTTTTATCAAGATAAGGAAGATTTGTCTTTGCTATATTACCACATGTGGATAGTTCTTCTAGTATTTTGAAGAGATAAAATAATAATATTATTCGTGATTAAATAGAGTTTAAAAAGATAAAGGGAAGTAACAATACTTTTACTTTATACCAAAGTTATTTGTGATTTTTAATAGTATACCGAACCCTTGAAGTAAGGTGAAAAAAAATGATGGACCAAATAATTTACGCACATAATGATTTTACATAGAGAGGATGAAATATTACAAACTTAAATGACGTGTTGAAAAGAACATGCTAAGGTACGTACTCCATGCACATTACAACTATTAGGCTGCTTCTTTTTTAGTGTTGGACATTTGTGCCAACTGTTTGACCATATTTGCTGTGACGAGTATGATGAAATATGTTCCTTCTATATATATATTAAAAAAATATAACTTTCTTGCTTCTAGTCTAAGCTCTTGCTCTCCACCCGAACATTTTTGCAATTTTTTGTTTATATTCTTATATTATGCCTTTCTAAAAAGAATTACAAGTAAGTTATTCATTTGAATTCTAAAGAATCAGTATGTAAATATTGGTTTGCAATCCCCCTAACGATGACGCTTCCAAAAATATGATGTATCAATGTGTTTCCCTAGAGATCAACGCGGAATACATTTCAATCGCGATGCTTTCTATCTTTCTAGACCTTAGTGGAATCAGTGAGTTGAGTAGACTTGTGCCGAATTGGGTGGTTTCCAAAGTATAATCATCGAGTTAGAGGGACACCTATAAGTTGCAAAAGATACACAAAAAATACTTAAAACACGTATGATATCACTACCACCTTACTAGAGGATGCAAGGGTTCCGAATGAAACTAAACTAACCAGAATTTGGGATATATGCTTTAAAAAGATTCACACAATATTAAAGAAAATTAAAGGTAGTTGTTGTCTTGGCTTTTCAAAAGGAGACATCGAACCTTAATTTTAGGACTTGTGGGGTTTAGTATCTTGTAAGTTATGGCTTATTTAAGTAAATTACTCAATTACGGGTTTTTTATGATACTGAATCCGAGGAAACAAGTAAAAAATCAAAACATCTTATAAATAAGTGGAGAAGTATCATCCTCCTTTGAGAAATGATGATAAATTGTTTGTGGTTCTCCCTTATGCAATAAGTAATAAAAAATAAGAGGTTCGCTTTTAAAAGATACATATGAATTAGAAGATGTTCCTCTACTTCATGATATATATATATATATATATATATATATATATATATAAAGTATGCGCATCGAGGTATTGATGTAGAAAAGTTTATTTCATCTAAAGATTATGGTCCTTCTTTGCATGGTGTATTTATGTTAATACTCAAAATACTAAAGTTATCTGATAGAGGCAAATTTTGATGGCACTTCAACCTTCTTGTTAGCTTGAGGATGGAATACGGGAAAATGTTTATGGATCCCTCTAGTTTGACAAAATAGTACCAACTAAGCATTCTGAATTGTAGCCCGTTATTAGTTTTTATTACTCTTGGGATCATATATATATATATGTAGCAAATATGAGTTTTGAGAAAGTAGATAACCTCATTGGATCAAATCTTTTCAAATAGCTTAGCCTCCATCCATTTAGAGAAGTAATCTAATGTCGATATATGGTATTACTGCCCATGTGGTGCTTTTGAAAGTGAAACTACTATATTAAGGCCCTATCTGTCGAATGGAATTGCTTCAAAGATATAGATATGGTTAGGACTTAAATTGTGTTTATAAATTGTTGGCAAGTGTCACTATGTTGGATTGATGATTTGCATCAATGTGTATTGTTACTCGACTGTACCATGCTAATAATATTCTCTCGTTATTCATTGTACCCATAACCTTCTTCTCATTCATGGATTTATTCAAGGACAAATATTGCTTCTTTTATCTAAGGCATCTGAGGTGGGTCTTGGTTAGCCATACATATCGAGAAAGTTATACATTGACATTTATGGCTATGTTTTGTTTTATGTAATAACCTTTCGGTAAGGAACGTCGTCAATGAGGTTCGTTAGTCTGGGGATTCTTCAATAACCATGAACGCAGATGTCGACTATGCTAGTTTATTTTGCTTAGGCTTGAAGATTGTTGGGTTTTCTTGAAGAACCACATAAAAGACGGATTACATACATAATATAGAGGTAAGTGCATCAACTACTATATTTTATGTCCGAGGTACTTGTTCTTACTTAACTTGTTCAATTTTCTTGGCTTTATGGTGTAACTTCTTCAGGTCAAGGAAAATATTGTACTTTTTTGCTTTGGTTTGCTTAAAAATATGGCTGACTTCCAATTATGAGTAAGTGAGGAGTTTTAGACATGGGGATGTGGGTGAGCCAAAGTCAGATATTGTTAGGTACAAGTATAATGTTTCAACTGAGTTTGGTCTATTACTTCTAGAGAAGCCATATACTCCTTGATACTTTTAAATATTATGTCACACTTTGGGGTACAACTATACCGTTCGACCCGTTTTAGGATTAGACAAATTATAGCGCACTTGTCTGAAGATCTGTAATTGAATCTATTGAGGGATGTTATCCTTCATGAAGTATATGGACCTCTTTGATATTTTGTGGAGTGTTCGTAGCTATTGGATCGGATAGTTGTATTTTATCTGCTTTGATTCCCTTTTTGTTGGCCAAATATCCCAAGATATTTTCAGAACATACACTAAACCTACATTTTTTCTCAATTGAGCTTTAAGTTTACTGCTTGGAGGTTTACAGAGGTTATGTCAAGGACGACCATATGGGTTGTATTTTCTCTTCTTGTTAGTAGCATATCGTCAATGTATGCTTGTAAGTTTCTCTCGAGCTAGTTAGAGAACGCATTGTTTACTAAACTTTGATATGTTGCACCTACATTGTTATGACCAAAATGCAATACTTTGTAGTAGTGTAGCCCATGTTTGGTCTTGAAGATTGTATGTTCTTAATTATCTGGATGCATCTCTATCTGATTGCATCATTACTAGTGTATGATGTCCCATGGTTCCACTATGCGTGGGGATTTTATTGGATTATTAATATCATATAAAAATATGGAGGGCTCTTATAATTTATATATGTTGGAAATATGTATCATAACACTCAATGGTTGTGCATTTATTGTTGATAATTACTCTAATTCTTCCACTCACGACGTACCAAATGCACTTATACACTCTGGAT
This sequence comes from Limnanthes douglasii subsp. nivea, assembly GCA_036936605.1. Classification (NCBI taxonomy): domain Eukaryota; kingdom Viridiplantae; phylum Streptophyta; class Magnoliopsida; order Brassicales; family Limnanthaceae; genus Limnanthes; species Limnanthes douglasii. The sequence goes on from JAUPFV010000001.1 coordinate 370,911,668, forward strand.
ATGATGGAACACATATAATTGAGTCTTGGTTGCCCAAAAATATCATTGTAAGATGATGTTTCAGTTATCACCATAAATAGGCATTTCACTTTAGTCATGTAGTCCTTCTGCCCCAATGACCATATATTACTTTAGTTCTTTGATAACTGGGATTTCATGGTCAAAACTTCAAGTATCAATCACGATTATTCTTATTATAATCCCAACAATCATAGTGATTATTATAAACAAATCTGTATGGGGTCCTACTACTCTCACAAGTCATCGTTTTCAAAATTGATGGTCAGGTATGAATTCATGTAAACATAAGATAAAGTTTGTCCTATTTGCTAAGCCTCGAGGTCAATTGTGCAACACTTTTAGGATGGATTTGTGATTATGATAAAATATTCACCTTCATTGATGGTGCTAACTATTTATCTGTTTGGATCAGATCTAAGTACTCTCTGTAGGCCTCCACTACATAGGGTATCTCAATTGGGCCACTATTTGAGGAGGCTCGGCCCGAGATACTCTACCGGGTTTGTTAGGACATCCATTGATGTTGAAGGGCTATGTACTTGATAAACTCGATAAGTTTACCATCGTCAATTAGATTTTGTTTTTATCTTGCAAGGCTCGACAATAACTTGTTAAGATTTCTTCTTTCTTTGTAGTTCCATATTTTTTAATTTTTTGAAAATACACCATTTTTTTTCTCTATGTTGATGGTCTTCATAATCGTTGTCACTTTGGTGTACTGAAAATCTAAATAGTGGTTGGAATTTTTTGTTTTGCTTTTATTTTGGTAGCATGATTTGTTTTGTAAATTTTCAGAATAGTGTATATTGGTTTTAGTTGGAGTTATGATAAATGACTTAATTGGGTTGCACGTCAGGTCATAAGAGGGATATGCGTCATAAATTCATGGTAACCTCATATATATATTTTTATCAACTTTAATTTGATGTCTGATCCGAGCTATAAGATCTCCAAAAGTGAGAGCCTTCCGATTTATTATATCTTTGGCTAAAAGGTTGGGAGGATACCCAACCATTCAATGAGATCGTGGTCATTTTCTATGCTTTTTTAGTTTTGATTAACCTTTTTACATATTTAATTAGGCTCTTGTCGGATTCTTATTTATAATATTTTATGTAATCCACATATTCTTGGATTATCTTACTCCCGATGTCGATCTCTGAACGATGTTCATAGTATTTTGAAAGTGTGAACTGAGCCCGAATACAATTTATTGAACCATATGAAAATATTATCTCATAATGTTATTAAAATATCTCTACATATGATCTTATCATTTTCACAAAATCCAAACATAAATTATTCAATATGGTACTTGGGTTTGTCGATCCTGTCTTACTTGTCTATCTTATACTAGTTGCATTTATGAGGCATATATCCTTTCAATATTTACATATCTAGGGGCTTTAGTAAGTTGTACATCGGGTTGTGCTACACCCATCTAGAATTAACCGTTGTTCGACATGCGTGAGATATCTGAGTTGATTATGAGGTTTGGATTCTGGTGGTGTCCATACTATTGTGGGCCTTAATTGGGTACTATATTGCTATGTTGTGATTTCAATGAGTTGGCGTGTGGTTTGGATGATTATTTAGTGGCATGTAGTAATAGTGAAGAGTTTGGCTCATTCAGTCCCACAATAGATGATGACGTTCGCTTCTGCTGACTAACCATTGTTCAGACAAATATTTGGAATAATAGTCCCTGCTCTTTCTCCATGGATAATTATTAGATCAAGGATGGCACCCAAGGTACTGAGTTGGTTGAGGTTTCATCTCTTTCAACGAAATTATAATGTTGATGTATTTACGACCGTAGCAACTATTTATGCATACCGACCACCATTTTTCTAATTGTGAGGAGCTCCTCCAAACGTGCACGTTGCAGATCACCAATCTAACGTCTCATCTCAATAATTAGATATACTAGATCATCCGTTATTCGAGCACTGGATTTGGTAGTGAATGATTTGGACATGGCCGTGTTTATATTTTTTTAGATTAAATGGTATTTGAAGATTTATGGATCTTCAGAGAACTTTTGTTACGTCAATGTGTGAGATTTTGGTTAAACTATATCAAACGAGGAATTGGCCAAAATAAACACCTTAAACAATACTTTTAAGGTAGGCATTTAGTTATAAAGATAATTCAACTAAACTTGTCAAACTTATAAAAAATAAAAATTGTGTTTTAATCCTTGATTAAATGCGTTGTTTATCCTATCCGGTTAAATACTAACCGAGATCACGACATACAATTTATATAAAAACTTTCATTCCTAAATTTAAGATTAAAATGTTTTATCTTTGACTTAATTTATTTTTAAAACAACTAATTAAAATAACAAAAAAAAAAATAATTACTAAAATAAAAAATTAAATTAAAATTAAAACATGAGATATAATAGAATACAATATTCAATTTTATTTATTTATTAAAATAATAATATGATATTATATTTAATATTATTTTGACATCATTTAATAAAACAATACATAGTCTATAAAAAACAATTTAAAAGTGTATTTTTTAATGGAAAAGAATGTTTAAACTTTTAATTTGTATCAAATTTTGTGTGGGCTACTTCTATTTTCGATTCTTTGAATATTAATTATTAAAATAACTAGTTCATTAAATAAAATGTAACAATAATATTAAATTTAAATATTAAATTAATGATTTTTTAATTATATTATTGTTTTGTTAAACATAAAATGATATCTGATTCCAAACTAAAATATCAATATATATTTGGTGTGATTTTTAATTGCTTATAGATATATAAAATAAAATAAAAATATTGATAAGGCTATATTTTATGGATAGTTTTTTTATGACAAGATAAATATATGTCAAATACTAATAAAATAATAAGGTATAGGTTGTATGGGATAAATGGAAGATAAAACATAACACACAAAAGGCGAGGATCATAAGATGTGTAACACGATGGTCATAAGTATGATATTAGACGAGGGTCATAAAGATGTATGAGACAAGGATCTTGAAGAACATATTAAATGAGGATTATAAATAATATATTAGATGAAAGATATGAAGAAGTACAAGATAAGGGCATAAAGTAGATACCATACGAGGGTCATAAAGAAGCATGATGCGAGGGTTATCAAGAAGATACGAGACAAGCACAAAGAAAAGTTGTTTAAGTGGTCATAACTGATGAGTCCGAATTCGGAGTGCTCCCCGGAAGGGCATCCCAAGGTAAATCTCTCCGTAAACCGGACAGACTCCAAGAGCTTAATTCGGACAGGACTTTTGAATCGGACAGATGACTCCGAACACTGCAAGTCTAAGGCAGTTCGAACTATGACTAAAGTACTAAAAAACCTAAACATTATCTGACTAAGCTACATGCTCATCTACTTAAAACTCATGGGTCTTTAAACATGACCCAGGTCCATTAAACTTGACCCGAAAGCCCATAAGGGCCCAAATTACATACTATAAATACCCAACCACCAGCATTAACTATGGGTAAGAAAAATTTACTGCTGCCAAGCTGCTCAATTCTCTCTCCACATTAAAAACACTTTGAAACACCTTTAAACACAGACACACCACCGTGAAACACCCTCACGCCGCCTTAAAACTCCACTTGAAATTACCAGCCTACCCTCAGGCTACTTTTATCCTCACCAAATTGGCGACCACAGTGGGAGAAGACGGTGCCTGAATCAAGTATTCAAAACCAAGTAAAGAAATTCTGTCCGAATGAATCCGGATAATCCAGAGCTTCCACCAGCTTTGCTTGAAGTGGTGGAAGAGAATGATGAGTATATTGTCCAAGAGCGTGACATGTTGAGGGTTGAAATAGAAGCTCTGAGGGCTGAAAAGGCCAAGATGGGCGTGAAAGAGAAATCCAAAGCGTCCGTTACTCATCGCTCTGACAACCCTCGAGAGCATGGGGTTTCCAAAACTCATGAGAGTACTAAGAAGACGCATGCCAGCTCTAAAAAGTCTCACCGGTCCAAGCCTGTGGAGAGTTCTGACTCAAGTTCAGAGTCTTCGGACAGCTCTTCGGACAGTGAGGGAAATGAGAAGTCCTTGTCCTCTAGCAGTGATGAGGGACGAACCAGGAAGAAACAAAAGCAAGTTAAAAAGTATTCCCGAAAAAGAGATCACCATGGAAGAATGAAAAGGCACATTGGAAAAGGGTCATCTCACAACCGGAGGCATGTAGACCGGATGCTGATGGATCCTTTTGCCTTCCATGATGAGCCAGGTATCTTTGCAACTCCTAATGAGGATACTGCGTTCAGTCGTGGGAGGAATTGGAGGCAATCGCCATTGTCTTCTAAAATACTGTCCGGAAACCTCCCCAAGAGGTTTGATAGCACCAAGATAGAGAAGTACGATGGCAGTACTGATCCGGACAATCATCTGGAGCAATTCAAGAACTTCATGATGAATTTTGATGATGATGATAAACTACTCTGTAGGGCATTCTCCCAATCCTTCACGGGGAGTGCTCTGAAGTGGTACAACAGCCTGCCTCAGGGTTGTATCAGAGACTTTGATACTTTTTGGGTGGCCTTTCGAAGGCAATTTGTGGGGAGTAAGGAGTTAAAAGGTAATGGAGATACCATAATCCATTGTGCCCAGGAACCAAACGAATCGTTAAAGGAATACATAAGTCGCTTCGTAAACACAAAGAATGGGTTGGCTGATTGCTTTGAGCAGGTAGCAATAGCATCCCTGAGACAAGGTTTGAACCCAGGCAACCTGGCCGATTCGGTGACCAGGAAGAAAGCCATGACCTGGGGAGGATTGCTGAACCAAGTTGGCAAGCAAATAAATGTTGATGAAACGAAAAAGACCAGGGTGCACAGACAAGTGAGATCCACCCCGGTGGCACCAACACCAAATCAAAACCAGTCCGGGAACAAAGCAAGAGAAACCGGACAGGGGCATGGAAGGGGAAAGGCTCAGTCTCAACCAGCTGCTCCTGCACAAAGTCAACAGTCTAGAAACAAAAGAGGGCCGTGGGTCCAACCGGAGTGGTTTGCAGAGCTCAAAGAAAGTGTGGCAACCATTTTCAAGAAAACAAAAGATGAAGTACACTATCGGAGACCGGCAACTTTGCAGTCTCCCAGAGAACATCGAAATAATTCCTTCTGCCAATACCATAATGATGTTGGCCATACCACCGATGATTGCATAGCGCTGAAGCAAGAGGTACAGAACTTGATTGAAAGAGGAAAGTTGGGTGCATACGTTAAAAGAAGAGGAGGCAACAGGCCTGACAACACTCATAGGGTTGGTCCAAGCAACGCTGCCCCGGAGGGGGCTATGGTAATAGTGGAAAGGTTTGACGTGGAGTCCGAGTATTTGGATCCTGATCCAACCAGAAACAGAGTGGGTTCATAATTTGGCCTCCCAGCTAGAAGGAGGCATGACATCCTATCAATCTCCAAACTCATTCCCGTTCATAGTTTTCGATGAGGATGATTTGAGAGATATTGCTGGCCCTCATGAGGATGCTGTTGTCATAGGAGCATCTATAGGGGGCAATGAGATAAGGCGAATCCTAGTGGATACTGGAAGCTCTGCCAATATCCTTTTTCTAAACACTTATAAGAAAATGAGGAATCCAACTGTGATACAAAAGTCGGACAGATCAATCGTGGGCTTCACAGGCAGCTCAGCCGATGTGATCGGGGAGTTTGAAGAAGAAGTGTTGTTGGGCAGGGGCCCTTTCAAGAAAATGGTTAGAATACTCTTCATTGTGGTGGATTGTCCCACCTGTTACAATGCTATTCTAGGGAGATCATGGCTCTCTAGGATGCATGCAGTGGCGTCGACAGTCCATCAGTGTCTGAAATATGCTGTTCAGGGGCAGGTTGGGGTTGTCCGGAGCAGCCAAAAAGTTGCAAGAGAATGTTATGCCACTGCCTTGGCTCCACGAACGCTGGGGGCAGTCCGAATAAATGACCAATAGCAGTTTGAGGGCCTTTCTGGGGGTGAGGGTGAAATTGATGACCCCAGAGAGACCCCCGGAGTGTTGATCCCAGTCGAGGAGGTTGAAACACACTGCTTGGAAGAAGGAAAGAATGTCAAGATAGGATCCAAAATGCCTCCGATGTTGAAAGAAGGAATGTTGAAATTCTTGAAAGACCATCAGCATGTTTTTGCTTGGTGCAATGCTGATGTTACTGGAGTTCTATCAGAGGTGATATCCCATCACCTATCAGTTCAGAGGGATGTGGCACCAGTGATACAAAAAAGGAGAGCTTTCTCAAAAGAAAAGGCTGATGTCATTGTACAAGAGGTTGACAGACTCACAAAGATGGGGCACATTAAAGAATCTCAGTACCCTTTGTGGACTGCCAATCCTGTCTTGGTAAAAAAGAAGAATGATAAATGGCGTATGTGCATTGACTTCACAGACCTCAATCGAGCTTGCCCAAAAGACTTGTATCCGGTCCCCCGGATAGATCAGTTAGTAGACTCTACTTCGGGAAACAAGCTACTCTCCTTTATGGATGCCTTCTCCGGGTACAATCAGATCCAAGTGGATCCCAAAGATCAAGAGCATACCACTTTTGTCACTGATAGAGGTTTACACTGCTACAAGGTGATGCCCTTTGGTTTGAAAAATGCCGGGGCTACTTATCAAAGGTTGGTCAATAAGGCATTTGCTGATCAAATTGGAAGAAATATGGAGGTTTACATTGACGACATGATGGTGAAAAGTGTGGATGAGCAGTTGCACTTGTCCGACCTCCAAGAGACTTTTGCCAACTTGGCCAAAGTGAATTTAAAATTAAACCCGAAAAAGTGTGTGTTCGGAGTGCAGTCCGGGAAGTTCTTAGGGTATGTCATAAGTGAGCGTGGAATACAACCCGACCCGGACCAACTCAATGCTTTGTTCCAAATGGAGCCTCCTCGAAACATTAAAGAAGTACAGCGGTTAACGGGGAGATTGGCAGCCTTGAACAGATTCATCTCCAGGTCTTCGGACAGATGTGCTCCATTCTTTCAAACCTTGAGGGGTGCAAGGGGGTTCGAATGGACACCACAGTGTGATGAGGCATTCAATGAAATCAAGAAGCATCTGTCCTCTCCCAAGACCTTGTTTAAACCAGTCGATGGGGAGACTCTTTTTGTATATTTGGCTGTTTCAAGTTGTGCCATCAGTGCTGTGTTGGTAAGGGAGGTCGATGGATATCCTCACCCAGTGTACTACATCAGCAAAAGCTTGATTGATGCTGAGAGACGATACTTGAAACTTGAAAAACTAGCTTTGGCATTGGTGATAGCTGCAAGAAAAATGAGGCCCTACTTCCAGGCTCATCCTATCATGGTCCGGACATCTTTCCCTTTAAAGAATGTCCTTAAAAAAGCAGACATTTCAAGCAGAATGACAAAATGGTCAGTAGAGTTGGGGGACTTCGACATAGACTTTGCTCCTCGGACAGCAGTAAAAGCTCAAGTTGTGGCTGATTTTCTGGTCGAATTCCATTCTGATAGGGATTCAAAATAACCTGCTGATTCAAAAGACAAAAAAGTGTGGATTGTCCGAACAGACGGTGGATCCAGTACCATGGGATCTGGAGCAGGAATATGTCTCACTTCCCCCTATGGGGACAACATGTTCCAGGCTATTTGTTTTGCTTTCAGGGCATCCAATAATGAGTCTGAATACGAAGCAGCTATAGCTGGTTTAAAATTGGCATACATCTGTGGAGCAAAAAGGGTCAAGCTACTAAGTGACTCCCAATTGCTTGCCCACCATGCTCTAGGCCTGTCAGAGGCCAGAAAGGAGCAATTGATCAAATACTTGCTCCTCCTTAAAAATGAAGCATCAAAGTTTAAAGCTGTTGTCTATGAGCACATCCCCCGGGCAGAGAATGAATTAGCAGACTCATTGGCAACGATAGCATATACGGAGTCCTACCCATGGATCCATGTGCTTGAAAGCCCTTCAATTCAACTTGATGAAGGTGAAAAAGAGGAAGTCTTTGAAACACAAGTAAACCGACCTCAAGACTGGAGGTCTCCTCTAATGCAATATATGTCCGATGGCATCGTGCCCTTGGATAAATCACAAGCCAGAACATTGAAACACAGGGCTCGTGGTTTCATTATGATTAGAGAAGTCTTGTACAAAAAGTCCTATAGCAAACCTCTCCTACGCTGTTTAGGGAATCATGAGTCACAAATGGTTCTCTCTGAATTGCATGATGGTGAGGGATCAGCCCATTGTGGATTTAGAGCTTTGACAAGAAGAGTGCTTCTCTCCGGATATTATTGGCCATCAATTATGAAAGATGCTAAGGAGCTGGTAAGGAGGTGTGACCCATGTCAGAGGTACAGCAATGAAATTCATGAACCAGCCATACCTTTGGAATCAATTTCTGAGCCCATCCCTTTTGCTCGATGGGGATTGGACTTAGTTGGGCCTCTCCCTGTGGCGTCCGGAGGGCGTAAAACCATAATAGTAGCCATTGACTACTTCTCGAAGTGGATAGAAGCAGCCCCCTTGGCAGGGACAACATCAAAAGCTGTTATAAAATTCATTCTGTCTAACATATATTGCAGATTTGGTGTTCCCCAGAAAATTACAACAGACAATGGGCCACAGTTTGATAATAAAGAGATGGAGAGCTTCTGTGCCTCAAGGGGTATTCAGCATTGCTTTTCTTCACCTTTCCACCCACAGGCCAATGGGCAAGTTGAGGTGGCTAATAGAACAATACTGTCCGGCTTAAAGAAAAACTTAGAAGGGGCTGCTGGAAAGTGGCCTAGTTATCTACAAGAAGTCCTGTGGGCCTACCGGACAACACCTGGGGATGCAACACAAGAAACCCCCTTTGCCTTGGTCTATGGGATGGATGCAGTAGCTCCCATAGAGAAGACACTCCCCTCCTTTCGTGTTCATAACTTCTCCGGACAGGCTAATGAGATGACAATTAGAAATCAACTTGATTTAATTGAAGAAAGGCGGGTAAAAGCTCATCTTAGAATGGCACACTATCAAGGCTTGATGAGAAGCAGGTTTGCTTCTAAAGTTAAAAGAAGGGATTTTCAACCAGGAGATAAAGTATTGAGAAAATTTTTCTTGCACACCAAGGAAAAGCTCTTCGGAAAGCTGGCCCCAACTTGGGAGGGTCCGTATACTGTGGTTGAAAGAATCAAACATGGGACATACTGGTTGGAAGACAAAGATGGCAGGGTTTTAACTCACCCTTGGAATATTGAACACCTTCGAATGTATTTGGAGTAAAGCTTATGTAAATATTTACTTGTTTAAACATCCATGTAAATATTTGGGGGCATACCACTTCCTCTCTTCGGCGCCACGGAGAGCTTTCAATAAAACTTGATGCTTTCTCCAATAATTTTCTAAGTTTTTGCAAAATTCTGTTGTTTGTCATACTACCCGGACTGAAAGGACTAAAGGCTACTTAAATACTAGCCAGAGAAACTAAACACTCTCACAATACAATAACTTAGAGCTACTTAAATTCTAGCTGTCTAAAGTGAGACAAATAATAAAAGAAGAAGATGGTTGAGTAAAATAAAAGCATTCATTCAACAACTTAAAGTTGCCTTGGCCTTCCAAGGACTTTTTGAACATGTTTGGGCACAGTACAAAAATCTGTCCGAATAATACAGACACCATCACAACAAAGGTGCCTTGGCCTTCCAAGGACTTTAGTTTAAAACAAAAGATAAACAAAACAAATTATAAATTAAGGTTGAGCCTTTGAAGATGGCTCACCCTCATCTGCTTTCTTGCCTTTAATGTCTCTCTTCTCCTCGACAATCTTCTTACCTTTGGGGTCAATCTCCTCCTCACATGGGCTCTCCCCGGTTTCCTCTTCGTCACCAGACGAGGACACATCGGTGTACCCTTCATCAACCATGGTCCAGTATGGGAGATCATCGTCATCCACATAGCGCCATAAGTCCCCTAGTCTCCTCTTCGGGAACTTCTCGTGAAACAGGAGGACCATATCGGACTTCACCTTTTCAATCATTAATTCTTCACTCCGTAACATCTCCCTGGCATAAGCGTTGATTTTGGCCATGATCGTGGCCTCTTGATCCTTTACCAAAGCATCTTTCTCTTCAACAGCCCGGTTTACTGCATTCTCTAAAGCAAGTTTGTCAGTGGTCAGATTGGTGACAAGCTTCTCTTTTGCTGTGGTTTCTTCCCTTGAGGCTGTCAAATCCTTCTCCAGTCCGGACAGCTTAGCCCGGAGATCTTTTACGGTCTCTTCTAAAGAAGCAACTTTTGTGTTGCTTTCATTATGATTCTTCTTTAGCTGTTCGTTCGACTCCTTAAGCAAGTCAACCTTAGTAGCAGCAGTCCTGAGGTCATCGGACAGCTTCTCTTTCTCAGACTTGAGGTCTTTGATGGTGGTTGCCTGACTTCGAACTTGCCTTTCCAAAGTGAGTACTGGTTGCACGTTGCTAAGGAGAGAATGGGCTATGATGTCCCTCTCACTGGAAACCATAAAAGTCTTACCATTGAAGTTCACTGTGTTGGAACTACTTGGGGGAACATATGGCCCTGCGAATTCATCTCTGGACAGGCCAAGAAAATAATCACCTAATTCACCAAGGCCGGTGACGTCCACTTCATCCATGTTAATCTCTCCCCTTTCGACCTCATCAGTATGGAATTCCATTGGAATTCCTTCATTAAGATTCCCTGGGATCTCTTCGGCTAGCGTCGGATCGGTTGGGAAAGTGAGCTCCGGATCCCGGAGAGCGAGCTCTTCTCATTGGGAAGTCTTTTTCTTTTTGACTTCCCTGTCAGCACTGTCACTTGCTTGCTTACGAGCTCGTTTCGAAGTCCTTGACGGTTTTGGGGGATTCACTCCTTGCTTCTCGCTCTCCTGTTCTACCACTTGTAGAAGGTTTGCATCAACTTGAGCCTGGGCTGGCACCTCTGAATCCGTTGGGGCCTCTTTCTCAGTATCCTCTATCGCTTTCCTGCCTTTCTTCTTCTTGCCCTTCATTTTACTTGGAGCTTTGGCCCGGGCAGGAAGGAAGAGGTTCCCATCCAGTTCATGAGACCTTCTCAGCATGACATCTTCATCAGGTGGGGTGGAGAGCTCCTCCCAGGTTAAGTCTCTTCGACCTGTGGTATTCCACAGGTGAGACCTCGCTAGATTCCCAGGAGTGAAGGCTTTGTGAAACCGGTTCTCCCAGTTCTCTGCGGCCCAAGCGTTGAGCTTGCCACAGGTGACCTGTCCGGCCTTCAGATAGTCCCCGAACTCCTTTGGCAGCTCTGACAAAACAAAAGAAAAACTGATTAGTATAAACTTAAAGAAAAAAGAGGTTCGAACAGAAACTTAGAATAAAGACTTACGATCGCTTCTCCATCTGCTTCGAAGAAGGCTAGGATTCTCCCCGGTTTTGATTTTCTTGCCATTTTCCCATGAGCCACTGACAAATAAGAACTGGCTCCTCCACTTGCTCTCCGACTCCAGGAGATCATCGACAGCTTTAAGATCATTCCCCATGTTGAAATGGTAGAAGGGGAACTGATGGTGTTTGCACAAGTTGGCCACAGCTGCAAACTCTTCCATAGGAAGAGGAATTCCGGATAGCCTAGATGCCATAATACATGACATCAAGGTGTACCAACCGTTGGGGGTTAGCTGTGTTGGACATAGCTTGACCAAGTGAAAATAGCGCACTATCTCCGGATCCAGTGGGAACCTAAGTCCCCAGTTGAATAGCTCTGTAAAGAAGACTATCTCATTTCTTTTGCAATCCATCGGGGTCTCAGGATCGATGGGAATCCGAATCGTTACGTTCTCAGGGATCCCCCACTTAGTACGCAGTCGTCCCAGATCTCTAGTATGAATGAACGCATACTTGGTCTTTAACAGAGATAAGAGATATTTGAACTATACCTTGTGAAAGCAGGGCCCTACTCTCCCTTCGAGGCTCTCCGGCAGGTCCGGACGCCTCAGATACAAGTCCTCTTTGCCCTTCTTAGCAATAACTATAGCAGTTTCAGCTTTTCCGGAAGACTCGGACTCAAACCTAACCTCCTCAGTGGAGTCTTCCATCCTTTCCTCCATTATTGTTGGGGGAGCTTCTGCAGAAACAGCCCGGGGAGGGATGAAGCTTGGCACAGCTGATCCTCCGGGCTGATGGCTCTTTGTATGTTTTTGAGTTCTCACCTCAGTCTGAGTTTCTGAGGTCGAAGTTTCTTTGGGAGGTAGTGGGCTGCTAGCCTCCGGACCAACCGGCCTTTCCCGGAGAGTCCTAATAGTTGCCCCGGACCCCGATTCACTATTTTTTGCCCCCGATTTTGAAGGTGTACTTTTAGAGGGAAGCCCTTTAACCAATCTACTTGGTCTTTTCATGATTAGTTTATCTGGAGAATGGTCGGAGTCGGACCCCATATCAATGAAAGAGGATTTTTTCCTAACACTTGTGGCACTGACCCCCGGTTCAACAATAGGGATCGACTCTTGAACAGAAGAGCCAGATGCTATGGGGGAGAGTGTTGATTGAAATAGTTTCCTAGGTTTCGTACCTTTAGAAGAAGACGAACCTCTGTCAGATTCTTCGATTGAAGGGGCTGGTTTCTCGACAGGCGATGCTGGAAGCCCTGCTGCAAGTCTTTTCTCTTTTTCAACCCTTTGAGCTTTCTCCAATTCTGAGAGATTAAGCCAACCGCCCTTGATCAGTGCTGTTCTTGCTGTGAACATAAACAACTAAGGAAATTTTGAGGTTTTAGAGAGATAAAGCTTTGGGTGAAATGGCAAAGTGAAAGAGATAGTGAAACTGTGAAAGGTGAAAAGAATTTATAGTAAATGAAAAAAATGGGTTGATTCCTAGGAGAATCCAAAAAGTTGGGCAATGATTAAAAGACGGCGCTGATGTCATTAATAGCATTTAAAGAGGTAACTTGTTCGAGAAAGTGGTGCAACTTTCAAGGAGAAAAAACGGCTAAAGAGACCAACCATAGAGTGACACGTGTCCCACTAATTCTGACAATAACCGTTTGGAATTCGTAACGTTTGGTCTGCCCGGTTCTGTTCTCAACTCTCTCCGAATTGATAAACCACTTCTTGAATCAGACTGTTTTTCAGTTCTTTGACAAGGATACTTGTTCAAATACCTAAAAAAGGGGCTCCTGATGAGTCCGAATTCGGAGTGCTCCCCGGAAGGGCATCCCAAGGTAAATCTCTCCGTAAACCGGACAGACTCCAAGAGCTTAATTCGGACAGGACTTTTGAATCGGACAGATGACTCCGAACACTGCAAGTCTAAGGCAGTTCGAACTATGACTAAAGTACTAAAAAACCTAAACATTATCTGACTAAGCTACCTGCTCATCTACTTAAAACTCATGGGTCTTTAAACATGACCCGGGTCCATTAAACTTGACCCGAAAGCCCATAAGGGCCCAAATTACATACTATAAATACCCAACCACCAGCATTAACTATGGGTAAGAAAAATTTACTGCTGCCAAGCTGCTCAATTCTCTCTCCACATTAAAAACACTTTGAAACACCTTTAAACACAGACACACCACCGTGAAACACCCTCACGCCGCCTTAAAACTCCACTTGAAATTACCAGCCTACCCTCAGGCTACTTTTATCCTCACCAATAACTGAATAACATGTGTCACATGTTACAAGTTATTAAAAATGGTAGTTAGACGGTTATAACAAGATAACACGTGTAAGATTATCATTGATAGATAATATCTTTGAACCAGTATAAATAAGGACCTAAGTCTCCATTTAGAGATAAGTTACACTAAAATAAGAAAAAACTATTATACTCAAAGCAACATTCTTACTCGATCATTTCTTACAATATTGGCTTTAATTTGAGAATTAAATCCCTTATCAAATTTGGCGTCGCCTGCCGGAAATTTTTTTGTTTCAAAAAGTTCAAGTTTTAGCAATACTAATGTCAATGACAAGATCGAGAATCAAATCAGAAACACTAAGAATATTTCTAATTTAATGAACTCTAAAGACTATTTCATGAATTAAAACAAAATTAGCGGCTGACGGAAGCAATTTAGAAACTGAAACTTTTAGGTATGACGACTAGTGCGTGTAATGTAATTGACCAAGAATAGAGGACTCCAACAGTTATAATGGCATATGCTAATAAGCCAACAGAGCGACATCTAACGCATATGATTGGTTTAATGAAGTCCAAAGTGGTCATCTTGGTGCATCATCTCGTGTGTATTGTTACTTTACTCCAATTCAAGGAGAAAATATTTCTAAACAAGGTATGTCGGCTACCCCATCTAGTGATCAGCTTTTGGAAATCTAGATTGAAGGATTAAAGTAAGAGACATTCAGAGCTACTTAACTGCAGTTTGGAAGAGACCAAGAAGTCAAGGTTAGAATGGAGAAATAGACTGAAGCATTACAATTATTGACAGAGTGTTATATAGAAAAATAAGATAAATTCAAGGTTGAACAAGGGAGACAGTAAGGAAAATTGCACAAAAAGGATGAAAGAAAAGAGTTAACATTTAGGAATGAAAAAGAAAAAGATGTTTTACAACTAGATGAGAACAGTCATAAAAAGCAAAAGATAAGAAAATTGAAATGTGCTGATTATGAGGATCAATCAAGTAATATAATTCCAGAGAAAAGTATAGATAAATGCGATGGAATATAATGAAGCAAGGCCGAAAGTGACAACTTATGTGCTTTAAAAATCTTCATTTGATAGGACAGTTGTTTATGGAAAACTTCCTCGAACATTTGACCCATATCGAATGGATACTTATGAAGGTTCAATGGATCCTAAACACGATCTAGAACAATTCAGAAATATGATGATACGATTCAATGCATAAGATGTTTTACTCTGTGGAGTTTTTTCAGTGATATTTTAAAGGAAACACTCTTGATTAGTTTAATTTCATACTGAAAGGAACAAATATAAATTTCAAAGGCTTTTGGAAATTAATTTATTGGTAATAGAGTGCACAAGAAGGAGAGTGTTTTTTTTATTATAAATATGTACCAAAGAAAGGGAGAAACATTAAAAAGCTATGCTCAGAGATTTGTTCGTGAGATAAATAGTTTTTCGATGTGCAAAAAAGATGTTATTGTGGCAACATTTAAAAGAGGTCTTAATATGGATGAACCGTTATACAAGGACTTTGTTAGATATTCTAGTAATCAATATGGGATATGCTTTAGCAATATCAAATCATTTTATCACATTCGAATATACTAGGACGAGAACCTCTTCTTACTCAAAACCCCAAGAATCAAAGGTGTTGTTACTAGACCGGATGAAAAATGACGAGGTAGTAAGATTCTATTAATAAAACTAAGGGTCTCGTATTATGATAAACCAGCTCGTAGGTTTACTCACCTGATTAAAAATATCACAGTCATTGTTTACAAAGCAAATTGAAAAGCAAAATAACAACATCATCGTGTTATGTTGGCTCCAAACAACAAAAGATCCCGCATGTATTTTTTTGCATATCATAATGATCATGGTCATGCGACTATTGATTGTTGACAATTACAGGATGAGATTAAGATATTAATTGATAGTGGCAAGCTTTTTCAATTCATCAAGGATAGAGAAGAAGAGAGAACGAAGAAAAATGTAATAAAGAGCAAAACGAAGAATGAATGGTAAGATGAGATATAACATGGGAAAAAATAATTGTTACATACTATTTTTCGTGGTGACACAATATCTAGAATAAGCTCAACTTCTAGGAAAATTCACAAGAAATATTTAGAAGTTTATTTGGTCGATGAGATGTCATACCAACATTATAGGAAACCAGTCACATATCTGATATTTAATGATGATGAATTAAGATAAGTTGTTACCCCTCAAAAATATGCATTGATAATTAATCTAGAGAATTTCATTTGGTCGATGAGTCGTCATACCAATATTATTGGAAACCAATCGTATATCTGACATTTAATGATGATGAATTAAGATAGGTTGTTACCCCTCACAAGTATGCATTGATAATTAATCTAGACATACCAGATTCATGGTTACACGGGTTTTTGTAGATAATGACAACTCGACTAATGTTCTTTTCAAGAACAACTATGAGAAAATGACCGGAGTACCTTCATATAAGCCTACTGACAAGCATTTGGTTATTCATGAAGTATTTTAGTTACGTTTGTGAGATTGAACTTCCAATGATTGTTGGTTATAGTAATACTAAAAACAATTGAGATCATTATTTATAATAGTCGATGTGTCTAGCTCGTACAGCGTAATTGTGGCGAGACAATGGTTACACAGAATTGAAATAATGACCTTATCATTCTATCAATACTTTCAAGATCCCATGGGAAACCTGGTTGGGATAGTCAGTTGTAATCAAATAACGACAAGGAATTGTTATGCAATCTCCCTAGATCTTGAGAAATTAGCTCAATAAAAATCAAAGAATTCGAGAGAGGGTCGTTAACCGACTAAAGATGATGATTTTGACAAAAAGGTTGATAATCTTATAGATAAGGTACAATAAGGTGAACCTTTGGGTGAAATAGTTGAGGAAATATTGACAAGTGACAAGTTGTTAATCTAGGGAATCAACGAAGTCACAATTTCAAGATTAGATTAGTGGAATTATCATATAAATTTTTATATGTTTTTTCTTGGAATGGTGACAATATATTTAGGGTCAGTTTGTCTATCATTTATTAGGAGTTATCAATTGATAATAGGATGAGGCTGGTTCGTCAAAAAATGAGGCATTTCTTTCATGAGAAAGAGGATATCATTGTCAAAGATGTGGAGAAATCGTTGAGACTTGGGCACATTAGAGGATCGATATATCCAACGTAGGTTACTAACCCAGTGTTAGTCAAGAAGAATAAGTAGAAATGAAGAATATGCATAGATTTAACTTATCCCAATAATGCATGTCCAAATGCTTTTTTTCTTGCCTCGTATTAACCCATTAGTAGACACAAGGTTGGGTCACAAAGTTTTGTCATTTATGGATGTTTATTCAGGATATAACCATATTTGAATGCATCCAAATGATGAGAAGGATACTTTTCCGTATAGATAGAGGTTTGTACTGTTATAAAGTTATGTCATTTGGTTTAAAAATATATGATAAATTTATCAGAGGCTCGTCAACCACATTTTTAAGAAGTAGTTGTGAAAAAACATGGAGGCACACATAGCCGACATGATTGTATAAATCAACAACGAGGATAATATTTTTTGAAGTTTTATCTAAATAGTTTTAAAAATATGAGAAAGTGAAGTCTTAAACTGAACCATTTAAAGTGTTCGTTAGGAGTTGGAAGCGAAAAATGTATCGGGTGCATCATTAACAATAATGGAATCGAAGCCGATCCAGGACAACTAAAAGCACTGCTAACTATGGAGCCACAAATAAATATCAAAGAGGTTCAAAGGTTAAAGGATCGTCTGGAAGCACTAGAAATTTTTATTTCTAAATATCTGATAAGAATCACCCTTTCTTAGGATTCCTCAAATGAGCAAAGAAATTTAGTTGGAATGAAGAATGTGATGAGGTCGTTCTTTAAAAGAGTATTTGACTTAAACAGAGAACGTAACAACTCTAATACGAGGAAAACCTCAGTACATCTACATGTCTATGTTAGTCATGTTGTAAGCGTTATCTTGGTTAGAGAAGACGAAAGTGCGGATACTGATCTACTACGTAAGTAAAAGCGTGATTGATGCTGAAAAGATATATTTGAAATTAGAAAAATTAGATTTAAGATTGGTTATAGCCGCAAGAAAGATGATGACATACTTTCAGAGTCATTCATTTGTCTTACGAATCCTCTAAGAAATGTACTATACAAATAAGATATTTTAAGAAGACCCACACTATAGTCTGTAGAATAAGAGGAGCGTGAGATTTTGTAGGCTCAAGAAATCACGAATTTTATAAACGAGTTTGTCAGAGAAAGAACTGATGATGACGAGGGTATGTAATCGGACCAGGAAAGAGATTTAGAATGGATAATTAAAGTTGGCGAGACTAAAAGTGTTAATGGAGGAGGACCTATGATCATATTGAAAGAATCACACGGTGAAGAAATGAGACAAGCCATAATATTTGGGTTCAAATTTACTAATAAGATGGCAGAGTACAAGGCTGTTTTGGGTGGTCTAAGATTAGCACATATTTGCGGAGCGATAATTCTTTGGGTAAGATCAGATTCCCAATCGGTAGTAAGTTAAGATAAGGTGTGTACAAAGCTAAGCAAGCTAATATGAAGGGGGTAAGGGTACTTAAAATGATTAAAATACTGTGAGAAGAAATTCAAAAGGATATCATATGAATAACTACCTGTCTATATTACTTATTTGAAGATTATTTAGCAAAAACAACAGTATCAGGAGAAACTCCAATCATTATTATTCAAAATATACCATCTATAAAAGAAAGAAATCATAAAGTCGAGGTTTTCGCAATAGAAACAGTTGAAGATTGGAGACAAGAGTATATGTTGTTTTGAGAGATCAGATTCTCTCAGAAAGAAAAGCCGATGCCCGAGAATTAAGAATACGAGTTGTTAAGTATGTGATTCTTGATAATGTCCTACATTGAAAGAGTGTTACAAGACCAATGTTATGATGTTTGAACAAATATGATGTTATCTTCATTCTTAAAAATTTGCACGAATAGGGTTGCCATAACTTATTATAGACATAGAAATTTGGTTAGACGCTTTTGACTAGTAACATTGTATTGGCTAAAATTAGTAGCAGATACTGAGGCCACTGTGCAAGGATGTGATGTTAATTATAATTATGCTAATACAAGTTAATTGCCAAACGAACCGATGAGTATAGTCTCGGTGCCTTGTCCATTTGATAATTGGGGAATCGACTTGGTAGGACCTCTTCAAATGGTCAAACACAAACAAACAAAATTAGTACTGATTGTTGATTACTTTACAAAATGATTCAAATCAAAAGCTTTATACAAGATGACAACGCAAGAAATTTGCGACTTCTTGCAAAGTCAGATTTTATTGAGGTAGGAAGTTCAAAGAATCTTAATAACTTAATTTCAAAATAAAATGATAACAATGTTTCAAAGAAT
The DNA here is from genome assembly GCA_036936605.1 of Limnanthes douglasii subsp. nivea. Taxonomy (NCBI): domain Eukaryota; kingdom Viridiplantae; phylum Streptophyta; class Magnoliopsida; order Brassicales; family Limnanthaceae; genus Limnanthes; species Limnanthes douglasii. The sequence continues at coordinate 370,930,764 of JAUPFV010000001.1, forward strand.
ATATGAGATATAATAAAATTTATCGACTTCATACTATCAAGGCGAAAATGAACAAGTATACGTAACGTATAGAACCATTACTAATGGAATAAGGAAAAAAAGTGCAAGGCTAAGGGAAATTGCCCAGATAAATTAGTAGAAGTTCTTTGGACGTATAGAACGACCCTTAGATTGGCTACATAAGAAATTTATTTTTATTTGATATACGGAATGGAACCATGGTTCCAACAGAGATCGTCATCCAAATCACATAATATAATATTATTCAGAAGAAAGCAACAGTAAAGGAAGATAAATTTATGTTGATTTGGTTGAAGAACATCGAGATCAAGCTTGAGTTAGGCAGAGCATTATACCTATATCAATAAAGATGAGATTTGATTCAAAGCTAAAGTCATATTTTTTCAAATATGGTGATTTGGTTACTGAAAAAGAAATCAAAGGTCAAGTATAAAAACACATATACATTAGCACCGAATTGAGATGGATTATAGAAAGTAATTTTTAGAGGTCATTACACGAAGTATCAGCTAAATGATATGTATAGAAACATTTTGAAATACCCTTGGAATATCCAGTATTTGAATATGTATAAGAGGAGTCTATAATGTATTGTGCACTCTTTTTCCCTTCTAGTGGTGCAATGTACTTTTTATACGAGGCATATTATAAGCCAATTCTTTAATAAAAAGATTTTCCTTTGAAAATATAAATTCGTTATTTATATTCTACAAGAAGAACATGAAGATAATGATAGATATTTGAGTCAGAAAGATAGATATTTGAATTCGAGAAAAGAAACCAGAGGATACAATAGATATTTGAATCAAAAAGTGAAATATTCAAAAATAAAAATAAAGATAAATAGTTGAGGTAGAAATGTAGATATTTGAATTCGAGAAAAAAACAAAAAGATAAAAATACACATTTGAATAAAAAAATAAATATTAAAAAAAAAACCAGATACTAAAGATAAATATTTGAATAAGAAAGATATATATATATATATATTTGAATTTAAAAATAAAAGCGAGATAATAAAGATAGTGTTTTTAGTTATACAAGTTTGACAAAGCAAGCACGAAAAACATATCAAGGGGGGTTGTATATAATTGCAAGTAAGCGAACATGGTTAATAAACCAAAATTAAAATTTGAAAAATCATAAAGTTACACAAATGGTCGTACTGAACCCTGACTTAAAATGTCAATATCGGGAAAATGACGAATACACTAAGGCTAAGGTTAAAAACCATAAGGTTACACAAGTGGTCATACTAAGTCATGCCTTAAAATATCAAAGTAACGAAATTAGTTTATAAACCAAGCCTAAGTCTGAAAAACCATTAGATTACAGATGTGGTCATACTGAGACCAGCTTAAAATGTCAAAGTAGCAAAAGTGGTTAATAAACCAAGCCTAAGGCTAATAAGCCATAAGGTTAAACAAGTGGTCATATTATCCCTGATGTAATAGTCATATATATATATATAACAACCCAACGACGAGAATGAAAGTAAAAATACGTTGCCAACATAAAGATAAGTAAAGATAAAAAAAAATTGGTTATTGTTTAAAATCAAGAACAATAAATGAAGATTTTCTCGAAAAGCACAACAAAGTTAAGAAGAATAAATTCACTAAGATAAAGAAATTATTGTAACAACAACCTCGTCAAATCAACCAGTACGAGGTGGAAATCATTTTCTAGTAACGACTTCGTCTTCTTAATTAGTACGAGGTGAAATTACATTGACGACGCCCTCGTTAGTATTTTCTTTTTCAACAATAACTACATCGTCATCAAGTTTTTTCATATTTAGTTTCTTCGTCTTCTTCTTCATCACATGATGAACCCGGTCGTTCATCTTTAGGTACTAAAAACTTGAGATCATCCAAGATAATGTTAGAATTTATTCTCCAAGTATGTACAATAGTGTTTTTCTGAATTTTTTCAACCGAAATTTGGACGGTAGCCATAACTTGATATTTGTTAGCCTCAATAGTTTTTGCAGCATCATCCAAAACCTTTTTCTCAAAAAATTTACACACTTGATTTTATGTCTTCAATCTCTTTTGTTTCAAAATTTTCATTTTTTTCTTTAAACTATTTAACTTTAGATTTCAAAGTAATGTATTCAGTCTTTAAATAAATATTCTCACTAATCATTGTATTAATTTCGATATACAGAGTATCAATTTCCTTTATTAAACCAACATTTTGAGAAATAAGCTTTTTATATTGAGTAGTTTGACCGCTACTTTAAGTGATTAAAGAAGATTTTTTAGATAGAAATTTTGCATTTTGAATCTTCAAGGCATCTCTTTCAATATGTAAATTCACAACCAAGTTGTCAATTTTAAGTTTGTATATCTTTATTATTTTAAAAATTCTTTAAAAGTGAATATCCTCGTTCAAAATTTCCTAAGTTTTTTCCATGTTCTTTAATATATCCAAACACCATAGGTTCCTGCTTGAAATTGTTGATAAGCGAGTATCATTGAGTTGTGATAACTATGAGAAATAACAATAAATAACATGATAAAGAAATGTTAGTCAAAATAGATTGAAGAAACTAAAATAAAAACAAACCTCTATTTTAAATATAAGTCGTCTTTGTAAGAAATCACCCATATTCGTTCTATTCTAGTATGACATGTTGGGATAATACTTGAGTTGGTGAGACATTAAAAAATCTGGAGTTGGAATTTTCACAGAAACATATAATTATTTACTATCTAAGAGGGATGTTGGTTAGACATTCGAAGTAGTATAAGTGGGATTGTTATCTTGGTTTATGTTTTGATTTAAAGAACTTGCAGAGGCCACATCGTTAGTTTTTGTCATGTTAGGATCTCTATTTGCAAGCTTGCTAGGTTTGTCTATTTCTTCCTTCTTTGTTTACTCAACAAAAGAGGTGGAAATAAAAAATTTTATCGGTAATAGGAACTTCATCAGAAATGGAAGAACTTTTCTTGTTAGAGGTAGGGACCTCGTCAGAAGTAGACGGATTATTATTTTTTGTAGCAGGGATTGCATTAAAAGCAAAAACATGTTTGCTGGTAATAGGTATTATATCAGAGGTAGAAGTATTTCTCTTGTTGGGAGAAAGGACCTTATAGAGATAAAACAACTTTTCTTCTTGGCAATAGGAACCCCGTCAAATTTTGTGAGTGTTTTGGTTTGTATTTTTTTTGGGAGGTTAATCTGGCATTGCACGATCATTTCAAGAAATATTAAGATTTTCATTATAATGAGAAGTATTTACATCACTAAACTTTATCTTTTTCTCGTGGATAAGGTTTGCTTGAGGACTGTCGAGATTATCATTTTGGCGATAGGATTCCAAATCATGGTCAAGTTGTTTTTATTGGCAAATAATCTCGTTAGGAGAAGAATCAATAGCATCGTAAGTATCCCTCGACATTTTATTTTTGGGAATATTTAATCCAATCACAAATTTATTCTTACTATAGATTCGGTGGAGGATCATACCTTCAATATCTACAAGAGTAGCTACTTATCTGGTCAAGTTAAGGGTAACTTCACCATCAGAAGTCATGATGATCTCTTGGATACACCAAAGACCAGACAAAATGATGTAGATGTACAAGCCCATGGCCATATAGCCCTTTTAGACAAACGGAAACGAGCTTTATTTGGGGCTCGGTTTTCCAAATTAGGCGTTACGACCACTAAAATCGAACGCGTCGAGAACCCAACGAGTTTTGAAAGCATCACAAGGGTGAAGCTCAATGATGAAGTCTAGGCTCAAAATTCCGTTGTTTAGGCCCTCTTTTTACTATTTTCGTGAATTTTCTGCATTTTTTTTATTTTTATTGAATTTAATTAAAATACTTAGCCAGCTCCAATCACTTTGAAATTAGGCTTAGCGTTATTTAATTTTGTGAGGAACAAGTTGTTAATTTTGGCGTAAGGTTTCAAGCACTTCTATAAAAGGTTCTCAAACACTATTTTTGCCGTCAAAATTTTTAGAATATGAGTTTTTTCTAAAGTCTCTTATACTACGACCTAGGGTTATAGATTATCTATTCTCTGTTTTTTTTCTTCTTCTCTTTATGTTTTGTGTCGTCTGTTCAACCTCATATCGCGGAGCTACCACAAAATGAAAATTGTGTACTGTAAAACTGAATGTTATTCAAGAGACCAAACTGAGTATAAAGAGACATGCAACATTTATTGGTAGGATCTTCAAAGAATTAAATACACAAAAGATACATAAACAAAACATATAGTAAAGATAAAGTTGAAATAGACTTAAACATATAATATCTTATATGTTTTCATCAATCTTCTTTTAACTTGATCGTATTCTTTCTCGTCATGATTTTATAATTCCTGGTTACGAAAATAAAATAATTTTAATTAGTTATGGCCAACAATGGGTAAGTTGACAATTATATTTTAGTTCTAAATATATATATAATAGAAATAAGTTTTTAAAGTTTCAAAACATCGATATTTTTTAGGAATTTTGGAAGATGTATAGGTATATTTAGAGTTTTTGAACTACCTATTGAAATTAGGTGGTAAGGGAATATGTCAACATATCTAAAAAATCTTGGATAAAGCAACGAAGAGGTAATCAAATACCCCAGTGGAAAATATAAGTGTATAAACATTTTTCTTATTTTTAGTTGTGGTGAGGTAATTCACCGTTTTAGGAACATGAGAATATCATTGGGGGAAATGTGCTCATCTTTAAAGCTTTGATGGTTATCTTTGCTCATGTACTTATAAGTGTTAGATAATCGACCGAAAAATCGTCTAAATTAATATCAGAGTTTGAATGTTGTATACATGAAACAAGAGTTTTTCTTACAAATTTGGGTATTTATTCAAAAAAATCATAAAGATTTGTTATTTATTCACATCTAATTAGCAATCAGAACATACATACAAAAAGGTAAGAGAGAAATCGATGAAGAAAGTACATGTTATAAAAGAGGTGAAGATGAATGCAAAATTGAAGGTATTTGGAGCTCTAATGGAGGTTGGAAAGAAAACATATAATTTTTAAGGAAGAGAAGAGGATGAATTTTTCAGTATTAAAACATTAAAGTATCTAGGATAACAAATAATTAATATATTTTAGAAAATAGAACAATTTAATTGTTTTTTATAAAATGAACATTTTTAGATGTATCAAGAGTTATAATAACTAATGTTAGAGTTATTTACACGTGTCGAGATTTATAATTAGTAGTCTTTAAAGAAATTATTTTAGATATTACTTTAAGGACTATGAGGAGTCTTACTAAGACTATATATCATATAGATAATATATATTCCTTATGATGACGAGTTAGTATGTGTCAAAATCTAACAAAAGAATAAGATGGGAGTAGTAAGGGATAAATAGAAGATGAGGTATATTACACTGTAAATGAGTGTCATAAGACCTGTAAGGCGAGGGTCACATATAATATATTAGACGAGGGTCATGAACAGGTTTGACACGAGGGTCATAAAGAAGATATTAGATGAGGATCATTAAGAGGTATGAGACGAGGGTCATAAAGAAGATATTAGACGAATCTCGTGAAGAAGTCTTAAGAAATGTTCATAAAAAAATTAGTAAATGAAGTTCATGAAAAAGCATGAGATGATGATCATCAAAACAATATGAGACGAACATAAAGAAAGGTTGTTTAAGCAGTTATGGCAGAATAACACATATCATAGGTTATTAAGAATGGTAGTTAGATGGTTATAGCAAGATAACACGTGTAAGATTATAATTGACAAATAATATCTTGTAAACAATATAAATAACGACCTAAGTCTTCATTTGGAGACTAATCATACTGAAATAAGAAAAACCATTATATTCAAAAAAAGCATTCTTTCTTGATCATTTCTTATAATCGTGGATTTATATTTGAGAATGAAATTCATTATCAAATATCATTTAGTATACAGGTTTGTTAATATATATGTGATAGCATTTTATTATAAATATTATTAAATTTATTTATTTTCGTTCTCATTCTTATTATAAAATTTGGTAGTTGATGCTTCATTTTCTCTCAAATAGTTAACATATTGTTCGATCTCTTTCACATTTGTCAAAAACTTATTAATTAAACTTGCAAAATTAATATTTGCAAAAAACTAGATAAAACTGAAATTATGAAAAAACTTTATTTTCCAATAAATATAAACTGAAAATTGTCTTAACAACTTATATTATAAGACCCAAGTTTTTCCTAGCATATTAATGTTGGAATTTTTCTATTGGATATACTATCACATGTTTATATCGATGTATTTGATTATCGTCAATATTAGTCCAATAAAATTAATCTTATATGAAGTGACAGACTAATAGATAAAATATGCATAATAGAGATAATTGTATATATACCAGGTTTATTCAGAATACTACGAAGGACTAGATTCAAAAAATAAAAAATAAAAGTAAAATAGAAAGTTTTATGATTATTTTGTAAGAACAAAATTAGTTTGTGGTTATGGTCAAATAAAAGTGCCAACTAGGTTGGTTTTCATTTAGAATATACCAGGTTTATTCTTTACTTGTACACTTCTTTATGAGTCTGGATGAGTTTCTAGCATGATCATCCCTGTTATTTCTCCTTATCCTTTTGAAATCACCCTTACTATGGCCTCATAGACTACTTGGTCCTGAAATTTCTTGGTAATACCTACGCCTTCCCTCCCAATATCTAATGGTGCCTTCTTTCGCGATGACCGCCTTGTCTTCGCTGCTGCTACAGCGGAAGATTTTGAATTTGCAACAATGGAAGGTCCTGATTCCTTTACTAATCTTTCGAATTCAACCTCAAGTTCATCCTCATCTTGTAGAGAGAAGTTTCTAAAACAACCATCGTGCGCCCACAACTAAATTTCAAGAAAAAACTTCGCAACCATAAGCAACTTGTAGCTTTTGTCGAAGCTCAGCCCTCCTCAACATGAAGGTTAACTAATCTTTGGCCCATCGATATACTCTCTATAATCCAACTCGGGAACTGCAAATATAAGTACAAGTATACATAAACAATATTTCTACTTACAAACAGATCAAGTCATCATAAATTAGAAGTGTATTTACCTTTTGACTACCATACCGGACTGCAAAACCTTCTCTCATTACATAACCTCTAGAAAGCGCTAGAAATATATAACAAAAACATTATCTAAGTTTTATTGAAATCGGGAAGGTCGATTATTACTCGCACATTGGACTTCACTTCATAAAAGAAATAAGGATTCCCCTTTTTCCCGAAGAATCGGCTTACAAAAATACAATTATTGAAACTAAATTTACGAAACCGATCATACATTAATATAATGTTGGCCATCACCACTCTCTAGAAATTGAGAACCATCTGTGTTGGAAAAAACCCTCTTGACCTTAAAAAAATCACAACAGTCCTCTACACATTGGATATTTCACCTTATATTGTATATTGTACGTAAGTCGAAAACCTTGTCACCCTTCACATCCAATGGTGTATCCCCCTACCTTGGGAAGTCCACCATAAATCTTTTGGGATAAATTAATCCAATAACTTTTGAGTTTTCCTGGATTCCTTCAAGAGCAGATTTTACAGAGACATGTAGGTTGGGATCAATATTTACATTCGATTTAAGCAGCCTTCTCGCTCTGCCATAGATCTATCAGCATGACATCACTATAACACTCATTGATAGAAAGATGCAACATGGACGGCCTTGCTTATTCTTTTAACCATGTTAGAGAAAATAATTATGAAAAAAGTCTCTAAAAACGAAAGGAGATGAAGTTGAGAACTTTAGTAAAAAAATAGAAGTTTGATGATAGTCAAACTCATTTTACTCAAGCGAAGTGCATTCGACGAATAAGAAAATAATCCCACAAATAAGTTGGACGTGTAAGCAATATCTAACCCTAGATTTTATTTTATTCAATAGTTTATGTCTTTGCCAAATCAACGACTCTGATTTAGGAAGGTCAGGCGACAGTGACTCATATCTATGAACATGTTATTATTTTTATGCCACGTGCAATCCCAAAGCTAGAGCTACACACGTATATCTTAAAGTTGCATTATGATCCTTCTACTCTGTCACACATCTCAAACATATCACTTACTGTCCTTTCACGTTCAATTTGAGAAAACTACTAAATACAACAACCATCGCATAATAAATCAAACACATAAATAAGTGTATCCATTGCTTAGTCCATTGACTTTCATACCATTAATTTGTCCATCATACTTCAACAAGGATTAGGGGAGCTATTTCAAGCTTCAATATATTATATTATGACGTCTATACTATCTAGCCCTTCCTCTCATTCTTCAACGATGACTAAAGGGTTATTCAAGTCATAGAATTTGAGCTCATACATTTCATAATCTCAATCCTAAATAGTTTATTTCATTCTTCAACATGCATCATACTGGTGTCTTCTCACTAGCAATCCACCAGGCTACAAATGCCTTATAATCACCTCTCGCGACAGTCTAACTCAATGTCTAATGGCCGATGGCTCTTTAGACTGTGGGTCCTTTTTAAATGACCACCTAACCAATCCTATGACTCAGTTGCAATTGTAAGTCAGTTATGAAAACATTAAGGACCTTGACACTTACATCCATACTACTTTAAACATATATGAATAAAGGATCATACCGTTATAGTCTTCCATAATTTTGATATTAGTCAATATCATTTTATAAAATGTAACCCGTTGTATTTTCCCCTATATAAGGGAGACAAATTCATGAATGAAAACATATCGGAACCTTTCTACCACTTAGTCATTTTTACACTTATCAAATATTATGGGAGATATGACGGTTAAGGTGTATATTATCATGAACCTTTTATGAAGTTTCTAAAGGATTGTGAGATAGTTTTTCAGTATACGGTGTCGGGTTTGCCTAACCTGAACGGTGTATCTGGGCGAAAAAATTCGTATATTAAGTAACATGGTTCAAATTATGATTAGTCATTCAAAATTACCTATATGACTCTGAGGAGAAGTAATAAAATGGGCAACATACCTTCTTAATATAATTTCGATGAAAGAAACTACTAAAATACCGTATGAACTTTGTACTCGGAGTAAACCTAGTTTAAAGCAACTAATTGTGTAGGGATGTCCAACTAAAATGAATCCTTGTGAAAAGAATTAAAATCCAAAATATTTATTAGTTATTTCATTGGATGTCCTAACAATAGTAAGAGTTTTAAATTTTAGGATCCTTCTAATATGGATATATTTTAGATAGGAACATCAATATTTTTTAGGATATCAAATTTGAAAGGGAGAATTTAGTAATAAACATTCACTTTAAAATAAAATCTGTAGAGATTCATGAATTTCAAAGAGTTATTCTCGAATATCGAATCATTTGGTATTTAAGCCAATCACTATTTCATAATCGTTAAAACATATAGATATTCAAGATAATATTAATCTTTCATTTAGGGACCTTATCCAAAATCAACAAATTTAAGTGGTTCCATTGGACCAAAATGAAGTTGTTCAAGAAAATAAAAATCTATCTTCTTAAGAAATACAAGCATAAACTGATTTTTTTTTATAATTTTGCAGAGATCTACTATAAAAATAAGAAGTGATATATCTTTAGAATATATGGTATATATATTCAAGAATATGATAATTTCTATGGTGCAACATAAAATTATCCATTAAGTTTTTGTGAAGCCATAAAAATTTTAAATTCTCAGTTTTTGGTTAACGCAATAAATGAAGTGTTTAAATCAATCCAAGATAACGCGGCGTGGGAGATCTTCCCATTACCTGAAGGAAAGAAACTAGCTGGTTGTATGGATTTTTAAAATCAAATGGGATTCTAAGGGCAATGTGGAAAGACATAAAAACGCGACTTGTGGCTAAGAGTTTTCCTTAATGTGAATGGATTGACTTTAACGAAAATTTATCTCAAGTTTCATCGAATTATTCTTTTCAGAAAATCATGGCATTAGCTGCACGTTTGATCTTCAAATCCATGAAATTGATACAAATACCTATTTTCTTAATGGAGAAATTTAAGAGTCAATTTAAATTATACAATATGAAAAAATTATCTCTATGATCCAAAGTCGATGGTATGTAAACTAATCAAATCTATGTATGTACTTAAGCAAGGATATTGACACTATTATCATCTCATTTGGTTTCAAGATAAATTTACTAGAGGACGGTGTATATCAAAATTTCAATGAGATAAAATTCATATTATGATGTTGTATATTGATACCTTTGGCCACATACGATAAGTATTTGTTGCATACAACCAAGAAATTTGTTTTACATAATTTTTATATTAGTGTGCTTTTATTTTAACTATTCATAATCTATTATGAGTATGTCTCTAATTAAAAATGATGAGTTAAAAATATATACTTATGATTACATTCTATATTGTTCTTATGCATGCACCATGATAGATTCATGTAGTTAATTGTTGCGATATTATGATTATCAATGCGTCTATATGTGGCTTTTAATGCATTAAACATGACCTTAGAGCTATTTGTTAATGGTCATGTAAGAGATTGTTAACTTTATCTATGTGACGATACCCATTAAGAATTTTTATTTGGTTGATGTATGCTATAGTAGCATATGATGATCCAAGTGTGAGGTTGTTGGAATTTCTCCTATTGGATAGACCATCACATGTTTATATCAATGTATTTGAATATCACCAATTTCAGTCTGATACAAGTAATCGTATATGAAGTGACAGACTAATAGTTAAAATATATAGCATGAAGGTAATTAGATATTATGTTTTCTCCAAATAATATGAAGGATTAGATTTGTAATTAAATAATTTAAGCATTAGAAAGTTTTAAGATTATCTTGTGAGAACAAAATAAGTCTGAGTTTACGGTCGAAATAATGGAAACTAAATAAAAATGGACTTTTATTTAGAATATATTTTGAATTTTGAATTTAAATTCAAAATTCACACACGTATATATAAACATATTAACGGAGTATTCACTTTATTAAAATCATGGTTTCTTGTTTGAGATTAACCACACATATATAAAAAGACATCGATAAAGAATTAGATTTGAATTATTTGTTTATAATCCCATCATCAGAGAAGGATCGCGTCGCAAACTTCATCTTGTAAGTATTTATTCCGCGTTATATAGTGAATGGAAGATTGAGAATGTTCAATTTCTATTGTAATAACAATGCGTATTGAAACTCGGATAACAAACCCTAACGAGGTATCTCTTTTTGAAATAGATATAAATTATTAATAAAATAAAAATGACTAATAATAAATCTACATAATTAAAAATAAAACAAAATAATTAATACGTCCACAATTGATGGAAAAAACAAAATAATTAAAACTTAATTAATGTAAAATTATGATTAAAAATTAAGAGTTTGTGATTTTCTAAATTAAAAATAAAATTAAAACAATTAACCAAAATAAAAGAGATTTATATATAAACAGTTACATGTTATATAAACGGTTATAAAGAATTTTTATGTTTCTCATATATATATATATATATATACTTTAAATTAATCCTGTATTTTTTAAATTCATATTATTTTTCAAAGTGTTGTGATTATATCTCGATCTCACACAACTATTTTTTTGTATTGTTGGTTCCATCTCTAGTCATGTACCTCCTATAATTATGTCATAAAAAGTAAGAATATAGTTCAAATTTTAGTGGGTCATGACCGTAACATACTTCTTCTTCTTTTTGAGAGGACCGCATGACATTTTGGTCACGAGCTCATCTACTTCGCCAATTCGGCTATCCTTTTCGCGACTAACGGTATCATACTACTCATTCAACCCATTGATATTGATATCGCTCAGAAATAGAATTTACCTCTCGGTCCTAGTCATAAATCATGAACCGAAAATTAAACCCATAATTAATTGCAAATATTAAGGTTTCTATCGATGCTAAAGAATAATTTAAAAAGACATTTAAAATAATAAAATAAATTCATAGTTATTGTATTTATAAAGATTTTTTAACCCTGAACAAAAAAGATTAGCTCATACTATTCTTTTTCATGATATAAAAATAAAAATGAGATAAAAATAAAAATAAAATGAAAAATAAAAATGAAAAAGAGACTGTTGGAAGATATTTGTGTATTCTTTGTGGTGGGAATGAATTTTGTTTGATGTTTTAGGTTTTTATTTATGGGAAGAGTTTTGAGTATTTTTTAAATATTAATCTCCTACAAATAAAATTTGTCTTCTTTTTCTGAATAAAATTATAATCATTATTAAATTAAAAAAAAGAATTAATTTATATTATTAAATTAATAATTATAAATTATTATTTTAAAATTAAAATAATTAGGTTTTGGAATTCAATTCATTCCCTTTATTCTTGTTTTAATTATATTCTTTGGCTTTTATCTTCTTTCTTAATTTTAGATTCTATCTAGAATTTTAATTCATTTTTGGTCATTTTTTCACTTTACTAATAAATAAAAAATAACCAAATGAGAATATTGTATTCATAATTAATTCAAACTAGCAACTAAATTAATATAAAAGTAATATAAAATCAAGAATAAATATTCTTTGGTCAAATTACCCCACACTTATTAATTTGTTAGTCCGACCAAAAATAAAATATCACAATTAAAAGTATGATAAAATGATATTGTTATATATATAAATTAAGACCAAATTTCTTAACCTCAAAATGAGTTAATGAAATAAGTGAAAATTCACACCCACGTGTTATACATAAAAATTTGAAAAAATCTAAATAATTTTCAATCTGCTTTAAAAGAATAAACTTACATTATTTACTATTTACTTGAATATTTAAAAACATTTTATTAATAAACCAAAATAATATAAAAAAAACATATCAACAATTATCAATTTCTTATAATTATATATAAATATCATATATTTTTCTATGACAATCAATAATTCCCAAGCCAATTAGCTTAAATCAATTGGTGATAAGACAAGCTCAATGACATATAAACTTAGAAAAGAAATTATATATACATATATATATATAGACACACACATACTTGGCTTGTTCAATATCTAATTAAGCTTTCTAACTAATCAATTTAACGAGTTTAGATTAATGGCATATAAATTTAGAAAATAAATGATATATATATATATATATACACACACATATGTGGCTTGTTCAATGTCTAATTAAGCTTTCTAACTAATCAATTTAACGAAATCACCTGCATCACCTGCATCTCTAGCCAACAATGGGTAAGTTGACAATTATATTTTAGTTCTATATATATATATATATATATATATATATATAATAGAAATAAGTTTTTAAAGTTTCAAAACATCGATATTTTTTAGGAATTTTGGAAGATGTATAGGTATATTTAGACTTTTTGAACTACCTATTGACATTAGGTGGGAAGGGAATATGTGAACATATCTAAAAAATCTTGGATAAAGCAACGAAGAGGTAATCGAATACCCCAGTGGAAAATATAAGTGTATAAACAATTTTCTTATTTTCCGTTGTGGTGAGGTAATTCACCGTTTTAGGAACATGAGAATATCATTGGGGGAAATGTACTCATCTTTAAAGCTTTGATGGTTATCTTTGCTCATGTACTTATAAGTGTTAGATAATCGACCGAAAAATTCGTCTAAATTAATATCAGAGTTTGAATGTTGTATACATGAAACAAGAGTTTTCTTACAAATTTGGGTATTTATTCAAAAAAATCATAAAGATTTGTTATTTATTCACATATTATTAGCAATTAGAACATACATACAAAAAGGTAAGAGAGAAATCGATGAAGAAAGTACATGTTATAAAAGAGGTGAAGATGAAAGCAAAATTGAAGGTATTTGGAGCTCTAATGGAGGTTGGAAAGAAAAAATATAAGTTTTAAGGAAGAGAAGAGGATGAAATTTTCAGTATTAAAACAGTAAAGTATCTAGGATAACAAATAATTAATATATTTTAGAAAATAGAACAGTTTAATTGTTTTTTATAAAATGAACATTTTTAGATGTATCGAGAGTTATAATAACTAATGTTAGAGTTATTTACACGTGTCGAGATTTATAATTAGTAGTCTTTAAAGAAATTATTTTAGATATTACTTTAAGGACTATGAGGAGTCCTACTAAGACTATATATCATATAGATAATATATATTCCTTATGATGACGAGTTAGTATGTGTCAAAATCTAACAAAAGAATAAGATGCGAGTAGTAAGGGATAAATAGAGGATGAGGTATATTACACTGAAAACGAGTGTCATAAGACTTGTAAGGCGAGGGTCACAAATAATATATTAGACGAGGGTCATGAACAGGTTTGACACGAGGGTCATGAAGAAGATATTAGACGAAGCTCGTGAAGAAGTCTTAAAAAATGTTCATAAAAAAGTTAGTAGATGAAGTTCATAAAGAAGCATGAGATGATGATCATCAAAACAATATGAGACGAACATAAAGAAAGGTTGTTTAAGCAGTTATGGCAGAATAACACATATCATAGGTTATTAAGAATGGTAGTTAGATGGTTATAGCAAGATAACACGTGTAAGATTATAATTGATAAATAATATCTTGTAAATAATATAAATAACGACCTAAGTCTTCATTTGGAGACTAATCATACTGAAATAAGAAAAACCATTATATTCAAAAGAAGCATTCTTTCTTGATCATTTCTTATAATCGTGGATTTATATTTGAGAATGAAATCCATTATCAAATATCATTTAGTATACAGGTTTGTTAATATATATGTGATAGCATTTTATTATAAATATTATTAAATTTATTTATTTTCGTTCTCATTCTTATTATAAAATTTGGTAGCTGATGCTTTATCTTCGCGATCTCCGAAATCACCTGCATCTCTAGCCACCTCAGCGCCACCGCGACCTCTGGGTCTTCCTCGCACCATCTCGCAGGATTGCCTGTGTCTGATACCAATCTGATTCAGAGTCAAACGCAAAAGATGCTAGATAGAGGGATAAAACTTAATTTTAATTAAATAAAAAGTCTCCCCAAACAATGTAAAGAAGATATGTTTATATAAGGTTTCAATTGTAACCCTAAAACTAAAATAAGAAAATTACTAAAGTATTCTAAATTATTAAAAACTCGAAATAAGCTGATAGATGAGCCCAAATGCCCGAAAAAGTCCATATGTCACGAGCGAAGCTGGTGACTTGCGTTCGTGGCGTCGTTTCCTTCAAAACAAGGTGTTGTGGGTCAAAATCAGACACCGGAGCTCAAAACTTTTAATTCACCGCATTCTTCGGGTGATCGCCAGTCTTCATAAATTCCAGCGCTAAACTATCTGCATTATTCCCGCCGGGGTAGAGAAGATTCACCCTCAAATCAGAACCAGTATCCTCGTCAGAAGAGTCACCTGCATAAGGAATCAGATGCTTAACATTAAAGACATCAGACGTACGGACATGGCTAGGCAAACGCAATCGATATGCATTCGGATTGATCCGTTCCACAATCTCCACCGGGCCAATCTTCCGAGCGCCCAGTTTGTTGTACTCACTAGCAGGGTACCGATTTTTGGTTAAAACTGCCCGCACATAGTCACCAACTTCGAACTGAACATGACGACGATGAGAATCCGCCTACGACTTATACTTGGCGGTGCTCAAGACAAGCTGACCGTAAGTCGTCTGGTGGGTTTGGCGAATCTGCGATAACGATCGTTTAACTTCTGCAAATGCCGCATCAGCATCTTCGGACCAACCAAATTTCGTGCCCTTCATGCAATCCATAATCGGGGCCATACCACTGCTGAAATGGGGAATAAAACGCCACTAAAACGAAGCTAAACCATGAAAACTGCGAACCTCGGTGATGGAGGTAGGTCGAGGCCACTGGTCCACAGCAGCGACTTTGCTCGGATCAGCTCGTAACCCTTCGACAGAGACAATATACCCCAAATATTGGACAGATGGGGACATAAACGAGCATTTGACAGTAGCAGCATAAAACTTGTCTCGACGCAACACCAATAACACCTCACGTAAATGGGATAAATTCACAGAATGTTTAGCACTATAGATCAGAATATCATCGAAGTAAACAACAACAAATTTACCGATGAAAGGCCTCAATGCCTGATTCATGATACGCATAAAAGTTCTCGGCGCGTTGGACAGACCAAACGGCATCACCAGTCACTCGAACAATCCCTCACGCGTCTTAAACGCCGTCTTCCACTCATCACCAGGACAAATCCGAATCTGATGGTATCCACTCTTCAAATCAAGCTTGTTGAACACAGAAGCACCACCAAATTGGTCTAACAGATCATCCAGACGAAGTATAGGAAACCTGTAGCGAACAGCGATCTTGTTAATAGCTCGGCTGTCCACACACATACGCCAGGAACCATCTTTCTTCGGTGTCAGTAACACCGGAACTGCACAAGGACTGAGACTTTCTCTAACATGCCCTTTATCCAACAAATCCTCTACCCGTCGTCGTAATTCTTCATGCTCCTTCGGGCTCATTCGATAGTGGGGCCGATTTGGGAGAGCAGCACCAGGAACCAGGTCGATTTGATGTTGAATATTCCTCAGAGGAGGTAACTCGGGAGGCAAATTCTCAGGAAACACATCTGCAAAATCCTGCAAAAGAGACTGAACTACAGGGTTAGGGTCCGCATGAGAATCAGTCACAACAGGATCACAAAACAACAAGAAAACCACACCAGCCTCTTCCATGGCTGCTTGAAAAGGAGCACGAGACAGCAAGGTCGTTGTGGAAGGACCAGAGCCAATGCTTAGGGGCTGAGGCTTTGCCGGCACAAGAACAATATTTTTACCCCAAAATAGGAATGAATAAGTATTTGTACGACCATCATGCACAACAGAAAAATCATACTGCCAAGGACGGCCAAGCAACAGGTGACAAGCGTCCATAGGGACAATATCACAAAACACCTCATCCTGGTATGTCTGCCCCACAGAAAAAGATACAAGCACACATTTAGACACATGTATATCAGTACCTTTACTCAGCCAGGCTAGCTTGTATGGCTTGGGGTGCGATTCTGATTTCATCCCGAGCTTCGAAACCGCTGTCTCGGAGATGACGTTCTCGCAACTACCAGCACTAATAATGAAGGTTCACACCTTACCGACAATCGTACAAGTCGACTGAAACACATTATTCCGCAGCTAGTCACTTTGATCAGGAACGCGAGGAGACAGAAAAGTGCGACGTAGCATCAAAACTGCACCAACATCACCAGTCACAACTTCCTCCACAACCGCAGGCATATCATCATCATATGTATCAAATTTCGGAGCACCATCAAGAACAATGGGGTTTGGTTCAAACGCCTCGTAAGAGAAAAGACCCCTAGCACCCGCAACATTCAGACACTCTACCTGACGATACCCTAACTCACCACAGCCAAAGCAACGTAAATTACCTGAAGAGCGGATGGTCGCACCGCGCCCACGAGGGACCTGATCAGGGGTTGGACGCGGAACTCGTTTGGGTGCCGAAGTCCCTGGAGGAGCACCAGTCCGTACGCCAATCTGGGTCCGGTGAGCCAACTGTTTTTCTGCCTGGAGGGCACGCCGATGGGCTTCAGAAATAGACACCGGGTCGAACATGTTCAACACATCTTGAAGCTGAAGGCGCAACCCACTAATATAGCGGGATACCCACTGATGTGGTGACTTGTTCACGTCCGTACGAGCCAGCAGCTGATAGAATTCTTCTGTGTACTCGTCCACAGATCGTGGTCCTTGACGAAGATTCTGGAATCGCTGGAATAGTTCCCGCTCGAAGTTGTAAGGTAGGAAAGCCTTGCGGATTTTTTTTCTGAACTTCTCCCAACTGCGGACTTTCTCCTTGCCTTCACGCTCACGGGTCTTCTTCACTTGCTGCCACCAAGCCTATGCCCTGCCGCGCAGGTGGATGGTGACCAAAGCGACCCTTCTCTCCTACGGAACGTCCTTGAAGTCTAGCACTTCCTCAACCTGGGACAACCAATCAACAAACACCTCTGCCTTAAGGCTACCATCAAATTCAGGGATGTCTACCTTAAATCCAAGCTCCCAGCGGCGGCCGTGATAAGTATTATGTTCTAACCCCTCCACAAAAGGGTTATCGATACTTTCAACCTCCATACCTTGTTGCCTGGCGTTAATATCAGCCATCTGACGGGTAAGATCAGCCACCTGACGGCGTAGGTCAGCATCTTCGTGATCTCCGAAATCACCTGCATCTCTAGCCACCTCAGCGCCACCGCGACCTCTGGGTCTTCCTCGCACCATATCATAGGATTGCCTGTGTCTGATACCAATCTGATTCAGAGTAGAACGCAAAAGAAGCTAGATAGAGGGATAAACCCTAATTTTAATTAATCAAAAAGTCTCCCCAAAGAATGTAAAGAAGATATGTTTATATAAGGTTTCAATTGAAACCCTAAAACTAAAATAAGAAAATTACTAATGTATCCTAAATTATTAAAAACTCGAAATAAGCTGATAGATGAGCCTAAATGCCCAAAAAATTCCATATGTCACGAGCGGAGCTGGTGACTTGCGTTCGTGGCGTCGTTTCCTTCGAAACAAGGTGTTATGGGTCAAAATTAGACACAGGAGCTCCAAACTGTCAATTCATCGCATTCTTCAGGTGATCGTTAGTCTTCATAAATTCCAGCGCTAAACTATCTGCATCACAAGTGAAAGAAAAAAAGGGTAAATGATGGAAACAACATAAAATCTAAAGTAGATCGTCAATATGTCCCAAAAAAATCAAAAATAAAAAATACCCAAAAATAAAAATGAAAATAATTTTTTTAATAAATAGTGTTTTCGAAAGTGAAATGTGTTTTTCTTCTAGAAAATAAATAGCGAACATTATTTTTTAAAGTAATAATACCTTCGAAAGTGAACAATAAACAATATTTCAAACATACTATTCATAAACTCTATTTTTCCCCGAAAATTAAACCTAAAAATACGATAATAAAACAAACTCACTTAGAATTTAAGTCAGTAACTCGATCTATCAGGTTTCTCAATGTGGAATTTGAAGAGTAGTTGACACCCGATCATCATCAACTACTTCTTGATAGTAACAGTGGTTCAATCAACCTCCATTCGTAGGACAAACCCACTTCTCTTGATTATGATGTCCTAAAACTATTCTGTCTACAACTCGATTTTTCTTTTTGGTTGGATTTAGCTGCTTATGATAACTTGATATGGAGATGTAAATTTTCTCTATTAAAGCTTAATGTGGTGATTGGGAGGGTTGACATGTTTCTCTGTTAGCATCAAACCTATGATTTTTTTTTGAGTTGTCTCAGCACCTTCGAAAATTCATTTTGATCTGCACAAAATCAAAAACTCATTAATAATAGGAGGAAAATCGTTAGGTTTATTCAAATTTGATAGCGGAGGTTTTGACAATAACTTAGATGTTTAAGCTTTTGATGATTTATCTTTTAACTTTGAAATCTGAACATCAATAGATTGAAATGATAGATTTTTTATATTATAATTCATAACCTCTTTAATTTTAATCCTTGTCTCATTTACTACATCATGCACAAATGAATTTTTTAAGCTAAGATGAAGAAATATTTTATATATGCATTCATCACGGGTACCTCCACGACATCAATCGAACAAGGATTAGCATTCTTAGAAAGCTTCAAGCATCTAATATGCTAAACTCTACTTGTTCATTTCTAACTCATAAAATTAATTTCTCAGCCTAAACATCAGTCATAATTCTAGCAGTATCTAAGAAAGGTCTCCTAAGATTGAGGGGTATAGATCTATATTCCTCCATATCTAAAATTATAAAATGAGCAAGAAATATAAATTTATCTACCTTGATCAAAACATTTTTCAATATACCCTTAGAATATACAAGAGATATATCAGGTAAATTTATTGAAACATTTGTAGCTTTTATATTGATGATTCCTAATTTCTTACATATAGGATGAGGTACTAAATTGATACTAGCACCCCCATAAACATTTATCAAACATTAAATTGCCAATTTTACAATGAATAGAAAAACTCCATGAATCTTTCGGCTTTGGTGGTAATTTATTTTAAATCACCATAGTCCAATCCTCTATCAATGTATATGTCTCAAAGCCTCTGAATCTTTTGTGTTGAAGGATATCTTTGAGAAACTCCGTGTATGTACGCATCCGCTCCATTAACTTTGCAAAAGGCATATTAATTTCCAAGCTGTAAAATAGTTCAAGAAATTTATAAAATTGATTGTTAGATTTTAGTTTATTCTGGCTTAGATAGGGAACTGGTGGTGCACATTTTGAGATGAAAGAAGGATTATATGATGCAAATTGGGCTTGTTAATGATCAATATGAGCCTTGTTGGGATCATGAGTTACATTGTTGCTTTCAAGATCTGTTCCAACATTATATTTGTTGTCAGATGCTGGATTATTGTGTCCAAGATCGATGGTATCAGTTGCAAAGATTTTGTTATGATCAACAGTCGTGTTGATGTGATCTAGACCTCCAATATCGATGTCTTCACGATCATAAGCGTTTTTGCTACGCCCACAAGTTTTTAATGGTGTTGTTGCAATCAACAAGGATACTGCCACGATCTGGAGCCGTATTGCTTCATCCAAGACCAGTTTGTGATTTGTTACCGCGATCGTCAGTAGAAATTCCGTAATCACATACTGAATTGTCAGTGTTGTCGCGATCAAACTGCAGGTTGTTGTGATCTGGACCTGTAATTTCATACATGTTTCTGTAACCTTGCTCACCCATGTCGTGTTCAAGAGCTGTAGGTGATGTGTTGTTGTGATTTGATGTGTCCTTATTGCAATCAAGAGTGCTTCTATCATTTTTTTCAGTTAAATATTTATCGTGATCTAAGACCTATTTATTGCCAGCAAAAGAAATGTTGTGAGTTAAATCTTGATTTCGACTACTTACCTATTTATCAGATCACTAAAATATGCATCTCGTTGATCTGTTTATCTCTGTGTACTTAGTGTGATTACATTAACTTGGTTATTTTCCGTGTTATTAAGCCATGTTCTTTAAATTCTTGATGTCATCATCGTATGTAGTTATTATAATTGAACGTTTAAGTTCTTTAGACGTACTTCGTGATTCTAAATAGATAGTTCGATATTTTCATATTCAATTAGTTCTTCTCGAAACGAGCTATAGAGGATTAAAAAAACTATTAACATTTTCTTTGAAGGTTTCTTTTTTATCCAACTTGTTTATGTCCTCTTATTTCCAAATGTTCTCATTGTTCTTCAACGAAACATTTGGATTTTGCCTTCTACCTACTTAATAATTATAAAAAAATAAGGTTTAGGCCTATGTTGGAAATTACTTACACACATGACGTCTTTGGGTTATGTGAATTGACTTATGATGGACGGTTGGTAAGAACTGGCTCTTGATATTGTAACCAAATTTATCTTCAGTTAGTTGATCTGTTGCTCAAGCACTTGTATCTTTGCTTGAAGAACAACCTCATTGTTAACAGAGTACATCTGAGCCTTCATTTCAGATCCATAGTTATTGCTTCAAAGTACCTCAAGAAATCGTTACGCTTCCTTTAAAAAATTTATTAATGACTTGCCACTTGTAACATCAATCATTAATTAGTTGTTTCGTATCAGTCCTGATAATAATCAAATTCTTTAGACCGCGTGTCGAACCAATAAGTTACTGGGCCAGAATTGAATTTATGGTGTTAATGTAATAAAGATGTAATATTAAGGGTATTTTATGTAATAATGTGCTTGGTATATATGGGCTTGGATTATCCAAATGGGCTCATTCACCATGTAAGCCTATTGGGGCCAAGGCTTTAGGAATATTAATTACTGTATTTACTCTCAACTGTTTTTGGCAGACCTTCTCCCTATACACAGTAAATACCTAAATAGGTCAATTATCTCTCTAAATACTACCAAGACTTTAATTTATAATATTTATTATGAAAACACCCTTTTGAAACCATCAGTAGCGACCATATGAGGAACCTAGATAACTACTTGTATAAAAACAGCCAAAATCTTAGGTTTTTTAAGCTTGTCTTCAGAAACTAGCAACGAATGGGTTTTGCAATACAGATGATCCTACAATAGTTACTGCAAAAGACAAGTCGGAGAATGGTCATAACAATTTGCTTGAGAAGCTCAACAGCCATATATAGATGAAGTGAAGCATGAACAATTGATTATGGAGAAGTATCATGATTAACTATGAGAGGAAATTGAGGTGTTGAAATCCCAAAAAGAAGCAATAACGATTCAACCAAGAAGGGTTCACTCGAAATTCCAAAGGTTTGGAGAACAAGAAGGCTCAGAGAGAGAAGCTTCGAATTCTGATTTTTTACAATACCGGGAAACAAATAATGAAGAGGGTGGTCAAACAAACGTCATAATTACTTGAAAATAGAATGAAGGACCATATATCGCTACAGTACTTTAGAGTCGAATGAGTATTCTGTTTACCGATCCGAGGAATTTTTGTCTTCTC
Source organism: Limnanthes douglasii subsp. nivea (assembly GCA_036936605.1). Taxonomy (NCBI): domain Eukaryota; kingdom Viridiplantae; phylum Streptophyta; class Magnoliopsida; order Brassicales; family Limnanthaceae; genus Limnanthes; species Limnanthes douglasii. Next base: position 370,953,303 of record JAUPFV010000001.1, read on the forward strand.
CGAATAAGGATTACCATCATAAAAAGAAAAGAAATCATGATGGTAAGCATTACTAAAAAAAACACGTCTGTCGATATCAAAACCAGGAACGGGATCTGAGGTCGAATAAACAACTTACCTCATCAGATAAACAAGACCTTTTAAAGAGAAAAGTTATAATGGCAGTTGTGGGAAGGTTTGAACAACAGTAGCCAACCCGGGGAAATCCATCTTTAGTATATGACGTCTCGGGGAACCATAATATTGATTATCAAGCAAATAGTCAATTTGTTCTTTAGTCGAGTATAGTATTTATGCAGCAGCTAATAAAGATCACCAATATAGACAAGGATATAACTAGAGGCAGTCTCCACTATCTGTAGAAATTATACCGAAGAGGTTTTATGTATCTACAATTGAAAAGTTTGATGAGAGTAAAGATTCAGATAACTATCTAAAGCAGTTTAAGAACTTTATAATGAATTACGACAACAATGACAAGTTGTTGTGTCGATCTTTCTCTCAAACTTTCAAAGAGAGTGTTTCAAAATGGTACAATCGGCTTCCATAAGGTTCCATCAAAAAAATTATATGTTTTGAACAGTATTCCTCAAGCATTTTGTGGATAGTAACAAGATTAGGGGGAACAAAGATACAATAATTCAGTGCCGCCAGTTGATTAAAGAGAGTTTAAAATATTATACCAAACGTATACTCACTAAGAAAAACATGGAAGATTACTATGAGGAAGTGGATGTTGTTTTTTCCAGCCAAGGGATTCTCCTCGGAGAGTTGGTTGATGTGGTAACAAAAAACAATCATTAAAATTCATAGCTTTGTTAGCTCAGGTTGAGAAACATATCAAAATGAAGGAATCGAAAAGATTAAAATTGATCCATTTGCAGATACATGCTCCACGGTCTTATACTTCAAGTTATCAACAACAACATACCCAAAAATTTCATCCTCATACGGTTATCTATTTTTATCTGATATGGAACAAATCAGACCCCGACGAGACCTAGGGTAAATCAACACCAACAAAGTCAATACTATAAACACATAATAAATCAATGGGTCTGATCCGATAACTATTCTGAACTAATAGAGAGTGTTGCTACTATTTTTGATAAAATATTAAAAAGAACAATTTAGAAAACCTCTACCAATCCAAAGCCCGAGGTAAAATTAGAATAACCGGTTTTGCAAGTATCATAACGATATACGCCACGATACAAGAAACTGCATCACTTTGAAACAATAAATCAAACTTTGAATGAGAATAAGAATCTTACAAATTTTGTCAAAGTATAACATGTGGGTTGAAAACAAGGATCACTTGGCAAACAGGCCATAATCGGAAGGGATGCAATTGATATTTCTTTTAAGTATGAAAATGAGATGGTCATAGCTCGACCATACAATGAGTTTGATGTGGATTCTAACTATTTGAACCTTGATCCTAACCGAAGGACTGGTATGGTAACTTATGAACCTAATAAAGGAAAGGTAAATACCTTGTACTAATTTTTTGAATCACTGACTATTTTGGGTGGGGATACGAGATCAGGGCCTTCTAGATATTCACGAAAGAGACATGTTGTAAGTTTGGTAACTCGGTTAGAAGGGAAAATCTCCACCTACCTTTACCAAGATCATATGTTATTTGTAGTTTTCAGTGGTGATGATTATAAAGATGTTGTTAGACCTCATGAGTATGTCATGGTAATTGGAACGACTATTGAAGGAACTGAAATCCGAAGAATCATAATTGATATGGGTAGCTCAGCAAACATCATGTTCATATCCACTTACAAGAAAATAGGAAACCCTTATATCATACTTCGATCGAATAGAACAATAGTGGGATTCACTGGGATTAACGCTGATATGATCGGAGAGGTTGAGAGAGATTCATTGTTAGGACGAGGACCATTCAAGAAAACGGTGAGAGTAATTTTTATAGTAGTCGACGGCCTGAACTCGTACAATGTTGTTTTTGGCAGATCGTGGTTGTCAAGGATGCATGTGGTCGCCTTAATGGTCCATCAGTGTTTGAAGTATGGAATATGAGGTTCAGACGGATATGTTCGTAGCATCCAATAAGTGGTCAGAGAATGCAACGTTAGTGTTCAGGATCCTATAGTGTTGAAGAAAAGAAAGAATAGAAATTATGAGTGCGTACTTCATATTCAGATGATGTATTTGATCCAAGAGAGACACCCAGTTTTGCCATACCAAGTACTAAAAAAGGTGAATATATTCAATTGGAGTCCGGAATGTGACGAAGCCTTTACAAAAAAAAACACTTATCCTCTCTAGAGATGTTGACCAAACCGATTGTGGGAGAGAAGCTATTTGGCTACATAGACATGTTGGATTATGAAATAAGTGTAGTTTTGGTCAGAGAATTTGAAAGTTATCAGCGCCCAATTTATTATGTAAGTAAAAGCCTATTAGATGCCAAAAAACGATACTTAAAGCTGGAAAATTTTAGTTTTGGCTCTAGTAGTGACAACGTGAAAAATGAGGCTGTATTTTCAAGCCCATTCAGTTACCAGTTTGAACCTCCTTTTATACTTAAGAATATGTTGTAAAAATCATATGTATTATGGTGGATGACTACATGGTCAGTGTAAGATGTATTAAAGCATAAGCATTGGCATACTTTCTAGTTAAGATTTAGTCCGCGTGACCTGAGCCTGGGCCAAATATTAATGAGCCTCAGAATGAGTGGATAGTTTGAACTAATAGAGGCTCAAGCATTTCATGCTGCAGAGCAAAGGTTTAGTTGGTATCCCTTTCTGAAGATTCAATGTACCAAGCAATACGTTTCGGTTTCAAATTTATCAAACAACGAGGCAGAGTACGAAGCACCGTTGGCAGGGCTACAATTATTGGAAACTTGTGGTGCCAAGAAAGTTCGTTGATAAGTGACTCAAAAATTATTATTAACCATACATACTGCCACCTAAGAGCACTTAAAGAGCTATCAACCTTTTTCGATTATATCAAGTACGAACACGTACATTGGGTAGAAAATTTAATGTTCAATTCCTTAGCTACTACATCATATACGGAACAGTATCCATGTATACTACAATAAGGGAACTCTTCAATAATATCAATTTCTAAACAAAAAGACAGAATCTAAAAGCATTCCAAATTTCAACAAGCTTGGAGAAAGATTGAAGACATGAGATCAAAGAATTCATAAGTAGAATGACTTCATCACTTGATAAATCTTTGGCTAAAATGCTAAGGTTCAAGGCAGATGGTTTCACGATTTTTGGGAATATACTTATAAAAAAAATCTATATGGCGATCACTATTATGGTACCTCAGAACTAACGAATCACAAATGATGTTATTTGAATTACATGACAGGGAGAGATCTGCTCATTGTGGCTATAAAACGTTTACAAGAAGAGTTTTGTTGGCTGGATATAATTTTCCATACATCATAACAGATGAAAAAAACTTAGTCCAAAGATGTGACTCATGCCAACGATTTATAAATGCAAAACATATACCAGTTTTACCACTTGAGTCAATAGCTGAGTCATTTCTTTTAGATATATGGGGATTGGACTTAGTTGGACATTTTTATATGGCTTCCGAGGGACACCAAACCATCATCGTGGCTGTTGATTATTATTTTAAATGGGTGGAAGCAGAGCCTCTCTCTCGAACTACGAGAAGAGCTGTTATCTAATTTATCTTATCAAAGATTTATTACAGATTCAAAATTCCAAGAATAATTACCATATGTAATGGCCCTCAATTTAAAAAGAAATATATAATGGAATTTCATTCCTTTAGGGGTATTCAGTATTGTTTTTTTATCACATTTTCATCATCATACTAACACTAAAGTATAAGTGAAACACATAACTATCCTCAATGGTTTGAGAATTTTTTTTAAAGAAAAAAGCCGGAAAATGGCCGAATTATCTACAAGAAGTATTACAGGCTTACTGAACTATTGCCTAGACGAAAACTCAAGAGTCCCATTTTGCATTGGTTTATGGGATGGATGTGTTAACCCAGCTGTTTACCCTCTGTTTATTTCTCAATTGCAAATTACTTCGAAAAGGGTAACGATACAGGTCGAAAAGCTGAGCTAGATTTAATTGAGGAAAAATAAACAAGGGCGCATTTAAGATTTTTTTATTACAAAACCATGATGAGAAGAAGGTATGCATCGCGATTCGAAAGGGTAGAATTCAGACTGGGAGATAGAGTATTGAAAAATGTCGTCTTACATACTACAGATAAACAGTTAGGAAAGTTAGCACGGAATTGAGAAAGTTATTATTCGGTTATTGGAAGGGTTAAGCTTGGAACTTATCGATTGGCATATCAAGAAGATAATCCTCTTAGACACCCATGGAATATAGAGCATTTAACATTGTATCTCAGATAACTGTAAAAAATAACTTGTGTACATTGGTTAATTTTATGAAGTAATATCTAAAGATACGCTTACCATGGTGGCTGAGGGAGGTTCTAATGAGGTTTTCGAATAACGTATCTTTTATAAATCATATTTCCTATTATATTATTGTCTCATTTTTTATTGATTATGATATTTTCGACCCAAAAAAGTAAAAATATTAAAAAGTTCCAACACTAGTTTGTTAAGTGTAAAGGGTCATTAGTTGGTCACAATTAAAAGGTTTTAACATTAGTTGGTCAAGTGTAAATGTTCCAACATTAGTTTGTCACAATCAAAAGGTTCCAACACTAGTTGGTCAAGTGTAAATGATCCGACATTAGTTGGTTATAATTAAAAGGTTCCAGCACTAGTTGTTCAAGTGTAAATGATACAACATTAGTTAGTCACAATTAAAAGGTTCTGATACTAGTTGGTCAAGTATAAAGGATCCAACATTAGTTAGCCACAATTAAATGGTTCCAGAACTAGTTGATCAACTATAAATGATCCAACATTAATTGGTCACAATTAAAAGGTTCCAACATTAGTTGGTCAGGTTGAAATGAATGATGGTCTAGTCTAAAGTTTATTTCGGTCAACGGTGGGGGATTAATTGTCCTCAACTAGGAGACTCTGACTATACTATTATTGAATACAATTTGTTTAAATTTGAGAAGTAAAAATAGTAAACTAAAGTAAAAAATAGAACCAATTCATATTGATAAATTTATAAGACGATTATAAAATGATGTAGCCATACCAAATACCTAGAAAAAATTATAATACAAAAAAAGAGGATACACTTGTTCCTTGGGTTTTTTCGGCTGCTGATCATTCTTGAAGTTTCCACCCTCATAATCCTCATCTTCATTCCCATTCTAAAAAATTCTATAAATGCCCTTTATATCTAGGGTGGTACCTAGTTCATATGTGACTGACACGATTATCTAGGCTCATTGAGCAACAATTTGCTTCCTAAGCTCTTCTTCATCCGGTGTGAGTAGGCTTTCCAGATTGTCAGTATAGTTCATTTTCTCCTCGGAAGCTTTCTTATGAAGGAAAAAACAAAAGTATGAGTGTCTTACTTAAATAGCTGGAAGTCCTGAGGTACAACATAATCCTCAAGAGTTATGGACTCTTCTCCATGATTTTCAATAACTAGCTCTTTCAGACTACCCATCGGGCTGTGACATTCGACCACTCTTTCATCTACCTCAAGAATATATAAGGAATGATTCTCACATATTTGAGAAATTTGACGCTCAAACATTAAAGGAATTGTCGCTTGATTCGCAACGTAAATAATCTCCAAGTTCGTCTTTATTTTATTCTTATTTTTCTCACTACTTTGGCTTTTCTCTTTGTGATCCTTTAGACTTAGTGTTTTCTTCCTTTCAAGGTATGAGGTTCTGCATGTATTTGCTTAGCAACTTCTTTTGTTGGCGCATCAGATTGATTCACTTTGGAGATACGAATAGTCACGTTTTTCGTGTCCCACCACTAGCATCGTTATTTTTTACCGTGCGGCTTGGAACTTTTTTCTAGTAGGAAGATATACATTGCCATCCAATTTACTTTTTAAAAATTCGACACTCATTCTATATTTCACATTCCATTTTATCATGATTTCTCATTTTTTTTATTCTGGTTTTAATTTCAAATGGTTCAACTAAGATGTTTTATATGTATGTCATCTATGACACTTTACATGTTACAAAATAATTTTTTTTACGATTTTATCATTTTAACATAGTCGTGCAAAATTTAATATTATTCATTATCTTTTCCCAATTGAATTTAATATTTTGTATCTCTTATAAAATAAACAATTATTATATTTTTAATACTTCTAAAAAACCTTGAAAATTGGCCAGAAAGATGAGATAATTGAATGCCTAACTATGGTTTGAAACTTTGATAATGGGTGACCCACTTACTATTGGCATAATTAAGTTCACGTTGATTTGAACTTGTTGGAGGAAGACCCCTACTACTTCATTATTGTCCTGACTACAAACTACAAAGCCTAATTACTTTTCTTTATCTTCTCTCTCTCTCTATTTCTAACGTTTACTTTTAGAGTCTTTACTGCTCTGATGCTGTAATCCCCAAAACCCAGGAAACGTTGAAGTCTGCACTCATATATACTCCACTACTACACTATTTAGATCACCTTCTTTAGGAATATGATAATGTTACTTACCAGTTACCAGGCATGTCTTTCATTCCATAATAATAATAATAATAATAATAATAATAATAATAATAATAATAATAATAATAATAATAATAATAATAATAATAATAATAATAATAATAATAATAATAATAATAATAATCCATGTCTTTTATTAAATAAATAAAATGGGTGTATTAAATTTCAGAATATTATTCTAGAAAAGTGATATTTTAATATACGTTATTTTATAATATTATAACATTATTAATCATATTGTGAATCTCTTTATACTAACTAAACTCAATAGAATTTCATTTTAGAATGAATTAGATATTATTTTAAAATACTGATATTTTGATATACATTTTTCTATAATATTATAACATTTTAAATTAGTTTGTAATCTATTTTAAATCTCTATTAATAATGTTTTTATACCAACTCAATTCAATAAAATTTTATTATAAAAAATAAAATATTATAATACTTTTAATCATAGCTTTTTTAATGTTAAAAAACCATTTTTTATGTAGTTTAAGTTGTTTGGTTGATATTTGGTTAGTAGTATAGTATAAGATAGATTTTTATGTATGTATGTTTTTTTTGGATTTTTGGGTAGAATTGAGAAAGAGTTAGCTTATGGTTGTTGGATTGTTGTCGTGAACGATTTCCAAGCCATTGGCTGTGTGGATGTTCATCTCTCGTCTTTAGGGATTCTCGTTTAAGTAGGTATTACTTGTCTAGTGAACATGATGACAAAAATCGACGGGTCCAACAAATATGATGGCAAAAAAATGCTAGATTTTAGCAAATATGGTGAATAAAATTTGTTTATATATAAAGATTTCATTCATTATGTCAAAAATCGGTTTTAAATCTTAATTTTCTTGAATTATTAATCTAGAGCAATATTCACATTGAACCATAAAATGACTCATTTTCTTGTAAGCATAGAGAAATGCAAGAAAAATCCATTAAAAACATAAACAAAAAATGTTTGAATTAAATTGCTAGCCATTTTTTTCTTGAAATAAATAATTGTCATCTATGTTTTTGTGGACTTCATTTTTTATTGTACAACTCCTATACATAATGGCATATATAGTTTATAATGAGAGATTTTTACAGGGCTCAAAATTAGAAATTTTGGATCTTTGCAATGTTTTAAATATTAGAGATTTACAATGATAAATATGTTTTTTAAGTCGAATGATTTAGGGTATATAGTTAGAAAGATTAAGGGTATATATGTTATTTCATGTTTCTGTAAAGAAAATAGGAATTGTACCTAAATGTATATAACACTAGTTTTTATTGTCAATAGTACCTTATGTATCACTAGTACCTATATGATATCCATTTTATGTACTACTCTAAATTATCTAATACTACTCTAAATACACTCAATCGACTATATAAACCTTTTTAAAATAAACTTTATTTTAGATAGAGAAACATCAAAACTGTAGATATTTCCCCCTTCTTTCATAGTCCAAATTTTAGAGAGAGAAAGTAAGATTTGATATACTGATTTCGAACCTGATAGTTGTGATATTTTTTGAGCCATCTTAGAACTATTACATATATTCAACGCCATCGTTCACTTTTTTATAACAGAGTTCCAATTTCATATAACAGAGGACGAGTTGTTCTGATTCGAGAAAAACAGATTCAAGATACTGATTTTATAATAGTAAGTGTTTATTTTCTTTATTTCTAATTATCTATAAACTCATTGTAATTTGTATTCTATTGAGTTAAGAGTTATTTTGAGGATGTGAATGTGAGACGTGCGGGGTATTTAAGACGATATGTTGCATTAATATCATATATCTTGCATGTGATACATACTTAAGATATGCGAGACATGCATGTATGAATATTAGTGTTGATATATGCGAGACTTTAAAATATTTTCTATGAATTATGCGAAATGTTAGTATGTATATTATGCGAGATGTCATGTTTTCTACTAATTTTTTGTGAACTTTACGATGTAGTTAAGAAATGTCTAGACCTTGAGTGTGATTTTCAAATAGAATGGTCAAACTACAAAAGTTCGTCTTTGTGAGTTTTAAAACTTTGAAAGTATTTAAAATTATATTGAAAGTAGATATGATGTTTTTGTTAAGGGTAATTACAGTATAACTTACTACTCCAATAATAATATATATTGTTTATTTACGAATGAGACCGATTTTGTGGTTTTCTAGCATTGTTTGGTATTGAACATTTAAAGAGTGTTCGTTTTCATATAGAACATCGTTTTATTGATATGGTTTCTGAATGTTTTTGTGGAAAGTCTAGCTTCAGTTTATTTGAAGCCTCAAATAATGAATTAATTAGTGGGAGAATTGTTTTGGTTGAGTTATTTCATCATAAAAAATAAATCTTGCTACTATTGGTTGAGTTCATTCGATCTCATGTGTTGGGTGAGTTTTTTTTATCAAGGTGATGGAGCTTTAAGGCTAGCTTTATGTCGTTATACCTTAGAGCATGATTTTTATTTCAAATATATGCATAACACAAGATCTAAAATAACTGTTAATTATGAAATACAGTCTCAAATGGATGTAAATGGAGACTTTCGCATCACTTAACTCGTCCACTAGCTTCATGGTCATCAAGCGGTCTGTTGACCATAATACTTGCAACACTTTCTTTTTGCAATAACAACATAACAAAAATTTGGCACCCGAGTTGATTACTAAAGAGACTCATATCAAATAGTTATGTGATAGTGAATAATGTAAAATTGTTTGTTAAATAGGCCTTCGGTTTGGAACATTTCTTACCATCTCTTGTCAAAAGGTTTAGAGAAATTTAGGAGGGGAGTTTTTTGTGATAGTTCTAATTCGTTTAATTTAGCTAATGGATTTTAAAAGATTGAAAAGTCTTGATATTACGAGTGACTATCATATAAAATATACTATGAGAAACAACTTTGAATGGTGTTTCATAACATTCGGGTCTTGTCTTCAAGGTTTTTATTCTTATCATCCATTTTTATTTGGTGATGGAATGTTTTTTACAAGCAAGCATATATGCATATTGCTTTATGCCATAGCACAAGATGGTAACAATGGTAAGTTTCATTCTTTTATTTTCTTAATTATGCAATTATGTTTTTAATATTATGTATTTGCGAAGACGCGAGATTAGATTAATTTTCTTGCACTACATGTGAGACCAACTAATCCAGTATAGACTAGATGCGAGACCAACAATACCATACATACAAGACTTATATATTACATTCATGCAATATGAAAGATGTTTAGTATATGAGCATTGATTCGTCTGAGACCGACATAGAAAATACATTAATCATGCGATTTGTAGCCAAATTTCTTTGCGAGATATACACAAGTATAGTTACAACCGACCAGTTTATTTTATTTTTTTTCATGTATTTTCCCTTTTGCATTTAACATTGTTGATTGTGAAGATGTTGACATTGAGAAAGTCAAATCAAATTTATTTCAGATTGTCATTTGGATATCATTAATGTTTTTCCCATTTTGTATCCAAAATGCTATTACGCCTACATTATTTTCTAACTTTTTTAGAATTTGAAGTATGCTCTCAGTCGTTTAGATCCAAAGTTTAAGTCTATGATGGTTTTTAAGTTTACAAAATGTGTTTATGCTCCAACGGTAGACATGTTTAACGAAAGACTTGAACTGTCTATTAGTGAATGGGGCTATGCAATTATTAAGTTTCTTAGTAATTTACTTCAATACAAATATGCCCAAGAATTTGTTAAAGGGAAACGATATGGTTCTATGGCATCTTCTTTGGCCAAATATTTTAACCATCGTATTAAAGATCTATGCAGTCTACGTATTCTTGAATTAATTGACAAGATTAGAGTCTAACTTATTGATGAGCTCAGAGATTCTTTAGTGAGACTCAGGAGCAAAGATGTTCGCGTGAAGGGGTCGGACTAGAAAACGTTCGTATGATGTGACTGTGAACAGTGAATTACTAGAAATGGAAAAGTCAAAAGGAATATGTGTTGTAATTATTTATCAATCATTGGCCCTTTTTCCCAAAAGGGAATGTCCTTTATATAGGAAAAGCGGTAGAGGGTGAAATTACATGTTTACCATTATAAGAGTGGACTTCGTACCCCACTATTTTAATATTTACAAACAAGTTCTAGGGGACTATCATTTAAGTCCCTCACTTCTTATGTGTGTTTTACCTTAATCCTTAACCACTAAATACGTGGACTTTGACCTTATTTGTGGGCTAAATTACATGTTAAACACCTGTATTTTCCTCCATTTATCACTTATGACTCAAAATTCACGATGTTATATAGGCGGGCTAACGTGGAGCAATAAATTATATCATTGGTATGAAAACAACTTTAAGGTTACTGTTAAAGTGATTTGTCTCTCATTAGTTAGCAAGTCTTTGACAATCATATTTGAAGTTTTTTTCTGAACATGTTATGGTTATTAATCTGCTGATTTCAAATGTTTTTGTGGTGTTTGGTAACAAGATTACTTCCATGTTCTTATGCTCTTATTGCAATACATTAAACTCAAAAATATCTAATGGCATCAATTGAGTTATTCTATACTCTTAGAAATTACAAGCCAACTTACTCTGTTATCATACATGCTTTAACCAATTTTGGTGAATGATCAAGATCTATGAATCCCCATAAATTTTGCTTTCTAACTTGTAAAGATGGCATGCAAGGCATACGTTTTTTCATCTACAAGAGAAATAAAAACCTGACAGATGAGCTATGGTTGTTGTTCAAAGTTAGATCATAATAAAAGGACATGCGATGAACTATTTTAGATGTTTGTGTTTTAATTTTTATGTTTTCTAGTTTGCAATTCCCCAATTAATTTTAAGACTTTTGGAATACTTTAATTTTTTATGTTATAAAGTGGTTTTTTTACTTTTGGAATATTGTATTTGATGAAGTGTTGCTAACTATATGTGAGACCAGGCTTAACCTTATTTTGAGACATGCAAGACCAGCTATAATTTTATTTGATAGACGTGATATCATCTTTATTATTAAGATATATGCACTACTACCTTTAAGGTTATGGCTACATGTGAGACCCTATCTATTATTATGGCTATAATATATGTCACATTTTGGAGAGATGCAAGACCTTCTCTATTATTATGGCTAAACTATATGTGTTATTTGAGAGAGATACGAGTCAACATTTAAAATACAGAGATATGCAATTCTATTTATAAAGACATGCGATACTTGACCATATAGAAAGGAGACTACTTAAAAACCTCCAGCATTTGAACTACGCAAGATCATACATAAGGGACATGCAAAAGAATAGAGATGTGGTCATGACGGACAATAGATACGTAAGACATTTTAACAAGGGAACTAGAAAAGAACATAATTTCATACTTTCAACTCTCTAAATACAAACAAAATATTTAGAGTTGAAACAAATAAAAAAAACATATCCGAAAAATATAAAGAAAAAGCAAACTTCCAAAAACTAAAAACAAACTTCTAAACGTCACAAGAATAGTCTTTTTATTTAGACTTTTCTTCTTATTCTTCTTCTTCCTCCTTAGAGGGTTCTTGAACTTCACTAAACTTCCTCTTATTGTTTTCACGAGCATGCTTTAGATCCTCACTTGGGTCCTATTTCTCTCTATAATATCCAAAATTGTTTAGAGAATAAATTGTATCATAGGAGACAAAATCTCATCATTAGAAGAAGATGATGAATATTCTTCTACTGTTGTCAATTTTTATTTCCTGTCGTCATATTGAGGCATAATAATAACTGTTAAAACTAGACTTATCATTAAATGATACAATTATTATATGATATATTTTGAAATAAAAAATGTTCTCAAGTATAAAAGCCTACAGAAATAAAGGTTTTTATCTTTATGGAACCCTAATGAAAGAGTGAACTTAATTTATAGCCAATTTTTTTAGAACCATACACTTAGTAATAAAAAAATTATTCTTGTTTTGATGAACTACCCGTTGTCGTTATTGCCATATTAATGATGATTTATGTACTATTGTCAGATCAAACAATTAAATACCCAATAAAAAAATTACTAACAAGTTTAAATATTAATATGAAAAAGGATAGGAATAAGGTAATTTAAATTAATTACACGCACCACTACTGTAATTTTACGTATAATTATGTGATACTAGAGCAAAACAAATGCGAGACTTATTACAATTGGTATATGCCATACTTGAAAAATAATTTACTTTTATTATTGATGTAGCCCAGAAAGTCAAAATAAAAACGTATTTACATTTTATTTTATTTTATTCAAATATCTTATGTTATTTAAATCAAATCTAACTGTATTAAGATTTTATTTTATTTTATTTTGAAACATTTATTTTATTTCCTTGTATTACAATTTAAGGTTTTAAGCAGCTATTATATAAAGTCTCACATGCCTTAGGTTATTTTAAGTTTTTGGAATAATTTTTTTTTTATCTCTGAACATTTCAGTCTTTGTTACCCTTGGATTAGGGTTTCATCATGTTGCATTTGAATTAGGGTTTCAGCTATCGTTGCTTCTTCTTCTATTTCCGTCGTGTCATCAGTTTGGTATCAGAGACACCAATTCCTGTTACGCAGATACATGAATCATGTTCCAGGTACCTCTTGATTTGAGTAGTAGAATAGAGAACAACATCTTATAGTCTACCTTCACAATTAGAGGAAGAATTTGCAAGTTTGCAATCGATTCAGATGGTTATGAGAATCTGATTTCAGATGAGGCTGTTCAGAAACTGGCGTTGAAGACTGAAGCTCTTCCATACCCGTACATATTGTCAGGCCTGATAGAGTACACTGAGGTAACCGTTTCTAAAAGCCGTCAAATTGCATTTTTCGTTAGTAATTACAAAGATACAACATGGTGTGACGTTGTTCCCATAGACGTTTGTCATCTAATTTTAGGACGTCCATGGTGTTTTAAGAGGAATTTTACTTATGGTGGTAGAATGAATCGATATAGTTTTATGAAAGATGGTTGCAAGTTTATATTGGTGTCATCTAAAGTAATGTCTTCAAAACCACTACCAGTTAAGGAGGTCCATGCTCATACTGCATTAGTTACCGATCTTAGTTTTAACACTCAAACTATATCTGAGCCCGTGTTTAACAAGCCAGTCTATGATAAAAATATTTTTGAAAATGTATCTGGGTCGGTATTTAACAAACCAGTCTACGATAAGTGTGATGATGACTAGGATGATGAAGATCTAATTAATGTTGAGGAGAAACTTGTAGATCGAGATATTGTCTCAGGCTTCAGTACACCAGACTACATCACTTCAGAAGTTCTATTGAAGAAAGACTGCAAAGTAGCAGCTTTTATTATGGAGATGCATATTCCAAGTATTTTATGTTATCTTAAAATCAAACCTTTGATTCGGTTTTCTGTGGATACATGTTGTCATGTTGGAAAAAAAGAAGATGGTATTTTTGTGTTTGAGATTATGAATAGATTGATAGAAGAAAAAATAGTGTTTTAATGGATAAAAGATTAGGCTTTGTAATAGAACCTGGAGGAGTTTTAATAAAAGAAAAAAGAAAAAGTTAAAAGTAGAATATTGCAGTGTTTTGAATCTACTGGCAAAAATATACTCTGAAGAACTTGAGAATCCATCTATTATTCAATAAAGAGGAATTGTTACTTTCTACAAAGGTCTTGATGTGATACAACAAGCAGAGTCTCAAACTGGAAAGACAACAACTTTTTACACGCGCAAAGGTGCTGTTGTGCTTAGTAAATGGGTTGATAAAGCTTACATAGAACAAGTGGGTGAAATATATCTTGTTACTCCTGATCACAGTAATGCCGAGGACATGGTAAAAAGGACAAAGCTGGGAAACTACATCTTGATACGAGCGACAACATTCAGATTATCACCTCTCACACACTTATGCCAGTACCAGTTGCAATCGGAGGTGAAAACATCAATGTTTTTGCAGTTCTTTCAATGCTTCAACGCTTTGAATTCGAGGTCGAATTCTTCCCAACCGGGGAAGGATGGTGTAGCAAAGACTGCAGACATACTGGTTTCTCGCTCGGGTATCAGATAAGCAAAATTGGTACTCAAATTGAACGTCCCGACGAGCCCAATAACTGTCAAAAGCATGACTATGTTATGAAATTTTGGACTTCAAATTCTACTATGTAGGGTCTGAAAATCCTATTTTACTGTTTTTGATATTTTATTTTATTTTATTTTAAAATCAATATTGTACTTAGTGAATCAAATCTGATTGCATTCAGATTATATTTGATTTTTATTTTTAATATCTTTATTGTATATTTTAGAATATTTTATTAGGTTTTTGGATGTATCATATATAAAGTATCATATACCATATTTTACCATCAGACTTTGATTAATAGAATTTTGAGATTATTTCTCTGAGTCTTCTTTATTCTTTAACCTAGGGTTAGGGTATTATCGTTGTTTTTTTTCTTTTAATCTTCCGCCAGACTATCAGTTTGGTATCAGAGCCTCAGTTCCTGCTACGGGGTAAGCATATGTTCTGAATCCTGATTTCAACTGATTCAAGGTCTAAATGAGAGAGCAACATCTATGCTCATGAAGATCTCGAAGATCATTTGGTATGAAAGGATACACCAAGCGTTTCGATGACGATCGTATTGACTAGTTACAGAAGGAGTTTAAATTGTCTAATAGTCATCGGATCAATGTAAAACTTGCTTATCGAGATGTTATCTCAGGCTATGAAGAGGTTTTCGAAACCATTTTTGTTTTCATCAACTGGAAATGGGGTGTTGTTTTCAGGCTATGAAAAGGTTTTCGAAACCAATTTGTTTCATCAACTGGATGGCTTTGTGACTTCAATAAGGAACACCCGAGAATAATTTATCTTATTTTCATAAAGTCAACAATTAAATTCCCAATGTAACAATTGAATAAAATAAAATAATTTTGATTTTTTATGGTGATGGTGCTATGAATTTGATGACGAATTCTTATCAACCAAGGGAGGATGATGTAGCCCAGAAAGTCCAAATAAAACCTTTTTTAATTTACTTTTATTTTATTCAAATATTTTATGTTATTTAAATCAAATCTAATTGTATTAAGATTTGATTTTATTTTATTTTGAAACATTTTATTTCATTGTATTATAATTTAGGGTTTTGAACAACTATTATATAAAGCCTCACATACCTTAAGTTATTTTAAGTTTTTCGAATAATATATATTTTTATCTCTAAAATTTCAGTCTTTGTTACCCTTGGATTAAGGTTTCATCATGTTATCCTCGAATTAGGGTTTTAACTATCGTTGCTTCTTCTTCGATTTCTGTCGTGCCATCAATTACACACGAGACTACTGCCATTTTACTTACAAATATGCGAGACTATAGCAAATAAAATGTGATATTTATTTTAATTATTACATGTGATACTTGAACAAATACTACAATCACGAGACACGAGTCTATAAGGAATATAAAAGAGACTACTACTAATATTACTCGCAAGAATACTGCAATTAAAATGTACGACACTATAGTAGCACTTTACAAAATATTTTATGTTTATTTACTTACGAAATGTATTACTTACAAAATTCTTAAGTTTAAAAATATATAATATCACAAAATACTCAATCAAGTCATCTTCCAATACACGCTTATTTGGTCCTTATTAAGGAAACGATAAGACATATGTGCTCTCCTCAATGTACACATGTCTTCATTGTATTTCTTAGAGACAAACTCATTCTTAATAAATCTCTGGTGTATTCGCAAACAAAAATACCACAATCAACTATTCTTATTTTATGTGTTGGGATATCTCTACGTATAATTCCTTATATTGCTTTCTCAATTTTCATCAGGTACGTCGAATGTATACAAGATTAAAATAAATAAAATAATGAATATATACGAGAACAGACAATAAAATTTATGAAAGAAAAGAAGCGTGACCATTTATAACGCGATACCATTTAAAATTAAAGATGTGAGACGAGTTACAAGAAAAAAGGTGAGACCGGTTACAAGAAAAAATGCGAGACTGGTTACAAGTAAACATACCACACCAGTCACAAGTTATGAGGCGAGACCTATTAATACGTAATATATGAGACCAGTTTAAAAGTAATAAGTGAGACCAATTACAAATATAGACGTAAGATAAATCCTAGTGAAGAAACATGCATGGTATTCGCGATACATGAAACATGCTAGACTGGGGGTAATATTACCTAGCTATACTTTTGATACTTACCAGTTGTGCAGCGGTATTTCTTGTTTTTTCTAGTGTAAATTTATAATTTGTTGCTTCTTCTTTTTCATAATCAATAATCAGCAATCTCTAATAGTTCATTGTATCTTTCTGATTGGACATACTGGAACTAACACATAATATATGGTCTTTGACATACTGAGGAATACATCGTGAACAATCCTTGTTATATCGTTTTTATAAGTCATTGAAGTCTGCATTAAGACAAAGGATTACAAATAGGTTTTGTTTAATAATATATACTTATTTTTAGTTATACTTACTCTTTTATAACCATAAAGTGTGATCGTTATGGATTTATATGAGTATGTCCATCATAACCCATTGATGGCATTTGAAACTTGTTTTGTTTAAGCATCTTATAAATTCAAGCATCAATATTCTATCAAATGACAAGTGGGAATTTTATAGACGAGGTAAGACATAATAATGTTATAAATAATTCATTCAAGACTGGGGTAATGCTATGATGTGAGACATGGGTTGTTAAAGATCTACGTGAAAATTTAAAATTTTACCTTATAGTCCAGGTCTCATTCTATAAGTAGAGTCATCAGGTCAGTTCACTATTTTCCTAGCATGATTGATTTTTGTTGTGAAATTTATTTGCTGACTGATGGTACTAATACATTGGGTTTTGGATCATAAAGAGGTAAATATAGTGTTTTTCTAAGGTCTTAAGATTCCAGTTTCTCACATAGCTCGGCTATCATTTTATCTTTCTCTTCAACTTATAAAAATAACGCGAGACATTTTATACATGAGAAACAAGGTATATAACAATGTGATATTGCAATAACGAAAAATGAAATGTGCGAGTCAACAACAAATAAAAAAAAATCATGCAAGATGTGTGAAGACTATTAATGATTGGAGATATGAGACTATAAGAGAAATATATACTTACAGATCTCCTTTATTTTTTCAAGCAAAACCTTCATACGTCTAAACTTCACTTACCACATGCACGTATTGATATATCTCTTACGTTCCAAGTACTGAGAAATAAAAATCCTTTTGTAGGTGGTTGTAATTTTTTTGGATGTGATTTTACTTTATTGGAGGTGGTTGTAGTGGTTTTGGAGATGATTATAGTGGTCTTGCATATGGTTCTAATTTTTTTTTCTTTTTTTTTGTAGTATAATTCACATATGGTTAATCACTATAAGAATCATCTCTCGAATCTCTGTTTTTTGTTGGGGTGTTTTGATTGATGTTTTCATGGCCGTGGGCAGGTGTGCTTGAGGTGTTCTTGTTGGGGCTGGGGTTGTACATGTTTTTTTGTTTTGTGTTAGGGTTGTTCTGGTTGGGGTTGTAGTGATTGTTCTTGTTGGTGACTGTCTGAGGTATGAAGCATTTCTTTTTGTTTTTCTTCCTAAGGATTTAATCATCTTCGCACGCCTTCTCTCTGGTATATGAATTAGGTTCTCAACTAGATCATCTCCCATATCATGCCCAATATCTTCATCCCCGCCAAATGTATTTATTTTAGTAGCTGTTAGGGTTAATTAACCTTCTAAAACCTATAAAATCATATAAAATTTAGAGAATGATGCGAGACTATAACAATATACTACATGAGAAAGTATTTTAAATAAAACATGTGAGCCTGGTTCAACACTACATGCCAATATGGAACCAATACTATATGCGAGACTACTGCAAATAAACATATGAGACTGTTACAACTACATTATGCGATTCTTGTAACAAAATACTATAAGAGAGAATACTTCAAATAAAACATCTGAGCCTAGTTCAAAAAATATATGCCAGTCTGGATCAAATACTATATGCGAGACTACTACAACCAAACATACAAAACTATTGCAATTACGTTATATATAAAGGTAGCAAATTACTAAATGAGAGACTACTTCAAATAAAGCATGCAAGCCTGGTTCAAACACTACATGCCAGTCTGGATCAATGAGTATATACGAGACTACTGCAACTAAACATGCGAGACTATTATAACTTCATCATGTGATTCTTGTAGTAAAATACTATATGTGGTACTACTTCAACTGAAATATATGACACCTCTTCATCTTTAAGATACTTCATCTTTTCAATCAATCTAATTTTGTTGATTTTGATTTGAAATCACGATAGTTGTAGCATATTGGAATCATGTCCGACCTTGTTTCTCTTTGCATAATGGTTATGTGCTCCATGATGAATGACTGTATTAAAAAATATATCAGCATCATTACATATTTTTTTAATTTTAAACCAAGATACCAACCATTAAAAGTGCAATACGTCCAATAACTATATTAGGTTTGTTTTCGACACATGTCCAAATTGACCCAAATAGCTTCTTTTTGATTGCTTCGAACCAATCATGATTGTTTATTTTTTCAAGGTCTTCAACATAATATAGCGCTGCTATACCTAGTACATCCTCTAATACCGAATATCACATGTATAGTACACACAAATGTGATCAACAAAACAACCACATTATACACATCTTGCTCTCTCCCCCATTATAATGAATATGTCTATTCCATCATGTAAAATATAACACATTGGTTGGAAATAAGTATTAAATACATGATATACTCAACAAATAAAAAATATTGTTGCGAGACTATTGCAAACAGACCATGCTATCCTAGACCAAAACACTGTAATGCGAGACGTTATTTGATTAAACATGTGAGACGATTGCATCTACACCATGCGATATTTGACCAAGATTATCTATATTAGGAATATGCGAAACTAATGTCAATACTAATGCGAGATCGATGATAAAATCATACCTTTATTAAATTATTCGTCAATAAAGTACGTCTTCACGATATGTGACTCTATTTTTTTACCATCGTTGAAACTGAGTTTGAAGCCTCATTTACAGTTTTAAAGCATTTTTCTCGTCTCATGCCTCAAACCAAAAATATCCTTCACATCTTTGGTGGTGAGTTTAACATGTTTGGACCTCAGTATGAAAGTTTAATCCTCTATCGAGTATTTCTTGATTACCTCATTGTAGATTATCCTTCCACAAATCATATGAAACCTTCAAAATGGTATAGAACGACATTGCTTTAGCGTTTCTTTGTGTTCATCCATAATGACAACCTTCTCTTCCATCAAATTTAGGATGCTCACTAAACCGGATCTAAAATTTCATGCTTTAAGAAACAATTTTCCCTACAACAAAATGTGAGACCGGTTATAAGAAGAAGGTAAAACCAGGTATAACAAACAAAACAAAACCAGTTGAAGAAATATGCGAGAACGTATATAAAAAAAAACATGAGAGACATGCTATACATCATTTAAAAGCATTATATTGTACAAACACATTTATAAATATAATGATACATACGAAAACACATATTAAACCATACAAAATAATACGAACGTGGTCGTTGTGATATTCTACACTTAATAAAACTTAAATTAGACAATAAAACAACAAATAATAAGACATTAACCAATTCTTTTCAACAAGACTAAAATACAACATGTAGTTAAATATTTATTGATACTATATATATATAACACTCATTAAAATTCTATAACCATAGTCGAAACTACCTTCTTCTTCACTTAATATTACTATTAATTTAGTGATATTATACTAGTATACAAAATTTTCAAATGATCTCAAAAATTTAAAGTAAAAGAAACTAAACCACATCTGTCAATGCATGCATAGTACATGATCCTGACCCAACCAATTAGCCTTTTACCTCTTAAGAAACACCCAAACACTATAGGCACTCTTTTTAACAAATTTGTTTCACATATCTACATCTAGAGAGAGAGACTTCACTCATCAATCACTAGTTATCAACTTCACTCATCAATCACTGAGAGATTCTCCTCTTTGTTTAGTTTAAAGATAAGGTTAGTGGGATCAGTGAAATATATGGGTCTACCAATCAACACACAACTCTTTTTCTTGTTTACTTAAACCATATCTACTACTCCAAAGTGTGTATATCATTCAACTCACAAGAGGTAACTTTTCTTTTCTCTGATCATATAAATTTACTACATGTAACCCACTTTTTTATGTCTAAATCTCTAAGGTGTTGCTTTGGTACCATGGTTATATTAAAACTGTCAGCATTATAGTTTGTACAAGTTTAAAAATATAAAAAAAGAAAACAATTTTTATATATTTAAATAGAAATATTACTACTATGCATGGCATTGATTCCATTTCTTCTTTTACTGCATCTTCTGTCACTTTTTAACTGCTAGGGTTTGATAGTAAATAAGCACAACTTTGCAGTGACATCTAATCATAAACAGAGAGGAGTAATATCTTTTTGGGTCTTCCTAGGGTGTCATAAAGATAAGGTTACCATTTTTAGACCCATAATTGATTACCTCTAGTCTCCAATTTGATGCATGACATTAAAAAATTATTTTCAAATCTCTATTCACTTGACTTTTTGGGTGAAAATTAGGGTTAGTTTAGAATATACTCCATATTTTAAATTTATTACTCCTACTATTATCAAGTACTACTGTAGAGCACAACTGTAAAATTTTATCTTCTAGCTCTCAGTTTTCTTTTTGTACATCATTTTAGATTCTAAGATAAGCATAGAAAAGTTCCCAATAGGTCCTTGTAGTACATCTGCTTATGTTGTCTTTTTTCAATCTCTCTCTTATTATTGTGGAGTGAGAGTACTATTGTACTCCTAGTGGCCAAAAAATTAAATAAATAAACAAAGAGGGTCTAATTCTACCATTAAATTGAGTGTCTCTTTGCTTTTGAGTCTTTATTTAGGGCAAAGCAAAGTTCCCTCATTTCAGATAGTATCACATTGAAAACAAAAATTCTGCTTCTTTTGGAGGGTATATTGCAAACAAAGCAAAGGTTTGTCTCTCTGTTTATTTTTATTCTCTTACAGGTTTGGTTTGGTTATCTTTTGTTTTGGCCTTTTTATTTATACTTGTAAGTTGTAACAATCAATTAAAGAGAATCACTTTTCTTTACTCTCATAACAAACTCCAAAAGAAAAAGAGAAAAAAAAGGTGAACTTTTTTCTATCCTAATTCACTTTCAAGAGATGAATATATTAGTTTTTAGTTTTACTTGTTCCTACAAAAGAAAAATAACTCAGTATTCTTATCCCATCACAATTCAAACTTCCAAAAGAGAATAAAGTAATAATTTTTTTTGTAATATTCTAATACACTTTGAAGACTTATAAAAACTTTATTTTTTTTATTCCATAATCTCTTTTAATGTAAATCTTTTGGTTTCTTTTTTATTTTTCTTCATTGCTTTAACTTAATACCTTTTGGAAAAATGTAAAAAAATAAATGTTAGTTCTTGTGTGTTATTATTATCTATGTGACTTTTTAAAAAGTGATCTACTTATATTTGACTCCAAAGTAGAAAACAAAAACCATTTTTTTATTTATACCCACTTCAACCATCATTTCTATCTCAAAAGAATTCCTGGGTATTAAAAAAAATTGTTATTTTTTTGTTTTGTTTTGTCAGATAAGAAGGATGAGTGACTGGTATGACTTCAACAACAGCAACAATGGTGGTGGTGGCAGAAGATTAACAAAAGAAGAAGATTTTGAAGAAGAAGATGTATGGTCCATTATGAAAGAACCCAAAGATTTCTCATCTTCTTCTTCTAAGCACTTGCATACTTCACCAAGAATGATACCAAAATCCAAAACCCATGATTCAAAAGCATCTAAACAATCGTCAGCTCCTTTGAAGATACCTGAATGGTCACAAATTTATTGTAATGATGATCATGATGATGGTGATAATGATGATGAGATTGTCCCTCCACATGAATGGATAGCTAAAAAACTTGAAAGGAACAAAATTTCTTCATTTTCTATGTGTGAAGGAATTGGTAGAACTCTTAAAGGAAGAGATCTTAGTAAGGTGAGAAATGCTGTTCTAACTAAAACTGGGTTTTTAGAGCAATCTTGATCACCATCATCATCATCATTATCATTTACAAATCTTTATGGTTGATCTTTTTATGAGACAATGTAATTTCTTTTTATATTTATTTTGGTTTTGGTGAAAAGGAGAGTAGAGATGGTGTGTTTGTGGGTTAATGGAGGAACTTGTGGTTTGTCTTTTGTCTCTCAATGTTATGATATTTAGTGCTTTCGGTTTTGGATGTAATCATGGTAGTTCTAACTCTTTAATGTAATGAATATTTTTTTCGGTTTCAACTCTTTAACTTTAATTTTAGTTTTGGTTCGAAAAAAATTAATAACATGCAAAACATTTACTTCAAAAGGAAAAAAAAAAACATTTATCACAGATGGAATAGTGCATTATTATAAATAAAAAAACTACTTTTTTCCAGACAAAATATTATAAAATAAGTAATTTATAGGATAATGTTTCCTATGGTATTTTGTCAACGTAAAAGTCAGAATTAAAGAGTTTGTGCTGGTCCGATTATTTTTAATGTACAATTTATACAATATTCATAAAAATTAATTTATATAGTTTGTTTATGGTTAGTCCCTCACAAAACCCAATAGATCAATATACTATTTGCATCTTAAAATCCATGGTACGTATCAGTTTATTATTATTAGAAGGTGACCTTATCTTAACTGGAATTAATTCTATTTAGATAAATTATTTAGCAAGGAGCCGCTGCTCTGGTCGTGTGCATCAGACTTTTATAAAATCCTATAATATATTCTTAGTGCAAAGAGGCTAGGTCATGAGGAGGATTTTTATCGGTTTGGAAGTAATGGAATGACAAGCCGTGGTTACGACATATATGGTTCCGGTGTAGTTGCAAATGGTTGTCTGTACGTTTTTGAAATTGTACGCGGCGATGAATAAAAGGGTTCGGTGGTACATTTTTCGTATAACACTCTCATATATTTATTCGTCTTTGTGAAAATGGTTGTTCATCAACTAATGTATTTCTTTTATCAAATGCTGGATAATTGATACGGCGAATAATTTGTCATGTTTGGACAATATCTGAAATGTCAGGGATTATTAGATTTGTAAATTTGATGGAAAACTGATTGGTTCCGCAGAAGCTGTGCAATTGTGTTAAAATATTCGACTAAATTTGGAAAGCTCGATTCATGGAGTAATAATTTGGGATTTCACATACTGTCATTAATCTTCTCCCTAAAAATCAGTGTATTAAGTTTCCTTGTATAGGCTTCTAAGTTCTCTATATATTGAGAGCCTTATTACCATTGCTAGTAAACCAAGCACAACTTGTAATGATTTGATACAATAAAAAACAGTTCAATACAAAAGGGAATTTTCTCTAATAAACACAAAATCCTAGCCGCCTCCTGCGGCTACTTCTCTATTTGTTTCTTTAACATGGTATCAGAGCATGTGTGATCCTGGGAATTCTGAACATCCTCAACAAAGATGACTGGCAATGAAGTCGTGGTCAGTCAAATCCTTATTGAATTAACAATGCAGATTGCTGTCATTCTGAGAAATGGTCTCGGAACACAACAACAAACAACCAACCCCGAGAATTTATCCCTAGGGATTAAACTCGGTGGTGACAACTATGCCATATGGGAAAACCTGATGAAGAAAACAATTGGGAGAAGTGGGAGAGGTTCTCACATTACAGGGGAGCCGAGACCTCCATCCAAAACTAACAACACAAATCCAAGGTGGGAACAAGATGATCAATGCGTTTTCACATGGATTATCCAGAATCTTGAATCCAGCTTAGTGAATAATGTCTCGCAATATCCCACTGCAAAATCCCTCTGGGATGAGTTAGCCACCACATACGGTGCTTGTACATATTCGTTACAGGTGTTTGGCCTTCATAAGAGGGCTAATTCATTAAGGCAAAGGTCCGATACACTAGAAGACATATTCGTTACAGGTGTTTGACCTTCATAAGAGGGCTAATTCATTAAGGCAAAGGTCCGATACACTAGAAGACTTGTGGAACAAATTGCTGAACATCTGGATGTCTATAGATAGGCGAGATCCGAACCCTATGAAAGACCCAGAAGACATTCAGATCTACAATAAGAAGACTCAAGAACAAAGACTCTATCAATTGCTAATGGCGATTAATGACAAGCTGGAACCAGTCAAGAGAGATATCCTGAAAAAGGATCATCTTCCTTCCGTGGAAACAGCATATGCTACAATACGAAGGAAAGTGGCCATGCTTAATATACTAAAATCAAGTTCTTTTGATAGTGACTCGATTGAAATTGGAATGGGTTTGGCTGCTAAAGATTATGCACAGGGGTTTAAATTCTGATCCAAAGAGAAAGAAGATAAATCCAAGTTGTATTGCACTCATTGTGGGATGAAGAAACACGCTAAAGAGACATGTTTCCAGCTGGTTGGCTATCCAGAATGGTGGGAGGACGGTCATAAGGAGAAAAATAACCAGCGTTTCAGATCTAATAACAAACGGGCTTCATCTACAAGTGGCGGTGAAGATCCGACTAAAAATGAGCAAGGAAGTGGCACTGGTTTTGGAGGAATGGCGACGAACTCCTATGAAAAACTTGGAGGTAAAGGGTTTGAGAAATCAATTAATTGGATCTTTGATTGCGGGGCTACGGACACCATGTCTTATGATCCTAAATACTTTGGTGACATGTCATCTCCAAAGAAGTCCCATATTGAGACTGCTAGTGGAGAATTTTGTGAAGTCAAAGGGGGAGGTTCAATTATTTTTTCGGAAAAAATGGAAATTAAAAATTGCCTATATATTCATTCACTATCCTTAAAGTTATTATCTGTTAGTCAAGTGACAAAACAACTCAACTGTGTGGTTCTTATGTATCCATTTTGTTTTTTGCATTTTACACGACATTCGTACGAAGGAGATCATTGGACGTGGTACTGAACAAGAAGGTCTCTATTATGTTGATGAGGTAGTTCATAAGGGACATGCCATGCTCGCTCACGGAACAACCGAAAAGCAACTTTGGTTATGGCAACGACGACTTGGTCATCCTTCTTTTAGCTATCTTAAAAGTTTATTTCCTAGTCGTGTTTTGAATAATTCCATTCATGAGAAATGTGAAACCTGCATTCTTGCAAAAAATCGTAGTGTCTCATTTAATCAAAGTAATACTAGAGTTGATTATGCTTCTTCGCTAATCCATTCTGATGTTTGGGGTCCAACAACAAATTCCACTAACAATCAAATCAGATACTTTGTTTTATTTGTGGATGATTTCTCAAGAATGACTTGGATATACTTCATAAAACATAAATCAGAAGTAGCAGAAATATTTGTTTGTTTTTTAAAAATGATTTTGACTCAATTTGAGAAACAAATACAGATTCTCCGTTCTGATAATGGAACAGAGTTTGTCAACCAAACAATTCATAATTTTTTTTAAAACAAATGGTCTTATCCATCAAACCACTTGTCCAAACACACCTCAACAAAACGGTACTTCATAACGAAAAAATCGTACTTTACTTGAAAAAACGCGTGCTATTATGATTGAATCTAGAGTTCCTCATTCTCTTTGGCCAGAAGCTCTTGTTACAGCCACATATCTTGCAAATTGTCTACCAACCCGATGTCTAGGAAATAAAACTCCATTACAAGTGCTTGCCACCCAAGTTACAATTCCATTTGTTATGACCTTACCACCTCGTGTCTTTGGTTGTTCGATGTTTGATCATATCCCTAAAACTAGTCGAAACAAACTTAATCCGTGTGCTGAAAAGTGTATATTCGTTGGGTACGGTGTACATCAAATGGGTTATCGGTGTTACGATCCGGTTACTCGTCGAATCCATGTCACCATGGAATGTGACTTCTTAGAATCCAATTATTATTTTTACCACCAATCTTGTTACTCGTCGAATCCATGTCACTCGACTGGTTGCTATATGAAAGTTACTTTGAGGATGTGCCGACAAAGTCGGTAGATGGCTCTACCGAACACGCCTCTTCCAACATAAAGGATACTGACGAGGCAGTTCTTACCACCAATGATTCTCCCGAAGAAAATGTCCAACAAGAAGCAAATGCCATGGATACTACCAGAAAATCAGCCGAAGAAAGTGCCCATCAAGAGGTAAACAATTTACAATGTCATAACTCACAAAATGCTACTGATCATGACATTTTAGGAAGTTCATTTGTTGAAACTCAAACTCTGGTTCTTCCCCCAAGAAAAAATAGAGGGGTTCCTCCTGACCGGTATTCGCCGGAACACGTTCCTTGTGCTTCTACATATCCGGTAAAAACGGACAAGAAAGGAATAGCGAATATTGCAAAGGAGTTTTCAGCTACTATTATCTCTGAACAAATCCTTTAAACAGCCCAAGAAGCTAAGAAGATGACTGAATGACATGATATAATGAATACCAAAATGGAAGCTCTAAAAAGGAATGGTACATGAGAGAATTGTGTGTTACCACAAGGGAAGAAAGTAGTCGGGTGAAGATGGGTGTTTAATATAAAATATAAATCTGATGGCACCATTGAGCAACACAAGGCAAGATTGGTTGGCAAAGGATATACACAAACATATGGTATAGACTACTCTGAAACGTTCTCTCCGGTTGCAAAGATTGACACTATCAGAGTTTTACTTTTAATAGCCACGAATAAAGATTGGCCTCTTTATCAATTTGATGTAAAGAATGCTTTCTTACATGAAGACTTGGAAAAAGAGGTATATATGGAACCCCCACTAGGGTTCTCTGATGTTTTCAAGAAAATGAGGGATGTAAACTGAAAAAGGCATTATATGGGCTCAAACAGTCTCATCGTGCTTGGTTTGGGAGATTTACAATAGCAATGAAGCAGTATAGCTACAAACAGAGTAATGGGGATCATACCTTGTTTTACAAAAAGAAATGAGAATTAGTCACTTGTCTTATAATATATGTCGACGATATGATTATAACGGGTATGACGAAGAAGAAATTAGCTCTCTTAGGAAAAACCTCTTCAAGGAGTTCGAAAGGAAAGACCTTGGGGGATTGAAGTATTTCCTAGGAATCGAGGTTCTTAGGTCAAGATGAGGGATTTATATCTCCCAACGAAAATATATATTGGATTTATTAGCTGAAGTTGGCATGGTGGATTGCAAACCAAATTACACTCCTATGGTTGTGAATCACAAACTAAAGATAATTGAAGGGGCCGGACCAGCGAGTAAAGAAAGGTACCAAAGGTTGGTGGGAAAATTAATTTACATGGCTCACACTCGACCCGACATTGCATTCGCGGTGGGAGTAGTTAGCCAATTCGTGCATCATCCTCAGGAACACTATATGGAGGCAGTAATGAGGATTATTCGATATCTCAAAGGCACACTAAGAAGAGGCGTAATTTTTAAGAAAAATGGACACCTTGATGTTGAAGTATTCACAGATGCTGATTGGGGGAGGGAATCCTAATGACAAGCGGTCAACTACTGGCTACTTTACTCTTCTTGGAGGTAACTTGGTGACTTGGAGGATTAAGAAACAGAAAGTAGTTTCACTGTCAAGTGCTGAATCAGAATTTAGAGGAATCGTTAAGGGGATTACCGAGATACTTTGGTTAAAGAAGATAATGAAAGAAATCAGATCCCTTCTAAAATGTCCAACTCAGTTAATGTGCGATAATAAAGTTGCAATTAAAATTTCAGAGAACCCGGTGCAGCACGATAGAACAAAGCACGTTGAAATAGATAGGAACTTCATAAAAGAAAAGATTGAAGATGGGACAGTCGAACTTCCGTTTGTTAGATCCGAAGACCAACTGGCAGACATCCTGACAAAAACGGTTGCTTTAAGAACATTCGAATCAGTTTTATCCAAGTTGGGTATTGGTGATCCCACTACACAACTTGCGGGGAGTGTTAGAATATTCGACAAAATATGGAAATTTGGATTCATGGAGTAATAATTGGGGTAAACTATTGACCACTATAATTTGGGATTTCACATACTGTCATTAATCTTCTCCCTAAAAATCAGTGTATTAAGTTTCCTTGTATAGGCCTCTAAGTTCTCTATATATTGAGAGCCTTATTACCATTTCTAGTAAAAAAAGCACAACTTGTAATGATTTGATTCAATAAAAACAGTTCAATACAAAAGGAAATTTTCTCTAATAAACACAAAACCCTAGCCGTCTCCTGCGGCTACTTCTCTCTCTGTTTTTTTAACAAATTGAATGTTACTCTGATTTTAGAGTATGTTTTATTCGTGACATATTTGAGCTGTGATTTCTTTTTTATATCTCAATTAATTGATGAAACTAACTGTATTATATTTTGTTGAAAAAATATGCATTATTTAGGACCAAACAACGAAGAAAGTGATTGTTGCGGGTAGAGAGTCTGGTGGACTTTTCTACTTGCAATAGTCAGATATATGCAGTGTGCATGTCTCTTCTCAGGAGAGTTCGTATGACATATTTTCTAAGAGGCTACGACATCCATCTCCTAAAATAT
This sequence comes from Limnanthes douglasii subsp. nivea, assembly GCA_036936605.1. Taxonomy (NCBI): domain Eukaryota; kingdom Viridiplantae; phylum Streptophyta; class Magnoliopsida; order Brassicales; family Limnanthaceae; genus Limnanthes; species Limnanthes douglasii. The sequence continues at coordinate 370,982,603 of JAUPFV010000001.1, forward strand.
TATCTCTCTTCTGTGTAATAGGAATTGGTAAATTTAGTAGTTTGAAGAATAACGCTTGTGAATTCGCTTGCGTGCTAAACATATTCGTAGCAGTTTTTTATAAAAAAAATTCAAATAAAAGTAATGTTGTTTCTAAACTTATTCATATTGGTATTTGGGGGCCTTACCGTACACCAACTTTGGATTGTCTTACTTATTTTTTTAACCATTATGGATGAATTTTTTCGTTGCACTTGGGTATATTTGTTGAGGTACAAGTAAGAGATTTTAACTAGTTTATCTCAATGTTTTTGTATGATTGCGCGCCAATTTAATTGTTTAATCAAACATGCCCGAAGTGATAATAGAACAGAGTTTAAATGTCTTACTATATTCTTTAAAGATAATGGATAATTCATGAGTCTTCTTGTCGTGGGACACCAAAATAAAAAAAAAGGCATGTTGAATGGAAGCAAAGACATATTTTGTATGTCGGACGTGCTTTACGATTTCAAGCTTCATTACAAACCAAATTCTGGAGAAAATGTATTATTATCGTTGCCTGCTTGATTAATCGCATTCTCTTAATTCTCTTACAAGGAAAAACTCCATTTGAACTGTTATTTAATAAAACTCGACCTATGAATCATATTTGGGTATTTGGTTGTAAGTATTATGTTCATAATCAGAATCGTGGTGATGTAAAATTCAAATAAAAAAGCGTTCATGGAATCTTTATGGGATACTCCTTTGGGAAAAAGGATGACACATGTATTTTTCAGACATTGAGAAAATTATTGTCTCTCTCGATGTTATACTATGTGAAAATAATTTTTTATTTTCAAGATTCCACTACCATTGTAAGTCTTAGACCTCTAGATCTATTATTATGTACGGCTGATGAACAACTTGTGTACATTCTAATAACTATGACAGCCAAACCCATGGGTGTGACGCAAAATTCAACTCTGATGGTCTTAGCCTCTAACCATGACATTTATCATCTACCTATGGCATACAACAAGCTGACCAATCTATCTCATCCAGAATCGACAATGACCAGCCAATGGACCTTGTTGATACAACCACTTCAAGCTCTACCATGCAGGCTCCGCAGACCAGGTTGAAGGTGAAATTAAGTATCTTGGACGTGGAAAATGGGTAAAGAATGATAATGTGTGATTGCATGATTATCACATACACATATTTTGGTGCGAGAATCAAAGTTGTAAGCATATATTATATTCATATATTTCATATAGGAAATTCTTGATAAAACATCAGGGCTTCATGGTTTCGCATGATACAAATGTAGAACCTTAGTCTTATAAATGGGTTGGCAGAAAATAATATCTAAAGAAATTGTAGATTTGAAGGAAAATAACATGTGAAATGTGGTTCTTCTTCCTTTTGAACAATAAATCCTTAAGGTGAAAGTGGGTATATCAGATTCAAAAGTCACTCCGAAAATATGATTTTGTTTTATCACGATAAATGAGTAGCAAGAGGGTCTCGATTATACTAAAATATTTGGTATAGTTATCAAGCTCACTATTGTTCGTGTACTTTTCTCTACTACAACTGTTACAAAATACGAATTCCATCAAATAGATTCTCATAATGCATTCTTTCCGGTTATCTTCAGAAAGAAATCTTTATGCGTCCCCTCCCCTCAAGGTTTTCAACCAATGCATAAAAATATCGTATACAAGCTTCAAAAATCTTTGTAAGGACTAAAACAAGCTCCACGATGTTGGTTTTCCAAAATTTATGGTGCACTACATACCTATAGGGTTACTCAATCACACTCCGATTACTCTTTTTTTACTTACCATCATGGTGAATTTGTGAATTATGTCATAGTGTATGTTGACGATTTGGTTATTGCAGAAAACAATTTTAGCATTATAATACAATTTAAGAATATATGTCTGACTGTTTTCACATGAAGGATTTTTGTGTTCTAAGTTATATTCTAGGTATTGAAGTTTCTCGGAACTTTTTTGGAAATTTTATGAGTCAAAGCAAATATAAGCTTGATATCTTTTCTGAAATAGGCTTACTTGAAGCTCGTCCTCTTGGTGCTCAGCTTGATAAATATCATCGACTGCCCCTAGCAATTGGGGATCATCTTGCTGATCTTTCTCCCTATTGCTGGCTTGTAGGATGTTTGGTGAACTTATCGGTCACTCATCCTGATCTTTCTTATGTAGTTTACATTTTGGCTCAATATTTGCAAGAACATGCATCATTGACCATCCATACTTGGTATTGTTTGATATCTGAAGGGTTTTCCATGATATGATATGATTCTTAGATCAGACATTGCTCTCAAAATCATAGGATAATGTAATTCAGATAGGGTTGCTTTCCCATTTAGCCTATATTTTTTGTCTGGATGGTTCGTCAAATTGGGGACTCTCTGATCTCGTGGAAGAAAAAAACAACATATTATTACTCACTCTGCAACAAAAAATAAAGATCGATATATAGACTTCTCACATGTGAATTAAAATATCTAAATGGTGTTCTTGGTTTTCTAGGGATCACTACAGACCTTATACAATTTTATAAAAACAAGACTACACTATTACATATTATCGCCAACCCCGTTTTCCATGAACATACCAAGCACATAGATTGTCATTTTGTATGATATGAGTACATACGATGTCTGATTACACCTATTCAAATTTCTACTCATGTTCAGGTGACAGATATCTTTATTAAATCACTCAACAAGAATTGATATGATATATTGCTTCACAAGTTAGACATTTGACTATTATATGCGCCAACTGTAGGGGGGATGTGTAATGGAATAATATGCAATTATTACATGAGACCGAATATAATATATAAGGAGACTAAATATAATATATGCAATTATTATAAGAGACTGAACATAACAATTTGTAATTATTATAAGAGACTGAAAATTATCACATGAGACTGAAACGTTTATATGTAATTATTATAAGAGACTAAAATACCTATATATATATATATATATATATATCTCTGTCTTTAGTCATTTTAAATACAACTTAAGAATTATATATATCATTTTACAAATTCTCTAAATATTTCTTTCTCTATCATTAGCATTAGGTAGTCGATTCTAAATATGAGTCTATATGATTTTTCACCTGTATAATGGTTTGACTAAAGTCACGTATCTATTGAAATGCATTTTTGAGATATTTATTGTATTAACTTATAATCTGAAAATATTTCATCATTTGAGGAATACCTAACAAATAACTAAAATGGTGTTTGTTTCTTATATTTAATGCGGCGATAGCCAAAACGCTAATTATAACCATAATGAGCTTATAAGTTTTATACATAGTAGAATTTACCGGACTTAATTATCTAACATGCCATTTTCTAAATTGTTCATATTGATATGAATTGAGAACATTAATACTAAATTGTTAAAAATATACACATGATATAAGAACAAAATCAAATATAGTATTAATATTTTAAATTTAACACACATTAAAATTAAAGGTAATGCAGTCTGAAACAAAACTAAAAACTAAAATTAAACAAACTTATTTTAAAGTTATAAGGATAAAACCCTTAAAGCACAAGAATCGATATCCTTATGATTTGGAGGGTCTAGTATAAAGAATAAAAATAAATACTTACCAGTATTCGTGATCTTGAGATTTTTCTTCTTCTCCTACATCAGCTTCTACATCAGAAAACACATATGTTAAGACGGGTATGGATATTCTCACAATATATAAGTCCATTTGATATTGTCCTTAAGGAAAATAGAAACAATCTCTGTATGGATCTATCAATAAGGGTTTATGCATATATTTATACTTAGTGTTTGTAATATCCTAAAATTATATATAAGCCTTTGCAGAAGTCTTTATGATGTTGCAGAAGCATAAACTGATGTTTTCCATTATATCACTCGAATCTAAATGCCTTTGCAGAAGTCTTTATGATGTTACAGAAGCATAAAACTAAAATATTTTGATATACCACAATAATATTATTTATAAACAAACATAAAAAAAACTTGAATATAAATTATCTTATCTTTATTTTTTATAAATTTAAGCATAATATTATTCACTTTTAATAATTTGTTAAGAATTTTGAGTTCGTTGTTTATGAATAACTTCAAATATTTCTTATTTAACATATAGTTAAACATTGGTTTTTAGATGTGTTGAACATTCTCAATATTTGGAGATGATTGAAAATGATAAACTGGATTATCATTGTTGAAACTTGAATAAATCTTTTTAATTCTTTATCAAAATTAAAAAATTTCTTTGAGTTATTCTAAAACTTAACATACTCAAAACACTAATGTATTTCCTCAAATATCAATTTGATTATACGATTGTAGAACAAAAAATTATAAAAAAAGTTTAAATTATTAATATGATAGTTATTTATAGTTTCCATATGTTAGGTTTATATAGTTTTGCTTCGATGAGCATCTCAAAATGTGCAAATGTTTTAAGAAAGGATTTTACCATGTTTAAATTTAATGTACTAGTTTTAATAGTTATTTTAGTGGATATTATTTAAAGATAATAAAACTACACTTAACCGCGCTTAATAGTTCTACCAATGTGCTTATTAACTATGATCTTAAAATATTTAAACTTGTGAATAAGTTCTTCTCCATAATTTCTCTCTCCCTCTCTCTCTATATATATATATATAGTAGAAAAAGTTATCAATGAATAATAGACTTATTATTACCATCCCATTATGTTGGAAGATATTACCCGTAAATATTTTGCTAGATGTGTTTTAAGATTTATGTAGTTCTTTATGAACTTAATTATCTCAAATTAAACTATTTATCAACTAGCTTATTAATCTCGTTGTTAGTGTTACGATTTCAAGTATTGTTTGATAGTTATGCTTAATTGTTCAAGAGTTTTATTTTATATAACTTTTGATACATTAATATGCATAACATTATTAAAATCAATAAGTGTGTACATTACAAAATTGATCTTCTTAGTTTGAAACTATTCATGGATTATCTTTAGTTGCACCAGAGTTTTACTATATTTTTAAAAGAAATATATAATGTCGGGATATGAGTGTATCAACCAACCCAAGTAACATACCTAGTATATTGCTATTATACGTAGATAGTTTTATAATGGTTTGAAATTTTGTTGCCTATAAATATATAATTGTAGTTTGGTTTATAAATAAAGAAAAATATATTTTTATGTATAGAAACAAATTAAATGAATAATTACATAAACTGACATTTTCCAGACCTACTATAAAACTGATGATTGGTATGTTGCTGAAAATAACTAACGTCGACTCAATGTGTCGACAATAATTTCTGATTAAAAACACCTAAGGTCGACATATTCTGTCAATATTAGCGCCAACTTTACTTTTATACAAACACCCATTGTCGACGTATATAGTTGAAATTTATCACATATCTGATTTATCCACGTGAGGCTAGATTATTGGTTACATTGTTAAATCTTATATATCTCAAGATCTAATTATCCACTAATTTTTCTATATATACCAATAAAAAATCACTCATATCTATATTTAATTTTTTTTTTTGACAAAGTAAATCTTTGAGATGTACGATATGGAATGGACTACGGTCAAAGATAATAGACTATATCATTTTTCGTGAATTGGAATCAAAATGTAATACATGTATAGTATGAACCATATCACCTCGATGTCACTCGTATGAGGATGGAAATAAGTTTATATCATGTGAGAATATCTTAAATCGTTTCCCAATTTTTGGGTTTAGACCTCTCCTACGATGTTAGGCAAGATGTGTTTCAATGTGTTCTCTCGTTACGTATTACTGATAAAATTATCGTACCTCAGATAAACGAGGTAAACATGAACCTCGTTGAAAATATATGGGAACAAGTAAAAATGTATACGTGTACCAAACTAATATACTCACAAGGATATATTTTATACTTTAGTTTTTAATTTTATATTCATAAATAGGAACGACAACTCGTGTTTAGATTTTTGGCATTTGAGTCTCTTTGAGAGTTTGGTAATTTTTAGACGATGTTATTGTTTTAATTTGACTTGCTAATGTTCTCACAATGCTTGCTATATTTATGAGGTTAAAGGTGTATATTGCGAGGGTGTGGTCTTTCTGCCAGTTCGTTTGATGACATGCTTAAAATAAATTTATCCAGTTTTGTTAAACTAGAGTTAACATTTTTTTTTCATTTTTTTGTTTTTACCGGTTATTAGGGTCGAACAACTTGGATTATTTTGGAATCACGTACATAAAATACCTTTGATAAGATATAAATTATTCTCTGTGTATAATAATATTGTTTTAAAGAACTATTTTCAAAATATGTTTGTCCATAAAATTATATTCGTCACATTTTCCTTTTATAACCTCTTGTTGATCATAGAATAATCTGAATATGGCCTTTCCTTACCATGATACTTATGTCACATATAGATGAAAACACATATGTTGATCTAACAATACATACACACTCTACATTGTCCACACCCTTTAAAGCCAATTTGCACTGTTTGAACATGATATCACGAGATGTCTTACGAAAACTTTCTTTAAACTCTTTGAATATGACATTTCCATATAAAAAATAGATTTTTTCTTACATTTGTCAAATGATGCTTTTAGTTTCATGTTGGATACCAAGCAAAGTGTTAAGCTTCACCTCATAATTGTTCAAAATTTAATTGGCTCGTCCTAATAAACTTCTCCAATAATGAATGCGCACATTTGGCACTAATAATAGTCACAAAAAATTAGTTTGGATACGTTATTTTAATATCACTTTAATATATAAGGATGGATGAAATTACCGATTTCTTATTGTTTTTTTCTTAGTGCTCCACCATGCTAGTGTTTACACAATTTAATTTCCACCATACGGTTTGAGACAAGATATTTGAACATACTCCAACGTCTTAGGATAGGCTATCAATATCTCATTCATTGTCAATGTATTTCTGTGAAACTTAAAGTCATTTTTCGAGTACACGGCCAAATTCCAAAAATAAAGAAAGTGGACTGACACCACTCTTTTTTAAGAGGATTTCTTCATATTCATAATAATATTATTGTATATACCACTTTCATAAAAAGTGTGTAGGATTTGGATATCTCGTCGATTGTTGACATTGATGTTAATTCTTTGTCTATCAGCATAACATTAGATAATGCTCACTCATTTTTTATGAGCATTCAAAGACGATCCATCGTCGAAATGTAGTTGCACAATTCTTCTGCACCCATGAATACGAATGTAATACAAACTGTTAAACTTGTTGATGTAACTCTAACAACTTCAAAAAGTGACGTTCTATAACTCATTGTTTTGTAAGTAATATTCATAATAAGAACTTGTAGAAATGTCCGTAAAAATTTGATATATGTTGAGTATGTTAAAAATAGGTATGTGACCTCAGACCCCTTAATTGTCATCCAATGTTGTCTGGCATAGTTATTTTCCTTCATTTTACTCAACAAAAACTGCATGTGCAACTAATCACACATATTCAACATATTGTGTTTATGTTTTTCATTATAAATATTACGTATGTTAGATATGTTTTTTGGTTTTGCATTTCTCAACACAACTAAAACTTCCCGAAGATGGGCACCAGTCGTAGATGCTTTCTTAACTATTTATTCTTCATGTATTTGTAAATTTCTTGCTCCAGGACATCCATTTAAGAATTACGCATGTCATAATTATATTTTCTGCACATCCATGTTATAGTTCATAATCCACTTTCAAATGTAGCGAGATAAACCCCAAGTCTGAAAGGACAACAATATTTTTTGGTTATGTCGTTTTTTCTATTAGCATTAGTTATTATGTTTCATATACGGTCTGGATTTAAGGCAATAAAAAATTATCATATAGCTTTCTAAGTTTTCTCATCATCATAAAAACACTTAGCTATCATGTACCCCGTCGTTTTATCCATAAGTTCTACCAATTATCCATATTCAAGTTTAGTGCAATGTGTATAAATCGTAAATATGTGTAACATATCTCTAAAAATAATTGGTTATATATTAGCTGTGATTCCTTATAAAATTACAATAGAGACAAGAACATAAATTAAAATAAAAATATATTCCAAAAACAACAATGCATGTCAACTATATTCGAATTCATATAGTCGACGTCGATAGAAAATATCGGCTTCATAAAGTGGACATTGAATTAACGTCGAATTCAAAAAGTCGATATTTTGTTTGGGTTTCGACTACATAAAATCGACATTTGTTGATAGTTGATATTGTATTGAACAAATGTGGATTCGTCTGTCGGCATCATAGTTTCAATTTTTCTTATTTAATTTATCTTTAAACTATAACAAAAAACAATATATATATATATATATATATATATATATATATATATATATATATATATTACTTAACAAAATTCAATTCTTTTTAATTTGAATATAATTTAAAATATTTTAAATTTTGGTTTCTATAAAAATATGGTCAGTGAAGATTTTGTTATTATTTTGTTATTTTTATTTTTATTTTTACTTTTACTTTTGATGGAATATCCAATGTTTTTGGTATATAGATGCATTAAATAAGAATAAAAAGTTCTTACAGATACATGAGTGTACCTCGAAGAATGAGGTTAAGAGTTGGCAATCAATTGAAAACGGAGAAGTTGACTGAAAATGGCTAAACAAGTACAACTAGTAAAAAAGAAAACACCAAAGCCGAAGTAATTAGCCAAAACTTGGCCAAACAAATAACAACACAAAGCGAATGTGCTAAGACTGATATGAAGAGTGAGACGAGACTTCATCGACATTAGATAGGAAAAGCATCCAACTAGTAGGTAGAAGAGACACCTACAAACATACATTAAACAAAATAAGTAAGAATACTAAAGGAGTTGGCTAGGTCAGGCCACCTTAGTACCATAAAATCTTAACTGGAGGTAGGAAAACATGCGGTAAGATATTGCAGAGGCGAGGCAAGACTCGAATCCAAAAATTCTAGCATTCCTCTCACACCATACTAGAGGATACTATTAATGGTTTAAGAGTCGAAATTGCATAAGATATAATCCGGAGGGTGGTTAGACCCCAACTCAACCGCTTATCCGAATATAGAGTTTGTCATGGATAACAAGCAAAAAATGAAAGAATAACGAAGAATATTAAATTTATGTCATACAAATCTCGTCCACCCGACACATGGATAGCTAAATGAGTAGCATTGTAGGTGAAATTATCCAGTAATAATAGATTACTTACCGTTCAAAACCTTCCATTCGATATAAAATGTAAAAAGTGTATATTTTAAGCAGTAGTTTTATATTAGCTTTTCAATTAACTAAATATATATACCGGAGCGATAAATACTAAATCTGTATCATATTCATAATTTATGGCTTTGTCATTTATTGTGTGGGGAGGTCCATACATTATTACATTTTACAAACACGACACGTGTACTCTACTATAATGATAGAGCTGGTCCTCCTTTTCATTAATTTCTAGGCTGAACTATCATCAACTTTTTATTGCAGAGAGATGACGAATCATTTTATCCCACAATTTTTCTAAATTTAAAAATAGATTATCATTTTCGTCGTTTTGTTTGAGTTGCCGTTATAGTTTTATTATCTTTGTTATATCCGCCCTTTTTCTTTTCTATTCGAAATTTAAAAGTTAATGTCTTTTTAAACTGAAATCTTAATTAACAATAATATTATAAGTAGGGTAGGCAATGTTGGTCCGAGCCTCCCAAACCGGTCCGATCCGGTTTAATCCGGTCGGGTTTTGTCAAGTCCGAACATTTAACGGGTCGAGTACGGATACACGAATTATGATTTGTAGGAGAGTCGTACCGGGTATGGATTTTTAATTTGTCCAACCCGACCCGACCCATAAATATAAACTATATATAAAAAATAAAAAATTATAAAAAATTATTGTAAATTTTGTAACAGTATAACTAAAAAAATATATTTACTAAATACTAAAAGACTGATATTTATATTTTTTAATAATATATCGTATTTGAGTTTACTTTTAGAGTCAATAATATATTTATTAATTATATTCTTTTTCCATAAATTAATATCATAAATTTTAATTTTTTTAAGATTTTAGCCTATATATATTTTCGATCCTAATTTATAACTTTTTAAGTTTTTTGGATCTTTTTCTCTTCTGATCCAGTGATTTAAAAAATTTAAGTCTTCAAATTTTGTCTTAAATTAAAAATAAAGTTAAATTTGGCGGATCAGACTGGTTCGGCCAACCCGAATAGTAAATATAATGTTTATGGATCGGGCTGGACTGACCCGCGAACATAAACGGGTCGGACTCGGATTTGAAAAAATTAAATCCACTGCGGGTCAGATCAGGTTTGGGTTCAAATAAAAAAACAACGGGCCTAAGCGGGTCAGTCCGAACCCGGTCCAAACCCGGAACACTGCCACCCGTGATTACAAGTTTGAGTTATTAAAAGATTTAATATAATAATCGATATTTAGTTATAAACGAATGACATATATAAATATTAGCTTAAGAAGGATTTTATAAACTTATTTGTATTATTATAAATAGGTTTGTTTTGAGAATGATTATTTAGTTTTGTAAAATATTATTAATTTTTATTTATTTATTTATGGTTTGGTTCTTTTTTTATTGTCCTAACTAATCCAAACATCATTAATGACGTGGTCGGTGGAAAATGCAAACGAGTCTCGTGTACCAAAAACTCAATTATATTTCTAAGAATAAGCTTGCCACATATTTTAGGAATGATGAATCACTCATAATATATTAATTAGTTTTGCAACTTTAGACTTTCTCTTTCTGGTTTAGTGTTCTAACTAGGCAAGGCTTTTCGTTCGTGTCCTAATTAATCCAAACATCATAAGTGATGTTGTCTGTGTAAAACATTTGTTATTCGGATAGTGTCTTTCCAAAACTACAAACCGAAGTTCCAAGCTACTCATACATCCCACTCGAGTTATGGAGGCCCACAGTAAGGTCGAGACGCATCAAGAATTATGAATTCTTCTTAATCAAATATCTTTTCAGACACAATTAGACAAGCGACTCAAGGCAATGCAACTCAGGTTTTTAATATCTCAGGTCTAGTGAAGAAAATATGTATGGAGGCTCTAAGATTGACGTTTGAGGTCCTACAAGTTGACCTTGACGAAGATTCTATGAAGGTTTATGATGGAGTCATTAAATCACTCCAGAGATTCTGAACTGAAGGAACCCATAAAATGGAAAGTCAGGCCCACAATAAGCATAGACCTTCATCTTCATCATGTGAGAGTTCTATTGATTTAATTTGGGATTTAGAGTTCCCAAAGTGAAAACAACATCAACGTTCTCGCTCTAAGAAAATGGTTGAGCTAAAAGCCAAAGTAGGCATGATATTTCTCTTACCCAAAGATCTGAGGTTGAGAATCTTCATGCCCAAGCGCCTGCAAAACTGCCTCATGTCCAATCATCCGAGATAGTTCACCACCACCCATTCATCTACTATACATGTATCTCAACCTGGGCAACCACCTTATTAGGTACCAAACCCTAATTAAGGAGACGCCTCAGGAGCATGGTATTTCCAGCCGCACCTCTATGGCCAACCACCTTATTAAAGGAATAATAATTTATTGCACCCCATAATTTTAATTATGAGAACTATTGAGGCTTCAATCAGCATTCGAGGGAAATGACCCCGCCAATGGGTACTCTTACTGGTTAAAGGTATAACACATCAAAGTCTCTTTTGATACCTGAGATTTTGGCAGAAGACTTACCTAAAAAATTTGATAATTATAAGATGGATAAGTATGATGGATCTAAAGATCCCGAGTATCATATTGAGTAGTTCATAAACATGGTGCTCAACTTCAACATGGTGAACGACTACTTTACAAGGATTTCTCAATGACTTTAAGAATAAATATTTTAACTTAAGTCAATCAATTGCCTCATGGTAATCTAAAATTTTGAATTCTATCGTCCATGTTTAAAGACCATTTTATTACCTAAAAAGGGACATGGACTACATCGTGCATTGCAAGTAATAGTAGAGTAATAATCTTAGGAAATATAATCGATATTTTCTATAGAAAAATATTATCCTTAAATATTATCTTAAGGTTGTCAAGTAGGCTTCATTCATGAAATAGATCATGTCGGGCTTGTTAGCAAAAGATATAATGAAGAAGAAGGCTTTGTCTTTAGGGCCCCTGCTAGCTCAGTTTTGATAAGGAAATAGAAGTGCAGAGACTAAAAGTGTAAATAATAAGAGTTTAAATGAGCGATTTTGATTATTTATCTTTATTGAGGACTAAAGGCAATTTATCTTTTTATGTAACCACTTACAATTATAAATAAGTTCTTGCACCTCTATATAAAGGCAATGGTTTTCTCTCTCTAAAACCTTTATCTCACTAGAACGCACTTATCATTGTTTACTAAGTCAACTTACAATTATTGAACTCACCAAATTGGCGACTCCGCTGGGGAACAATTAACAATCAATGTCTTATTCTCTCGTTTGAATTTTATTAATCTTGAAAAATAGTCTTGAAAGTTCATAATGAATCCTGAAAACAATCAATTAGTCCGATCAGTAATTGAAACGCTAAGAGACGATTTACAGGGGAATGAAAATAGACCTGAAGGATCTGTTCCGATCCAAACTCAGTCAGATATTAAAATGCGTATGAACTAGCTCATTGACAAAATAAACGCGTTGAACAAGAAGTACGAGCAAAGAGAGAAGGTAATTCACTTTGCGAAGCTTAAATCCGATGCGAGACAAGTAAATGAGAAAAATGAAAATGGAAAATTAGTCTGATCGATCTTGCACTGATTGGTATATAAGGAATGAGCAGAAGAAGGTGCGCTTCAAAGCTCTAAAAGAGCGTTATTATTCTCGAAAGGGAAAGAAAGACAAACAGAATTGTATCACCTCTAGTGACAAAGATGTTGAATGTTCTGCCTCAGGCTTTAAGAGGTATAGAAGTTCTTTGAAAGAAAAACAAGAAAGGGAACAATCAATGAAGTATAAGAAGGAACACAAATCTAACAGAGACAATATTCCTCGTTGTTTGAGGGAGTCTAATTGGTGTGAGGGGAACACATCAAATCAGTATATCGAAACTGATCAAAATTTGTATGCAGTCATGGGGACCGAAGATCAATACGTGCAGGGTGTCTATTGGAGGAACTCTTCGTTGACTAGTGAAATTCGATCCATTACACTTCTGAAGTGTTTTGATATTGCTAAGGTTGAAAATTTTGATGAGATGCAAGATCTAGATGATCACATCGAACAATTCAAGAATTACATGATGAATTTCGAAGATGACGACCGGTTGGTGTGTCGTGATTTTTTGTAAACTTTCAAAGGAACATTGTTAAAGTGGTACAATCAGATTCTGAGAGGATCCATTTCGAATTTCAGGGATTTTTATACTACCTTTCGAAGGCAATTTGTTGGAAGCAGGGAGATGAGAGTGAATAGGGATACGACTATCCAGTGCAAACATGCAGTTGGAGAGAAATTATAGGACTACACAAAAAGGTTTGTTCTGACTACGACAAGTTTAGATAATTGCGAAGAAGGTGTGGTGATGATAGCTTTTCTCCATTGTTTACTGTCATGGGATCTGGCTAATGAAACGAAAAAAGAGGGCTTTAACTTTTGGGGTAGTAATGGCTCAGGTTGAAAACCAGATCAAAGTTGAAGAGTCAACCAGGGTCCGATGAGGACTGATTAATGTTCCAAAAAATTGGGGACAAATGGCCAATAACCAAGGGCAACCCCTAAATGGTAATCAACCAGTCGCGTTCGAGGAATAATAATTTTCCACCTCCAACTAGGGGATATTCAAATCATGCCCCATCCTACAATTACAACAGACCAAGGCCAAATCAGTGGATTAGGCCAGAGTACTATACAGATTTAACAGAAAGTGTAGCTGCAATCTTCGACAAAAACAGGAGCTTCGTAAATTTCAGGAAGCTAGCTCCAATAAATATGCCAAGGGAGGAGCGGAATAACAAATATTGCAGATATCACGAGGACATTGGTCATGATACCAATAATTGTATTGCATTGGAAAAAGAGGTCCAAATCTTGATTGAAAATGGAAAACCCTAACTTATGTAAAATCACAAAGAGGCGTCTCGAAAACTCCAGCATCGAATTCACGACCTACTAACCCAACTGCGCCAGCTAAGAATTTGATGATTATCAATTCTAAGGCTACTGAACTCGATGCCACTTCGGAATATTTGGACAAGGATCCAGACAAGTTAATTCTGATGGCTGTTGAGGAACCGGTAAGGAAATGATATGTCCGAAGCTTGTGTGATATTTTTGAATCGTTAGCTATTTTCTAAGGTGACTCAATGGAAGGTACCACTAACAGTTAGAGGAAGAGACATGCTGTCAACTTGACAACTCAAATTGAAGGAAAAATGTCTACCCACTTGTATGGAAAAAAGACTATACCTTTTATCATGTTCAATGAGGATGTCTTGCGGAGTACAACGGGGCCGCATGAAGACGTTGTAGTTATTGGGGTAGAAGTGGCTGGTGTTGAAATTCGACGTGTTCTCATAGACACCGGTAGTTCTGCGAATGTCCTGTTCAAAATGACTTATGACATGATGCGTAACTCTCCTCGAATTTCTCAATCGGAGCGTAGGATTATAGGATTCACTGGTGTGACAGCACAAGTGGTTGGGGAATTCGAAGGAGAGTTGTGTTTGGGAAAAGGGTCTTTCAAGAAGAAGGTCCAAGTGCTCTTTATGGTAATTGACTGTCCCACAAGTTACAGTTCTATTTTTGGAAGGTCTTCGCTATCCAGAATGTATGGGGTTGTATCAACAGTACATCCGTGTTTTAAATATCTGGTAGAGGATCGTGTAGGGGTCGTTCGAAGTGACCAGAAAGTTGCAAGAGAGTGTTATGCCACTGCACTTCGGATCTGAGGATCCAACAATGGAGACTTGATGAATGAATAGCAGTTAGAGGCGTTGACCTTGGAATTCGATGAAAGGGTTGACGATCCGAGGGAAACCCCAGGGTCTTTGACTATAAGGGAAGAAATTGAGGAATATATTTTTTCTCATGGAAGAGTACTTCGAATAGGAACCTTACTGACCCTAGTACTAAGTCAACGGCTGCTAGAGTTTTTGTCTTTTAACTTGGATGTTTTCACTTTGAGAACGAAGGATGTGACCAGGGTGCCGATCGAAGTAATTTGCCATAGTTTAGCTATTGATCCAAAGGTAAAGCCAGTAATTCAGAAAAGAAGGTCATTTTCATTAGAGAAAGAAGATGCAATAGTTTCTGAAATAGATCATTTATCTAAGATCAGACATATGAAGGTGTCATAGTATCCTTTGTGGATGGCAAATCCAGTGATAGTAAAAAATAAGAACGGAACATGGATAATGTGTGTGGATTTTACAGACATAAATCGAGCATGTCCTAAAGATCCATTTCATGTTCCTCGAATGGTCAACTTTGGGAAATAAAATATTAAATTTAATGGATGCTTTCACAGGATATAATCAGATCCAGATGGATCCGAAGGACCGATAATGTACGACATTCATAACTGACAGGGGATTGCATTGCTACAAGGTTATGCCTTTTGGATTGAAAAACGTTGGAGCTATTTATCAAAGGTTGATGAATAAAGCGTTTGACACTCAGATCGGTAGGAACATGGAGGTGTATATTGATGATATGGTGGTAAAGAAATTGAAGAATGATGCGCATCTGAAGGATTTAGAGGAAACATTTTTGAATCTAAGGGCAATCAGACTAAAACTTAATCTTGAAAAGTGCACCTTCGGCGTTCGATCAGGGAAGTTCTTAGGTTATGTTATCAGTGAAAGAGGAATAAAATCTTACCCAGAACAGTTGAAAACTCTGATTGCAATAAATTCACCTCGATCGGTTAAAAAATTGCAAATTTTGACAGGAAAGTTAGTAACACTTAATAGATTTATTTCTAGATTTTATGACAAATATTTTCCTTTCTTTCAAGTGTTGTGAGGGCTAAATATATTTGAATGGACATTGGATTGTGAAGCAGCGTTTACAAGCATAAAGAACTTATTATCATCACTAGAGATTCTTTCAAAACCTCGAATTGGAGAAAAGCTTTTTTTATACATTGCGGTATCGGATTTTGCACTAAGTGCAATATTGATAAGTGAAGATTCAGGAATTCTGAAGCAAGTGTATTATATTAGCAAAAGCTTAGTAGCAGCAGAAAATAGGTATTTGAAGATTGAGAAATTAGCATTAGCATTGGTGATTGCTGCTAGGAAAATGCACCCTTACTTCCAAGCTCATACTATTGAAGTCCGAACTTCGGGGAGGATGACCAACTGGTCAGTAGATTTGGGAGATTGCGATATCTTGTTCACGCCTCGAACATCGCTTAAAGCTCAAGCATTGACAAATTTTTTGTTGAATTTCATTCGAGTAGATCGAATATAGAAGAGAGTCAGGATGTTGAATTAGCAAGTTCAATGTGGGTTGTTCGGAAATATAGAGGATCTAGTATTTCAGTATGTAGTGCTGAAGTTCAGTTAGTTGCTCCATCTGGAGAAACGATGCTTCAATTTATCAAATTTAGTTTCCATGCTTCTAATAATGAAGCTGAATGTGAAGTTTCTTTCGCTGGTTTAGGGTTGGCAAAAATATGTAGAGAAAATTCAGTGCGCTTAGAGACAGATTCTCAGTTAGTAGCAAATTAAGTATCTGAAATTCTGAAGCAAAAAAGGATCACTTATTTTATATCTTTCGGAGCTTCAAAAACTTAATGTTACTATATGATCATGTTGTTGTGGAACATATTAGTCGAGAAAGTAACATGGTGGCTGATTCTTTAACAAATATTGCTTACAAAGAGGAGTATCCTTGGATTTTGTTACAAGAAAATTTCTCGATTTTAACCCAGTCAGACCAGTGTGAATATATAGAAGAATCCTTTTTCACTCTAGATGTGGTCCAAGGTGATTGGAGAACTGATATTCTCAATTCTTTATTCAAGGAATATTACCAGATGATACAAAGTTGGCCAAAATATTAAGGGGTAAAGCCTTTATATATATATATATATATATATATATATATATATATATATAGTTTTGGATGGAATATTGTATAAGAAGGCATTAAGTAGGCCATTATTATGATGTTTAGACATGCAAGAATCACAAGAGGTATTGTCAGAATTGCATAATGGAGAGGGGTCAACTCACTGTGGGTTTAAAGCATTATCTCGTCGGGTTTTACTTGCAGGATTTTATTGCCCTTCAATAATGAACGATACCAAAAGTTTGGTTCGAAGCTGTGATACTTGTCAAAGGTTTGTTGATTCTATACATAAACCATCAGTTCCACTTATGTCTATAATCGAGGCCATATCATTTGATAGATGAGGGATTGATTTAGTGGGGCCTTTGCCGATGGCATATGGGATACGACAGATGATAATTGTAGCAGTGGATTATTTTACAAAATGGGCAGAAGCAGAACCACTATATAGAACGAAAGCAAAAGATGCAACCAACTTCATTGTAAACAGCATTTGTTGTCGCTTCGGAGTACCTCGAAGAATTACTACGAATAATGGTCCTCAGTTTAATAATAAAGAAATGATCTCATTCTGTGCATCAAAGGAAATTCAACAATGTTTTTCGAAGCTTTTTCATCCTCAAGCCAATGGACAAGTCGAGGTGACAAACATAATTATTTTAGATGGTTTAAAGAAAAATTTGACAGGGGCAGCAGGGAAATGGCTGAATTATTTACAAGAAGTACATTGGGCTTATCGGACCAATCCTAGGGAAGCCACTAAAGAAACTCCTTCTGCCTTAGCATATGGAATGGATGCTGTTAGCCCTGTGGAATCTATGATATCATCTTTTAGAATAAATCAATATTATGAAAGATTTAATGATGAAGCTAAAAGGGAAAATTTAGATTTGATTGATGAAAAAAGATTTCGAGCTCATTTAAACGCAATCCATTACCAGACTCTTATGAGGAACAGATACGCTTCGAGGGTAAGAAAGTGGGAGTTCGACGCAGGTCATAAAGTGTTGAGGAAAGTATTCTTTCATACAAAGGAAAATGAAATGGCCCCGAATTGGGAAGGAACTTATATGGTTGTGGAAAGGATATAGTCAGGGTTTTATCGCCTCTGTGATATTCCGGGGAGGATACTTCAACACCCATGGAATATAGAGCAAATGAAATTATATTGGGAATAGTTTTATTGTATCTTGAATTTGTTTCTTTGGATTAAATAACGCACTTTTTCCTACACTGTTGGCCCAGGAAGGTTTTAATGAGGCGCTATGTACATGTTAAAATTTATCAATAAAATGTATTTTTTGCCAATGGTTTTTTACAAGTATTTTATTTAAACTATCTTGATAACTGATCAAAGACTGATCATCCTTGAGTTTGATCAAGAGTAGAATGCTCCGAAGTGATTATAATATTTTTGGAAGAAACAACCATATTCGAAGTGCTACATTCATTAAATGCACTATGATATTCGAAGTGCTACTTTCATTAAATGCACTGTCAAATTCAAATTGCTACGTTCATTAAATGCACTATGATATTCGAAGTACTACATTCATTAAATGCATTATGATATTCGAAGTGATATATTCATTAAATGCATTATGATATTCGAAGTGCTACGTTCATTAAATTCACTGTGATATTCGAAGTACTACATTCATTAAATGCACTGTGATATTCGAAGTGTAATTTTCGATGTGCCATAATCATCTAGTGCACCATAATATTCGATGAGTTATAATAAAAAAATAAAAGATCACATAACTTGATGATAAATATGAAATATAAGCAAAAAAAAATTCAATTAGAATAATTCGAGGAGTACAATGGATATGATACTAAAATGAAAAGTACAAAAAAGATAACACAAATTCAAAGGACAACAAGATCATTCAGATGACTTTTTTTTTGGATGATTCTTCCTCTGATGATGAGCTTGGGATAGGGTCAAAGGATTTGCTAGGACGTCGTTTAACAAGAATATCATTCCAGAAGTTAGAAAGATTGATTTTTGGATATGTTGCATGAATTTCTCAAAGAATAGTAATGGTTGTCTCTTCTTTACCATTATTGATAGCTGTCAACATGTCTTGGGTGCATTCAGCTTCTGCGGCAGTGATATCAAGTTGTTTTTCCTCCTCAAAATTGGTTTTTAGTGTGGCTATCTCATCGCTCAAGTTTTCCTTTTCTGCTTCCTTTTGGGTAAGAAAAGTCTGAAGCTCTTCGGATTTTTTCTTTTCAACAACCAAATCCTCAAGGTGTTTAGTCTTGAGTTGATTTATCTCTTCTTGATGAGAAGAATTAAGATTTTGTTTCTCAATTCGATGTTGCTCTTGCAAATTCTCTTTGACAAAGAGAAGTCCTCTGATAAACTCAGACTTTTCCATTTCAAATCCATGGAATTGATCTATTACATGAGTTTAGAATTTTTCCCTCAAGTTTTTCTCAGCTTCAGCAATTCCCTTGTAGCGAACCATATCTTTGGCAAGTCGTTTAAGATGACTTTGTGTGGCTTCAATTTCCTGTGTGAGGGTGTTTGTTGCAGTTTTAAGGTCTGAAAATGGCTAAAGTGCAGCAATGGTGTCTGAATTTAATGCAAGAGGAGGGAAAAATACTGGACTAGGGCGAGGAATGAGGTCCAAAGATATTGTAGGAACATAAAGAACGATGATTTCAGGTGATGCTTCCGAAGAATAGTTTGTAGATATTCTGCCAAAATTGTGTAAGGGAGGTTGAACCTCTTGTATGACAGGATCTTCTTCTCTGATGAGTTCTTGCAACTCATTAAAATTGATAAAACTATCGGGATCGAAATGATCGTCATCTTGATTATCTGCTACAGTGGTAATAGCATCTCCGATGACTTCTTGTTGAACCTCATCAACTGTAACCTCATTACCACCGAATACTATGTCTTCGACAATCGTACTTGTTTTTTTCTTCTTCTGAGGACTTTTGGAACTTTTATTTTTTCGAGGTCGTGGAAGTTTTCTTCTTTTTTGAAGAATGCTCTCCTTTTGTTCCCTCCTCGATAGTCAAAATCGTATTCTATTTTATTTTTCTCTTCAAACTTGGGTCTCGAATTTGCAGAAGGGCTAGCACCAGATGTACCAGCTGCTTTTTTCTTTTTTTTCCTTTGTCTTTTGAGATGGGTGACTGTATGATCTATTACGAATGGGGAGGAATACCTTACAATTAAGTTAAATTAATCTTTTGCAAGTGTGATGATGGTTGGGTTACTCCATCAAATTTTTGGGAGGAAAATCTCTAGGAGTGATTGGAAATAGGTGGTTGTTGAGAAAATTGATCGGTTGAAAGACGGTGTGAAAAGAGTTGTTCTATTCCGCTTCAGCCCAAGCATCAAGCTTAACGAATATATCTTTGGATTTTGTCCGACGAATGGCGTAACGCCTCGAAATTTTTGAAAGGATCATATAAGTAGATATTAAATAAGGGTAACAACAGTTATACTATTTTGTTTAAAATAAAAGAAAAATAATATTATAATACTCACAGTTTTTTCTCGAGAGGAGGTTCAGTTTCGATGGGTTGGCATCAGATATCTCTTTACCATTTTCCCACGCTCCTAAGATGAAGACAAATTTTTTCTTCCAAATTTTTTCCGCTACTCGAAGGTCGTATATGATTTTTAGATCATCATCTAGGGTAAGGTAGTAAAATGGAAGTTTTGGCCCTTTGGACAGTTTTGTCAAAGATATGAAATCCTTGACGCTGATCGGAATCTTAGATAAGCGAGAGGCCATGATCACAGACATAAGAGTGAACCATTGATCCAGTGTCACTTGAATTAGGCACAAGTTTATAAGTTCGAAGTACTCAACGATCATGAGACCTAATGGGAATCGAAGACCCCAATTGATGATTTCGGGGTAAACCACCAGCTTATTATCCTTGCAATCCAAGGGAGTCTGTCCCTTTTTGGGTAAACGAAGAGTAATGTTGTCTCCCATTCCTTATTATTTCTTCTGATCTGATGCTTGACTTTCTTGATAATATATGTATGGAACTTTTTTCAGTTCGAAAATATAGTCAGCATCAAGAGACCATAGGTTATTGCCAAGTTTTTCTCTCTTCTCATCGGATATAGTAATTTGAGCATTCTTTTTTCTTTGCTTACGGACCTTTTTCTCCGTAGCATTCTCTGATTCTTCTTCATCGGAGTCAGCCTCATTGTCTGAATGAGTAGCATCAAAATCAACTTCTTCCACTTCGGATGTTTCTTCTCTTAATTATGGAGGATTCTTCAAGGTTTTTTTTAAGGTAATAAGGCTTTCTCAATAATCTCCCTCGGGGGAGGAGATTTGGTAGATGGATTTGATGAGGAAGGATTTGGTGTAGCATCGATATCATCTCCCGTGGCTATAAAAGTTATTTTTTCCGAATTTATGGGGGATAAGTTGTAGAAGGGGTTGCTTCGGATTTACTTGATTCACCACTAATTCGAGGCAATGCCTTAATACGGGAAGTAGAAGCTTGAGGTGTTATGGGTGTTCGAACTTTAGAAGATGGATTCTCCTCTGTGACTGGTAAAGGTGAAAATACACGACTTTTAGAGGGGTCGAAGTTACCGTAGTAAGTGGTTTTTCTAATTATTCTGACGGGAGCGTTGCTTATCAACCCAACAACTCTATACATGTCTGCTCTTTCACTTATGCAAAAGTAATCATAAGAACTGAAGACCAGATTGTTGTCAGACTTTAGAGATTTGGGATTTTTGGGTATTCTTGCTTTAGATCTTCTGGATCTTGGCTGTTTTCTCAGAAACATGTTGAAGATCGATCGGGAAGTATGATTTTTCCGATGAAAATAACTAAAAAGTTTGAAGAAGGCGTTGAAGGTAGCCAGGAGTTGGGAGGTTTGTTGTGTCTCTCTCAAGAATTTTGGGTTGTGAAATAGAAAATGAAATTGCTATCGAATTTATAGGAGGAAGATGATGTGTGTAAAAGTGGAAAAGGTTTTGTGGTGATTGGACAAAATATGAAACAGTAACAATGATACCAACTTGACATATGTCATACTAGCTGTAAGCCTAGCAGCTAGGAAATCATGATATTTTTAAACGGTTATATTTTATAGATCTACTTCAAAGTTAACTCGAGGAATGATTGTCTGAAGGCATTCTCCGATGTGTTGTTATGACTAATAAAATTCGAGGAAAATGAAGTTAAATTTGTATTATAATATTTTCCTCTAACGAGGTCCGAAGAGAAATATGTTATTAGATTTAAATTATCAACATTTTGAAGTTGCTTTTGGGAAGATTCACACACATATAGTTCTCATTCATTTACTGACATGAGAACTAGGGGCTACTGATAAGGAAATAGAAGTTCGGGGATTAAAAGTGTAAATAATAAGAGTTTAAAGGAACGATTTTGATTATGTATCTTTATTGAGGACTAAAGAAAATTTATCTTTTTATGTAACCACTTACAGTTATGAATTAATTCCTTGCGCCTCTATATAAAGGACAAAGTTGAACTAATAAAGAGATTGAACACTTTTGATCTTAATCACTTGTGCTCTCAGACTTTCTCTCTCTAAAACCTTTCTCTCACTAGAACACGGTTATCATTATTTACTAAGACAACTTACAATAATTGAACTCACCATGGTTGATCACATATCAATATTGAAGAGAAAATTCACTTGAGGATTAGGCCAAACTGCTAAACTTACCCATCAGAAATCAACTTCAACGTCATCAATAATTCCATATCATCCAACGTTTACCCATGCCCAACAATACCCAAGTAAGCTAGATCATTTCAGACCCAAAGAGGGAAAATACTTCAGAAAGTGTCCTAACTGACCCTAGAGACAAATAAGGCAGAAAAGGTAGCTACACCGAGAGTACAAAGAATACTTATGTTGATAATAAATGGGTAAACGATACCAAACTCAAATAAATATATCAAATATATAAGATAAAGATAAAATCTTCATGCACTTTTAATTTTTTTTTGTCAATGATCAGCTCAAAGGAACATATGAATCACAACAAATATTACAATTGTCATAACGATATTGGCCATTTTACAATATCGTGCAAGGTGATAAGGACAAGAGAAAACATTTGCATGTCAAAAGAAAGTCAAGTCAGAGCCTAGACAATCATAATCCATAACATAAGCCTTAAGAATGAAAGCTTCAATAGTCTAACCAAATGAGGATAAAACTATAATAATAATATACAGTCTTGAAGATGAGGCTGAAGCTCAAGAATATGATTACTTGGATATTGACCCCAATCGACAAATATCATTATGTTTCTAGTCAAAGGATAATCGTTGTAAAAAATTACTAAATCTTCAATAAAAAGGCATGATTTTGAGCGTGAGTACTGATACCAAGGTCATAACTATACTTATTTGCACCCAACCCCATACCTGCCAATAAGTTTTAATGCTATCAATCTTCAAATGATGGTCTAACCTCATCAAGATGTTCTGCTCATAAGTACATACATTTCTCAAGCTCAGGTAAGTAGAGTTCTCTTTTAACACCAATATATCATCAAATATAATATTTACAACTTGGATAAAATTAAAAAACCACCTACTTATCGAGGGTCCGACGGGAGAGTAATCAGATTTATAAGAGATAATTCCAAACTCCTAAGTGAACTTGAGGTTGATGTCTATATGAAAAGAGAACATTGAATGTATTGTTTATGGTAGTTGAGGCGTTTTTGTTTACAATACAATTCTAGGGTAGTGTTTGCTTCAGGTGCACGTCATTTTCTGTATTTTCTACCAGTGCCTCTGTTGTATAATAGATGTTAAAGTAAGAGTAAGAAAAGGAAATCAAAAGACTGGTTGCGAGTGATATGTATCCTTCATTGCTCTAAAAAATGAGATAATAGTTAAGAAGCGTCTCACAACTAGAGAATGCGAACGAAGACACATAAGTTTTGGACAACTAATTAATTTAGAAAAATTGTAGGGTATTTCCAGCAAAAACTAACTAATTTCTAGTCATACCTTTTGATATATCTAATTCTCAACTCTGCGAATCAAGTTTTTCAATTTTTCAACTAAAAGACCGGATTTTTTTGTTCTTTCATCATCAGCTGATCTATAACCTTTTGAAAAAAATATTTATTACAGAATTTTTATTTTTGTTGGAATCTTTTCTTTAATTAAAAACAAAACATAATATATAAAAAAAGGATAATATCAATCGTTTATACAAACTATTACAATTCAAAGTATCTCAACAAATTATGAGTCCACAGCTAGAGAATGCGAACGAAGACACATAAGTTTTGGACAACTAATTAATTTAGAAAAATTGTAGGGTATTTCCAGCAAAAACTAACTAATTTCTAGTCATACCTTTTGATATATCTAATTCTCAACTCTGCAAATCAAGTTTTTCAATTTTTCAACTAAAAGACCGGATTTTTTTGTTCTTTCATCATCAGCTGATCTATATGACCTTTTGAAAAGATATTTATTACAAAATTTTTATTTTTGTTGGAATCTTTTCTTTAATTAAAAACAAAACATAATATATATATAAAAAGGATAATATCAATCATTTATACAAACTATTACAATTCAAAGTATCTTAATAAATTATGAGTCTAGGTTTTGCTTCCTATTGGTTCATGTTAGAATTGGGTGGACGAGTGCGTGCGCCACGCACTAGCAAGATATTGTCCGTTTTGCGTTCAGAGACGCG
Source organism: Limnanthes douglasii subsp. nivea (assembly GCA_036936605.1). NCBI lineage: Eukaryota > Viridiplantae > Streptophyta > Magnoliopsida > Brassicales > Limnanthaceae > Limnanthes > Limnanthes douglasii. The sequence continues at coordinate 371,007,432 of JAUPFV010000001.1, forward strand.
CACAGATTTGCTCTTGGGTGTACTCCCAAAAGGCCTCTAGCTAGTTGAGGTGGGTTCAGACTTATATACACTCTTTTATGGTCCTTGTTAGCAATGTGGGATTGGGGGTCCTCTATGGGATGCAGTTTATTCTTCACATTCCCCCTTAAACTTTATCCCAGTAATTTGCTGGAACTTCGGCGGTTAAGCCTTATATGGCTCTGATACCATTTTAGAATTGGTGTGCGATTGTGTGTGACCGATCTCACGGACTAGCAAGATATGGTCCGCTTTGCGCTCGGAGGCGCGCACGGATTTGCTCTTGGGTGTACTCCCAAAAGGCCTCTTTCTAGTTGAGGTGGGCTCACACTAATATACACTCTTTTATTCTTCATCCCATGGAGGACCCCCAATCCCACATTGCTAACAAGGAACATAAAAGAGTGTATATAAGTGTGAGCCCACTTCAACTAGAAAGAGGCCCTTTGGGAGTACACCCAACAGCAGATCTGTATGCGCCTCCGAGTGCAAAGCGGACAATATCTTGCTAGTCCGTGAGATCTGTCACACACACTTGCACACCAATTTTAACATGGTATCCATAAATCCGGCACAAATTACGGGGATAGGGGGAATGTGAAGAATAAACTTCATCCCATAGAGGAACCCCAATCCCACATTGCCAAGATTGAACATAAAAGAGGTTGGACCAACCTCAACTAGAAAGAGGCCTTTTCGGAGATCACCCAAAAGCAAATCCGTGCGCGCCTCCGAACGCAATGCGGATAATATCTCGCTAGTCCGTCAGGTCGGTTCACACACTCTCGCACTCCAATTCTAACAGTTCAAATCAAGATACACTGAAATCTCGTAGAAGAAAATAAGGGTGCATAAGAGATGAGTTAGCCATTTGCACCCTGATTGTGTTATCTCACGCTATCCCGAGAATCATCTTCAGATACAATGCAACTTCCGGGGCAATCATTTCCTGACTCGTATTGTCGGACAAATTTTCCCCTGACACGAGGTCGCTGTTCCGCTAGCTTTTTTCTTCTATGATACCGGACCCTCCCTCTTCTCAAAACATCTTTCATCTAAATTTTATCAAAACAGCTTCTCTTAGTGCAGCTCGGTCATCATCAGCACCACCTTTACTGATCTTTCTACTACTCAAACCTACACCACTATTTTCACCAGCCCCGTTGTCACTTCCCATGTTTTTCTGTTCAGCATCCAAAGCACTAGCATTCTGGCTTTGTCCATGGTTGCTACTGGTGGCACTGCCGGTTATGCTGCAGTTTACAAGAAGGCCCTCTGTTGGTCCATCGAATATGTTTGATGACCCACATTGTGGAGCATCTACTGCAGTTTTCTTCAGCATATTTATCATGGTCCAGCTCGTGCTGATTTTGTTCCATGTTCTGGTTACGATGATGATAGTGGTGGTGGTTGTGGTGGCGGTGATGGTAGTTGTGAGGATTCTGCGGTTGGACCTGCTTGTTGGAGCTTTTCACTCTGCGCTTGAAATGTGTTTACCCCTGCATCATCTTCCTTTTCAGGTAACACCTGCTTGAACAAAGAAACATGGCTGCTCTGCAGAGGTTGAAAGGTTGACAACTGAAACGGTTTAAATGCTGCTTGGGGCTCTGGCTTTTGAGTCACGCATTTAGTGGCAGAAGCTGCGTCATTATTGTGACTACTCTCCTTTGACCGTTGATTTAGTGGAGTGCTACTTGAATGCGATGGAAAATAACTCGTCCTTTCCATCTTCAGTGCAACAGATATATCATCCAAAGGAGAAGAGCTACCAATATTTCCATTGAGACCTTTATTAACAGAAGAGGCAGTATTGTATTTTGAGAATGCTGATGAATCTGAATGTCTACGAGCATTGTGGTCAACGCCTGCAGCATCTCCACATTCTCCCGTGCCTTTTGAGAATACATGGGAAGGCATCTCTCCAGGATCACTAGATGCTTTCTGTTTGACTTGTGATACACCCAAAGGACATTTCAGAGTGTGAAATTCCTTCCTCTTGACCTCTACAATGACAGATTTTGCAATGTGATTCACTACATTGAGAGGTTGTGTAACAGGTACTACAGACAAATTCTCTTTGCTATGCTCAAGATGTAGACTATCAGAAAGTTTATCATCTTCTTCAGGTAACTTCGTCAGCTTTTGGCTTGTTTGATTGTTAAATAAATTCTTTAACTGATTTTCACATTGTGATTTCATGTTTTTGGTTATTCCTACTTGCAAGTCTTTGCCAAGTTGTTCATCTTGCTCGTGGCAGTCATTGGTTTCAGTGTCATGCATCGACATGTCACTGAAAGCTCCAGTTCTTGTCTGGATCACCTGTGCACGAGTGCTGTCAAGAGCATCAGCCGCTTGATGCAAGGGTGACACTGGCTGGGGCCTGTCAGCATCAGCTGCCTTTTTTGTCCATAAACTCTGAGTTCCACTTCCATCCTAAATCATCAAACTATTACTTATGTTCTCGTGTTCGTTACCACTGCTGCTGTGATTAGCAGACTCATCATATTCAGATTGTCTTTGCAGATTTTTTTGTATGAGTACCACTTTCGCTCCCACTGTCATTGGAACTGTGACATCTCCTCCAAACATGCTGCCACAGGTTCTTTAGTTCATTCCTAATAGGTTTCTCAAGAAAATCAACTGCACCTTTCGACAAGCACTTAAAAACCACACCCATAGAATCATGAGAAGACATCACTATAACAGGAATATTCTTGAAAGTTCTGTGGCTCATAATCTTGGATAAGAGACCAATTCCTGAGAAAATAGGCATGGCTACCTCTGTCAGGACAAGATCAACATGATTGGTCCCTTCTTCAAGAATCCTCAATGCTTGAACACCATTTGCAACAGCAGTAACTTCATAGCTGCAGTTTCGTAGTAGAGCACTAACAACATGACGTGTTGTATCATCATTTTCTACCAGAAGAACTTTCAAAGTCCCAACTGGGAGAAACGTATCCCACCGTATCGATGAACCCTGAGGTTGTTGATGAATAGTCTGCAATCCATTTTGAAACTGGGTCATCCCTGAAGATACATTTGTGGCGTTTACACCTGCATTACCCACCCTTGACTCGACTTGTTCAGAGGAACCTAAACCTCGGCCCTCAGTGGCTACTCTATTTTCGACCTTTTTTCTCGTTACACATGATTATATTTCTAGATTTACAACATCATTACAGCTCACTGGGAAAGTACCAATCAACCGGATTCAAAAAGACCAGTGATGAGTTCAGGCAATTGTAGCAGAGGCACATGTCTCATAGAGTACAGATCTATCGAGTCCTCACAATCACGTCAAACTCTTCACAGCTCAAAAAGCTTATCCAGAACAAAACCTCCGTCCACCACCATTGAAGAGCATTTCTACCTTGAGTGGTTTAGAAATTGAGGGGCTAAAGTTTTTAGAGAGAAAAAAAGTTGAGAAGATAGAAAGAGAAGAGAGAGTATAACACGCCGCTGCAAGAGCTCATCCATATATGCAATGTACCACACACATAATCATAAGCCTTTCCTTAAAGAAAACACAACTACGGAGAGCATAAGCATTTTACACAAATCAAGTCTTATAACAAAATCAAAGCACTGAAGACACCTGAAAAGAAAAAAGAGAAAAGTGCAAAGATCTAGCTAAAATAGTCTAATAAGTTTAGGAATCCATACTCCAATCTATCTCAACTTAGACCGTTTTGGTATACTGCTGCTAGGCCATTGTCGAGACTTCCCAAATGCTTTTGCTTTCTTTCTATTTCGCTCTTCCTCACTGTCCGACTCAGCCCCGTGGTCTTTATCTGCATTACTTGCCTCTCTCTCCAGCTCCTCCCATGTTTTTCCTTTCTCCTCCTCAGACTCTTCCTCTTCATCCTCGCCTTCAGACTCCACCAGTGAGGCACTGTCAGAATCATCGTCGGCGGAGTCAGATTCAGACTCTATATCAGATGGCTGATAACCCATGTCAGATTCCTCTGAGTGCTCAGAGTTAGAGTCACTAGCTTCCAAGTTCAAAAATTCCCAACCCCCATCATCTATGAAGCTCCGCGGATCGTCTGTGATTGTCTTCAGTATCTGTCTCCAATTTAGATTCAACTTGCTCTCGTAATATTTTATGTCTGTGGTGTCAAGCCATTTCTTGAAGTCCTTGAAGACGATGGCCATATCGAAACCCAACTCTTTCAAGGTTTACAATCTCAATATCTCTAAGCGTGACAACGAGGAAAGGAGTTTCCACTAGCTCCAAGAGGCAGTTGGAAGTTGGAATGATAAATGCCGATGCTTTATATGGCACACCGTGAAAGCCAAGTTCTCGTAAAGGCTGATCAAACTCGAGGTCAAACCCACTGAATCGAGGTCGCTGCCAAAGTTCATTCACCCGATTCACAAAATACTGAAACTCTAGATTGATCTTATTTTTCCTAGCCCTTTCACGATTTTCTTCTTCATCTGGGTCATGAGTAGACCTCTTTCCACCCCACCCAAAGTCTGCACAACATCCATAACCTCAACGTAAAACTGCACATCCTTTGTTTTCTTGTTTCCCTCCATAATATGATTGTGCAAATGGAAGTGAACAAGAGTGATCATCTCTTTCTCCGCAGGCTGAAAAAAAACACGTTTTACATTTGCAAACATGACATCCACACGTTCGTCAGCACGTTCGACAGATCTAGAGATAGAATACCGGAAGCCATTAACACAGACTTCGAGAAAGATTCATAAAAAAATTCATATCATGTTCACAAAATTTGAGGATGTCGTTTTGTAGTTTAACTACTGGAGGTGAAAGTTTCATCATAAAATGTTGGGCTATTTCATCATAAATAAAGATTATATTAGTATGTATTGAAATATAATAGTTGGAGATCAACCAGTAGATTCATCTCGGAGAGAGAATGGACAAGTTGTAGTTTGTTCGTTGTTATTATTAGTGTAAAAGAAAGTTTCTCTAATTATAAATACGTTGCAACTTGTAAGAGATATTTACTTACATAATACACTATTTTTGACTCCCTTCCTTCCTCTCTAATTAGGATTGTTTTGAACCTGTAGTTACAGACTGCGAGGTATATATACAAAGTCTCTCATGTCGAGGGTCGGTTAGTATTTTGGGTGAAGTAAAAAAATAATTTATGTTTCCAAGCGTTTCATCAAATATGTTGGAAGCCATTCAAATTTTTCAACTCCTCTTACTTGTCTGAGGACCTGGACAAGAATATGTTAAGTTATGCGAGTCTGTCGGTCAACCAGTCAGGATGTGGACGTCTTTTGCATTCCTCGATGACTCAATTTACGCTAAATTGGCAAGCTGAGTTGGACTTGTTTCGCAATATATTTTAAGATTTTTTCAGACCTATAAATGAACATGTATTATATTGATGGTCACTAATAATCTATTTATAGATTTTATAGTTACGGAAGATATCTCTCATATATTAGGAATATTTGATATTTTTTTACTATAACAATCTTGAAATCATATCTTAGTATTTTTTTAGACTTCAAATATTTAAATGACTGATGAGTCAATATAGACGGACCAGACTATTTACACCATTATCGGTATTTAATTTCCAAAACTACTTTCACGAAAAAAATATACATCTTCAAAAATATTTGAAGGATACATTATTATTATTATTATCAATACAATTATACATAATTTTCTTATAACCATAAGAAAAAAAACTATATGATGGTCTAATTAACATTAATTTTTATCTTTCAATGCAATTTTAAAATTACATATTATAATAATTTACTACTAGGAAAATATATTTTTATTGATTTTTTAAACGGATAACAATAATATATAGACGATATATGGTAAAGTGATACACGTTAAAGAATTAGCCAACCAAATAGGATTTTATATCTTAGTCTTCTATATATATATATATATATATATATATATATATATATATATATATATATATATATATATATATATATATGATACAACCTATATAAATGTCTATTTTCAATCAATAACACATAATATTATTAGTCTTCTCTCCATTTTATAACTCTTTATCTTATATCGTGCTTAAGAAAACACCCAATTAACTTTTAAATTAATCTCCCCATCAGCCAAACAAATGATCACAAAATCACCACATCAATTAATATATTATTCAAATTTTTAACTAATCAGCTAAATTATTCACTTAATTAATTGATATCTTTCGAGAGTATATTATTCAATTTTTGACTAACTAATTAAATTAATAAATTAATTGATATATTTCAAGCTTTATTAATTTTGTTCCAACGATGTCTCCCTTAGATTAAACTTAATCATAACTCCTAGATTTTCAACATTCGTTTTGAAGACTGTGTAATTTGTGGCTTTGCTAAGATATCAACCATTTGATTTTCTATCTTGCAATACTTAACTTGAACATCACCATTTTACACAAGCTCCCTCAAGACGTGATAGCGAATACATATGTGTTTTGTTCTTCTATGAAGAACTTGATCCTTTGTGATTGTAATAATAGAGTTATTATCCCAAAACAAAATTGATGACTTGTTTTTATTTCTTTTAAGACTCTCCAAATTCCATGCATCCAAATTAATTGATATTCAGCAGAAGATGCAGTGATATATTCAGCTTTTGTAGCCGAAAGCGCCACAACTAATTATTTTTTGAGCTCCATGAAATTGCACCGCTACCAAGGTGAAATGCATACCCAAAAGTGCTTTGAGTATCATCAACGATTCTCTTCTCATATCATAATTCTCATTTGACAGCCTTTCATTGATTATAATAATGTTTTCCATGAATCTACTTATCAAACTAACATCATACACAATTTCAGGCCTTGTCAAAGTCAGATACAAAATATTTCCAACCAGACTTTTAAACATGGTTGAATTGATAAGTTTTCCCTCACCCTCTTTAGATAACATCAGACTTGTGATGCACGGAGTAGTGACTGGATTAATAATTATTATCTTGAATTTTTTAAAAATTAATTTTCATATATCTCTTGTGAAATAAAAATTCATTTCTCGGATTTCTCATCTCAAAATTCTACCATCATTGACTGTTTAAATTCTTCCAACATTCTCACATAATTTCATGTGGAAATAATATCATCCACATAGAGACTAACCCCGAAAAATATTTCTTGAGAATCACATTTGATGTAGAGAGTATGTTCAGATGGACATTTTTGGAATCCATACTTTTTAAAATAAGTAATTGATGCGACAATACCAGTCTCGATGTGATTGCGTCGACCCAAACAAAGCTTTGTTTATCTTGCAAACTTTATATTCTTCTCATTTCTTTATAAAATTAGGTGTTTGATCAACATATACTTCTTATTTGAGAAAACCGTTCAAGAATACAGACTTTACGTCCATTTGGAACACCTTCCAATTATTTTGAGCATCAAAATATATGAGTAACTGAACTATTTTGAGTCTTGAAACATGAGGAAATACCTCCATAAAATTTTATGCTTCTTTTTGCTTGTATCACTTTGCAACTAGTATTGCCTTGTACTTATTGATAGACCCATTTGGATTAAACTTTATCTTATACCCACATTTGATTCCAATATAAGTCTTATGTGGTGGTAAATATGTAACCTCCCATATATAATTATTTTCAATTGACTAAATTTACCTTTTCATGGCTTTCCCGTACACTTCTTCTTAATATGCATGATTACACGAAATTGGAACATTCTCTTGTAAAAAACCAATATTACAGCGTCATTTTGCACTAATAACTCTTGAATATTTCTCATGTTTCTGATCGGACTAGATGAAGAACTTGATGAAAAATTTAAGAAATCAGGAGGGCTTCCTGCTCGAGTATTCTTTTCAGCATTTGAGTGTTATAATTGTCACGAACTTAGTCATACGGCAAGCGATTACATGTATAATGATGAAGCTAATATGGTACGAAATAATCAAGAAAGTTTATTGCTTGTGACTCATGATAGAGAGACTTATGATTTCTGGTACATAGACAATGGTGTTAGCAAACACATGATAGGTAACCAAAAAAGTATTTTCAAAATTATTTGGAACAGATCGTGGAGAAGTATAAGTAGGATATGAAAAAATTTACAAAAATAGTGGTGTTGGTGAATTAAAGTTCAAAACAAAGAAAGGTAGGATTGAGAAAATATATGATGTTTATATTATTCTTGGCCTTAAAAACAATTTGCTTAGTGTGTGAAATATATTGAAGAAAGGGTATGATATTAAAATATTTTGACCAATTATTGATTTAAATAATTGATATATTTCAAGCTTAATAAATTTTGTGAATTTCTAAAATTTGGATTTTTGTTTATTTCGTTTTATCCTTTTGCAGAATTACCATAATATTTCTCCCTTTTATTTTTTAAATCTTCTTTCTTTTCATTTAGAGATATATTTTACTTGGAGTGTTTGGTTTAATGTTACTTTATTATTATTTTTATTTAATTTTTCTTTATGAGATTTCAATGAACTCGTTAATTCATCAACAGTTATGGTGCTTAATTCCTTAGATTCTTCCATAACTACCATTGTATTATCGAATCTTGAATCTAAAGAACAAAGAATTTTCTCAATAACCCAAATATCATCCAAAGTTTCACCGTTTATTTTAATTGGTTGACTATGGATAAAGAATTATGTTGTGTCATGATGTGAACAGTAGCTCGTCCCACGACTATCGACTTTAGTGACAGATAGTTCATGGATTTCCAAAATTCCGCGGATAGTCCCCAGACTATCCAGTTTAGATAAAGTTAGTCTTTCGCATTTCCTGCTTAATGTAAACCTGCCACCTGACACCATACTCACTAGAAACGTGTATGACTAATGGTCTCCGACTTTAGTTACGATTTGAACCTTTGACTAAATGCATTGTTGGCATAAGGGTGACTTAGTTGAATTTTTATCTTAGGTGGCATTAATGAATGAATTCAACTTCTTCTTTTACCATCTCCTTCACCATTTCTCTCACTAAAAACAAACCCATTTTGCTTTCTGCTGTAAAATGAAGATTTTGAAAGTTAATTTTTTTATATACATATATAAACTCAAATTATCCTTAAAAACACACTTATATATACACACATTAGCAGCAATAAGGGAAACCAAATCTTTAAAATACTACAACATTATACCATATCTAAAGAATGGTTTGTTAATCTACTTTTTAAAGTATATGATTTTCATTACTTACCAGAACTTCTTCGACACTTGTCTCCTCAGCTATTTTTCATAAATTAAACAAATTAAATTCAATCGTATTTACCATCTAGTTTTATGATAAAAAAAATCACAGCTTTTATAAATAAAAATATTTTGTTGTTTTATAATAACCCATTCTAAAAAATCTTTGAAACCAAATTATATGAGCTCAAGTATAAAAGGCCAAACATAAATATATGGGTATCTATTGAAAGACAGGGGTTTACATAGGGTGTTATCATGGGTAACTACATTGTTCTTCAAACTGCTAAAGATGGGGCGTTATATTATTTTAAATATTTGGTTTGGTTTATTGTTGGATAATATATATATATATATATATATATATATGGGTAATTTCAATTTATATATGTATATAAAAATCTTTAACTTTTAAGATCTTCATTTTACAACAAAAGATAATATTCGTTTGTTTTAGTGAGAGAAATGGTGAATGAGATGGTGAAAAGAAGAATTTGAATTCATTTATTAATGGCATCTAAGATATAAAATACAACTAAGTCACCCTTATGTTAACAAGACATTTAGTCAAAGGTTAAAATCGTAACTAAAGTCAATGGACCATTAATCATAGAAGTTTCTGGTGAGTATGGTACCATGTGGTAGCTTTATATTAATCAAGAGATCTAGGGGACTAACTATATCCAAAATCGATAATCCAGGGAGTACCAAAGGACTTTTGAAAATCCAGGGACTATTTGTCACCAAAATTCGATAGTCTAGGGACGAGTTACTGTTCAAAGCCTTATGTGTCAATTAGAAGTTAGTTAGATATTTGAGACACATGAACACTTTTATATGTTTTATGTTTTTAAGAGATATCAAAAGTACATAAAAAGATATTTTACTTAACGTTAAGATAAAAATGATTGTTACACACAAATATTAATTATTACTTTTATGGAAGTTCATGAATTTTTTTACAAGTTCAATGTGAGAAGCATAATAATATACTAGTGTTTTTATAAGAAGATTCTACGCGGTAAAAAGTTGAAGAAAGACGAAGAACAATTGGTGAAATAATTATCTTTAACTGGTCCAAACTCTCACAATATTACTTGTGCTTTAAAGAATGTCAATCCAGTTTGTCTGTCTCACATGAATAACATATATACTAATAAAAAAAACATACATTTGAAATATGCAATCAATTACACACGGTTTGTATCGAGGAATATGAAGGAAAAACCACAACATTAAATGGAATCATATATAAAATGATTAGTATAAAGTTATTTTTTTTAACTTAACATCCATCAAGATTTTATAGATCTTATTATATGTTCTTATGAGAGAATACATATATGTGCTTATGCTTCTAAAGGTAGGATATGTCGTTGTTTGAATAGTTGACAATCCATCAACTAATATATCGGTATAAATCATATGTGTCTCTTCACAAGAACAAAAGTTGGAGAATAAGATATGGACGATTGATCTTCGAAGGTTTCTCATGTAGGAAATAAGATGTGTGTCATCTAATATATTATTGACGCATACGAAATTGACACGGATGTGAGGAATAGCCATGATATTTCGGAACATTACTAATATTATATATAAGTCAAATATAAAAGAAAGTATTATGTATGATACAAATAATTTGATAGCACACGCAAAAATAGAGAGATCTCTTGCATTTTTTAAAAACACGATCGTGTAGCCTAACACAGATGACTGCAGTACATCATTCTCCAATTGTGACCTCACTTGTATCTCCAATTCAAATATTTCCCTCACATAGCCTAGCACCGATGACTGCAGTACATCATTCTCTTTTGACAATTCAATGGGAACCCCTTTGAACACCACGAAAGTAACAATACTTGTAGATTCAAGGAAGCCAGTTTCGAAGGCTTCAAAATCAAAAGCCCCTGTACCTTCGATTGGGTTAACATCTCCGAATACATGCTTTTCGGAGGGTGGAGTAATGGAGAAAGAGGATTGGATACTGTGGTTGGTGGAGGTTCAACAATAGGAATTGTTGGAGGAATAATTTATGAACAGAGGAGTATCTCTGAACGGGTCGAGGTCTTCTTCCTCTTCTTGTCTCTCTTATGAATGCCTTGCTTGCCCCTCTTGTGTACTTTCTTTTTCTTAGATACAAAATATTTTGAGGGCGTCTCATCTCTCTTAATAGTGGCGGAAACAACAACTAACAGGGTTGAGTCATTCTCATCAGGGTACCCTTCATTTCCCACTTTGGTAGCAAAATATGACAAGCCTTTTTTGTTCTTTTTATCCTTCTTCTTATGATGGTTGGGGGCTCGGTTCTTGGTTGGGAGATAAAACTTTCCATCAGCGGCTTCAGTTCTCTCTAGAATGGAAGAAGTTCAATCGGGAGTGCTAAATTTCTCCCATGTCAGCTCTTCTTCATGATTAGTCATCTAGAGGTGTTTTCGAACAAAATTGGAAAGAGTGAAGCACTGATGGAAGCCATTGGACCACTTCACATCTGGCCACTGATTTAGCCTCTTAAAGTTGACTTCTCCGTCAGGCAGATGGTGCAGATAGGGCTTCAAAATGGTTGATATAATTTTTTTTTGAGTGTAAGCAGTATAATATTTGATGAGAAAAATGGAAGGTCAAAAATAATATTGAGGAGACCTACTTGTATTCTTCAAGTATCAAGTGAGCTGGCTTGGATTATATAATAAGTGATTTTTTGTCTTTTTCTCACCATTCATTGATAAAAATAAATTGTGTATTCCATATTTTATATGCTTTCAGAAGATCATCCATTACTTTTTATTCATTCCCCATATTAAAGTTGTAGACAGGGATTTGAGAGTTGCGAGGTACTACAACAACAACAACCATTTACTTCATTGGTATTGGAGTCTTAGATAACCTTGACGCTATGATACTTTCCATTATTGTGAACCTGGAATTTGGACTAGCTTGGCTTGGACTCAACCATACCAAGCTAAAGTATCTTACGATCTCGGGGTCCAAGGGAAACTGAAGGTCCCAGCTAAGCACATCAGTATAAACTACAAACTCATTGGGGATGCATTTCATCGAAGTCTCTCCAAGTTTAGGTAGCCTTACCTTAACAGTTTTGGGGAACCCCCACTTAGCTCGAATAGCCTATAACTCAGATTCGTAAAAGTAAACATAGGAAATTTTATCTAGAACTAAGAGGTATTTGACACTAATCATTGTTAAGTTGGGCCCAAAACGTCTGACTAGAGATGGAGGGAGAGTTTCGATTTTTGTTGTCAGAGTTTTATCTTTGCCCTTGTCATCACCATCCTATTATTCTTTTGGAGTTTTCTTATTCGTTAGACTTGAAGTCTCCTTAGTCTGGCGAGATATCTCGAGGGGTGTTATTCGCTAATATCCTCTATATTATCTTCCATAACCTTGGGACTATATCCGGAAGTCTCAATAGACTAAGTGCCAACATTATTTTCTGTAGGTTGAGAGGAATCACATGGCAGCATTGTAGGATTTTCCTCACCATTCAGATTTAGTGGAAGTTCAGTTGATAAGATTTACAGGGTCTTCTCTCCTGTTTGGACTTTAGGGGGGAATATTGAAAGTTGCTTGTTGCAATGTTGGCTCTATTTTTATAGAAGATCTAGTTTTGGTTTTTGATAGTCTGATTACTCTGCATGTAGTGTTCTCCTCAGAGTCCGATCCTATGGCTTTGAAAGTGGAAAGATTTTGACGACTGATGATCCCTTGAAGTTGAGATGATTTTAGTGTTTTAGGTGAACAAATTGGTAATGTGAATGACTACGCATTTGAGGAAAGTTTAGAGGGAATGTACGCCTATTGTAGGGATAAACTCCTCTGTAATCAATGGATTTAGTTATAACAATAGTACCTAAAGAGGCAGGTAATCCATCAACATCCCTTTTTATTTTATTTTCTTCTTCTAGTTCTGAAAAGTTCAATCCACCATCTTTGGTTAATGCGTTTTTGGCGGTGAACATGCAAATACCAAGATGATGCCAGAGAAGAAATCTACGGTGCTTGATACGGTGGAGGAATAGAAAAGATCGCAGGCAAAGAATTAAGTATCAATGGTGAAGAAGTGTTTCTCTGTCTAGAATGCCGATTCTCTCTCTTAGATATTCCTAAAGTGAGAAAATAAAAAGAAGCTTATACAGAAATTGTAGGAAATGCTTGAGTGCCCTACTAGAGAAGTAGAAACGATAATGATAGATAGGAAACTCTAGGGAAGTTAAAATGTTTTATATTTTATTTGTTAGCTTTACCCAAAGATAAAACATATTCGTGGCTCTAATTAAAAAGTGACATGTGTCATGCAGAAGTAGCTGGTTAAAATTTGTGACTTTTGGACAGTAACCGTCTTCGAACTACACCTTCAGGATTATAAAATGTTGGCAAGTCATGTTTGAAGGAATAAGCTAGTACGATTCAGATCAGTACTTGTTAGCCCTCCCAAAATACATTTGAGAATGCTAAGAGGGCTAGTTAATGGGGATTATAAATGTTTGAGGATGGTAAACAGAGATACGGTCGGATTTTTTTGAGAGGGCAATTTAGACCTAAAATAAGTTATATACTTGTCCTGCTTCTTTATCTTTTGACTAAGTTGTGTGGGTAATGCAACAGTGTGCTTGGTACATCTTTAATTTTTAAATAATATATAAGTAAAAGTGGTTAATAGGCTTTTTTGACCCATATCTATGTCCTGATACGATTGACCCATTAACCCAAAATTAGCCTATAAATGCTCTGACAAATAACATTTAAGAAAGTAGAAATCATTAAATACAATAATTTAATTATCTCTATACCTTCTAGCTTTTAATAAATCACTTGGTCAATTACCTAAATAACCTCCAAACCAATTACACCTTATCAATGTCGACCTGAAAACTTTGTTCGACCTCCATAGTAATATACTATGGTTTAATAGGTTCTCCAAGTTTTAAAAATTGAGAGGTCTTTTTCGGGTTATCCATATCATCAAAGAAGACCGAGACCCCAAAAGATTGATATTTATTTATTGTGAGAGAGACAAAGGATAACTCATGAATGTTATGTTAGTTAACTTAGACAAAATTTATTATCAACCGCTGATCATATCCAAGGCGCATTGATGAACCAAAAAATGATTATACGAATATAAATGAGCCAATATCATCTAAATATTTCATTATAAAGTGAATTATTATCCATCATCATGAAAATATATGATTCAACTTTCGGTCGTCTTGTTGCCCGAGGACCACCTCATAATTAATAGCCAATAATAGAGTATTGGTTCATGCAAAACCATTCATGACCCTTTTGGATAAAATATTATGCATCATACCTCGTATTGTTTTGTACTTTAAAAAATACTTGGTCAAAATTTGCGTAATGCACTAGACCTCAACCCTAAAAAAATTTCAATTATAACGATAACATCTCTGTATGGTTGGGAAACCCCTCAATATTTTCAACATCCAAATTTGTGGTAATTTTAAACTACATACAATTTACCTGAGGTGTTACTTAGCAATTGAACTTAAAGATCAGTTTTATAATATTTAGAAGAATTAATAGTTATACAGTAAAAGAATCACCGTAAAAATAGAGTATTATAGATAGAGTTTCTTAACATGATCTATATAATCGTAAACGTTTTCTAGGATGACCATTTTTTTGGCAACCCAAGGTACTTCGACAACAGCGGTAAGCCATTGAGTTCTATATATTATTATGGTACTTATAACATTTGTTAGGATTTTAGCGATATTTTAAAATGATTATTTTTTCTAGTTTACATAAACGGGCATTGTATCTTGTCGTATCATAAACGATGACGATATTTCCTAAGAAATCAGTAAAACATATTTTTATACCTTTGTCAGATTTTTTTTTGTTGCTCTTACCTCTATCATATGATTCACTTCTAGTGTTTGACTGTTTAGTATTCAAATAAGATTTCATAGGGTTGTACAATAGATAAGGTAAATAATAAGTGGTTCGTATCATGCGACTGTAAGATGGTCAAGCTGATAAGTTATAATGGTAATATGACATGGTAATTGTTGGAGTCCCAATAGCCTCATGCAATTTGTGTCATTGTTTTGGAATTATACTTTAATCGAGGCCATTAATTGTCTTAAGAAATACCTTATTTTTTCTACTATATTACGTCAGGAGCCCCCTAAGTATTTTTTTTATTGGTAAAATGCAAAATCAATATCCTCACAAATTTTCTAGGTATTTTTCATACGGACAATCACTTTGTGTAATCCGTGAGGCTTTCTCTAAACTCTTATTTGTAGTGTATGATATAATTTTATCACCCTGCATGACTTTACTATCGATAAATTGATATCTCGATAAATTGATACCATAATAATATTTACAGGGTTCTTAAGTTGGGAACAAAATCAATAGGTAGTTAGTTTAACCAAGTGAGTGTGCTTCGTAAAAATTCATAGAAAAATTATAATATATATATATAAACCTTACATCCCTTCCAAACTTGAGTATCTCGTTCCGAAAATATTTGATGTGGTGCCGAAGGTCGTTTATACCACAATCGTTATTCATTTTTTATAAATTTAGTTTTGGTGGTGAGTCCCTCTTAACAATATGAAGCAAGTGGAAGTAAAACTAGATCAAACAAGAGTTCCAACCTTAAAAGTACAAGTATTTTAGGCAGACATATACCGATCGAGCCAAGAATGAATGTAAGTTTGGCCATAAAATGTTTGTCCCTAAAGCAAATTTGTTGTGACAAATTTAAAAAAAAAGATAGTTTATCACAAAAATTGTATGTTGTGAATTGTTTTTGTCACCTATTATGTTTTTTTTTATCTTATATCATTTTAAATTTTATTTTTCTTGTAAATAGTATTATAAAAATGTTGGATTCATAATTATAATTAAATGTTTTGTTTTTCATAATTAATGTTAAAAATATATTTTTTCATTTGTTATAAAGATTTTTATTTTAACAAATATTAAATCAACTATTTCATGTTTAGGTTGTATTAAAATATATGTGAAAAATTATTCATGTCATTTTCTATCGTTGATCTTGAAAAATAAATTAAAAAATATTATGTTAAAAAAATTATAGTATTAATACTTATTAATTTTATAAACGATGATAATTAAACACATATTTTTGTTTTACAAATATTAGTTTTATCTCAATACTATAAATAAAGGATAACATACTATATATGAATTTGTTTAAAAATATCAATAATATATATAAAAATAAAAATATAAACATTTAAAAGAAACGAACAAATGAAAATTTTAATGGATTTTTAAACTATGGTGGATGACATTCAATTTACTCTCACGTAAAATCTAAATATCATCTTTGTAGTAGGTTTATTTCTGTCAATTCACACTCGACACCAATCATTTTTAAAGTCCGATAATTATAAAAAAAAAACAAAAGAGATAAGGTATTGGGTTGAGGCATGAATCCAACCAAATTCAAACTCATATTTTAAAACGAATTTGGCTATAAAATTTTAAATTATGGATTGTAAAAATTATCACGCAGGTGCATCATTCATAAGCTTTTCAAACTAAAAAAATTGATTGCGACTACCAAAAAGTTCATAATTGTTTTTATGGAACTCTAGAATATCACCAAAGGCTAAAAATCTTTGAGAAGCCATATATGATATATACCATAATGCGTGAGCTAGCTCACCTAAAAATAAAAATAGCATCTGTTAGAAATAGTATAATAATCAGAATAATTATCACCTTGAATATAAAATAAGGCTCTAATAAAGTCAAGAACCAAGTTACATTAGTTGCTTCGTGACAACATCGCTCAGTATACCATATGCACATTACTTCTTCAGAATTAAGATAGAGTAGTTGAAATTTATGAAGAAATGAGAAATGGCCAATGATGGAGTTTGTAAATGTTTCTTATTATTTTTTGCGTTTAATTTGTTATAAAATCAGTACCTTAAATACAACTATTATATGTTTTATGATTTTTACATAAAAGAATATTCCAAAATTTTGTTATAAAATCATATATATATATATATATATATATATATATATATATTTGTAACTTTTGAAATGTATGATCATGTGCTTGTCTTTACTTGTAACCAGGATTGGGTCTCAATTTAACGTTAGAGTCCAATTGCTTGGCCTAACTGGGTATGATTTGAGGATACCTAACCGTGTAATACTTGGGGTTAGCTGTGATGAGTTCGGATACTTCAGACACAACTCACTGTTTAATCCGGACAGAGGTAATTCGGAACATAACACTCCACTGAAAAATCCGAACTCGACAAATGTAAAACACCTTTTGACTAAGCTATTTGGTAATCTACTTAAAATACTAATGGGTCCTTAAAATAGACTCAGTTTCACAACTTGACCCCGTAAGCCCATGGGTCATTACATTAAGAGTATAAATACCTCAACCACTCTCATTAATGAGAGTGATCAACATTTAATACAAGCAGGCTATTTAATTATCTCAGTACTCCTCACACTAAACACAAAATACTTCAAACTTACCAAAACACTTTACCAAACTACACCCAGCCCAAAATAAACCAAACCAAGCTGTACTTTGAACTCGACTTCTCACAACCACACCACCTGATTTCCTCTCCATTAGTCTCATTTTTGCGCCACTCAAATCATCTTCTTTCTCAACATAAAATTATTCATTTCGTTCATTTCTTTTCTCTACTCTGCTCAAAGCAAGAAATACATAAGACAAAAAATTTGATGACTAAGGTTCCATGCAGTGTGTAAACGAATATATTATATAAAAAATGTTAATTGTACATCCTTGAGGTTCTCATTGACACGATAACACAAAAAAATAAGCATATATATACTTAGAAAAGAAGTGTTTGCGTATATATAAGGGTAGCTTCTAAATGCAATAATAGCTATAAATTTATAGCTATTTTAGCATGATGATTTCAAAAATAATAATTTTTCAGATTAGATATTTAGTGGCGTTTTAAGGGTTGCCTTTCATAGACTTGATTTTCATCATTGTCAACAAAATCGTTACACATACCTTTCAATACATTATAACCTACCAAACAAGTATACGAAAAGCAGCTATAACATACACAAATGTTCCCAACTGAATGCACGCAAAGTTTTTGAAAAATTATAAACATAAGAGGGATATTTATGGAAGCAAAACAGGAACGTAATTCAGCTACCGTCTGAGAAATTCGGGAAAGTTCAAACAGTTTACAATTTTTTTTGTGCACCACCTTCAAAAAATGTAATGGATTTAGCCTGAAAATGTAGTCTTTCATGCATGAACCTTAAGCATGCAGGAAGGCATATGTGAGTCTGTTTTATGAAACAATCATCTATAAGATGTTAGATTACACATAAAAAGTTACTTAAATGCTTATTCAACCTGTTGTTCTTGACTTACCAGATCGCCAAATTTGGGGGGTAACAATCCTTAGAAATTCTAGACCAAGTAACACATAAACATACAAAATTGAAACTCCCATTTGACCAATTATTATATTCATTTTCTAGGTATACCTTTGTTATGGTCAACGAAGTTTGTAATTAATAACTTACAAAAAAAACCATTAAATTAGAAAGCTCAACTTAAAGTTTCAAAAGACCAAAAATAGTACTTTGATAAATTTACACTGATCATAGAGTGTCAACAGTTGGTTTTACAATTATAGTGACAAGTCCTAACATGTCAAACGGTAACTTTTCCAAATCATGAATTAGCCTCTGATCTACATAAATTCTTTTGCTCGACATATTAAATACCTGCATATATAATCACCTCACGCCATATCATAACTTCTAGCTTTCGAGTTGGCTAGCTTTGATCTTACTTCCCTTTGGTCCCAAGTCTTTAGTAGATTTATAAGTCATTCTCCAAAACACGGTTTCGAAACTTTTTGTTTGGGACAAAATTAGTTATCTCAAAAATATTTTGTCAATTTTGAAAAAATATATTTTCACGAAATAGAACTTTAGTGCGACAAATTGTTGTTCTAGTATCAATTTTCTACCATGATAATTTTTTTGTCACAAATAAAAAAAATATTCTAAAAAAAAATATTCGTCATAAGAAAAAAACATATTGTTTAAATATCATTTTTCTATTGGGGCAACGTTAGTTGTTACAAGAAAAATCAGATTGTCTAATGAATGTTTTTTTTTTTCAAATAGTGAGGTGTATCACGATAAATTTGTATCGTACAACATTTGTCACCTTAAATTAGTTGTTATTAAAAGATACAATAGTCGCTTTAAATAGATTGTGCGGCTTCAACATTAAAAAAATCATCCCATAAAATCTACCGGGACAACAAATTTATATAAAAAACTTTAGTTTTTAAATTCAAATAAAAAAACTAATTAAGATAATAATCATCGCACAAAATATACCCTTTTCTAATATATATTTACCATAAATATTATAGTTTTTAATATATTAATAAGCCTTTTTCGTGGATTAATAAGTGTGTTATGGACTTAGTGAGACTTGGGTTTAAATAGTGAATTAGAACAGTCAATATATGTACTTATTCATGGTAATTTATTGTACATATAAAAGAAAATAGAAACAATACTAACCTTTGTTGTATAAATCTAACAAATATTAGTAACGTAAAACTATACACAAATGTATATGAGTTGAAAATATTAAATAAATTCTAATTAATATATAAAAGACATAAAAAAGATAAACAAAACTAAAAGAACAAAAATAATATATGAATCCAATGAAAAATGAAATCGACTTTCATTATTTTTAAATCAAATTTGCTTTTTAAATGAATTTTATATTTATAATACAGGGAGTAATAAATTTTCTTATTACCAATGAAACATATCACTTCATTACTACGAATTGCAATAAATTTTATTTTATCGCCATAAAAATGTCATATTGACAATTAAATGTGCGAAAGGATGCATTACCATATACTTCATATATATTCACACGAATGTGTCTAGTTTTTCATCGTTTATTTAAAATTTAAAATTAATTACATTTTTTTTAATTATTTTAGATTTTACGATTCTAATGTGTTATTTTTTTAAACGACCAACAATTTGACTTTAGTTTTTTTAAATGTATTTAGAGAAGATATAATAATTTTTTAAAAGAGATTTATCGTTTAGAACACATCCAAAATAAGTTTAATACCTAAAACACTCCTCTGTATACAATCTAGCAAATAACTTTATTCATTTTTATTTTTATTTTTTTAATTTAAATTTTAAAATGTTTAAACCGTAATTCGAAAAACCATTTTGGTGTAACATATCTTTGATATAACCATCTTGGATCTTAAATAGTACTTAAACCATTTATTTATTTTATATATAATAAAACAAATCGATAAAGCCAAAAATAAATAATCTTATTACAAATCATACGATAAAAGAAATAAATATAAATTTTGGTAACCTAACCCTAACTCATAAAACATAAAAGGTAACCTTTGTGCTTACTTTATAACTAACAGAATAAAATGTTCATTTCTCCGATTATTCGATACTTACATACAAATTAAATAAAACGAGTAGTTATATACATATAAATCGAAAATGTAACATGAAACCTTCTAACTAACCAATGTTAATTAAAAAAAGACATAAAAAGAAAGCTACACCGATAGTATCCAAGAAAGCGCCTTTCATTTCGAGTGTTTCTAATGTTACACTTGATATTGGCACGGCTCAATGAAACAATACATCTGTATTTTTGAGTGTTTTTAATGTTAAGTATGATATTGCCACGATCCAATCAGACAATGAACCTGTATTTTGAGTGTTTCTAATGTTACGCGTGATATTGGCACGACCCAATCAGACAATTAACCTGTATTTTGAGTGTTTCTAATGTTATGCGTGATTATAGCCTCGAACAAAGTACCACCTAAGCCTCCTTCCAATTGATTTTCATCCGTCCACTCTAATCAGGTTGGGAGACTACTTGACCATAGAGGCACTACGGATGTTACTGCTCACCTCCTATTGGACCAATCTGTCTTGTTCCTTAGCGCCACTCCAATCAAGTCACACTGCTTGATGAGCCACAAACATCCGAATTAGGATCTCTAGAGCAGATCACCTTGAGCATGACTACTAGTTGAGATATGTTCTTACTTATATACTACTGATCTTTCCCATGTTTAACCGACGTGGGATGTGGGACTTTGGTCGCCACCCTAACAAATCCTCCTCTCGAACAAAGTACCACCTTAGCCTCCTCTCAATTGACTTTCATTCGCCCACTCTAATCATGTTGGAAGACTACCTGGCCATAGAGGCGCTACGGATGTTACTGCTCACCTCCTATTAGACCACCATGTCTTGTTCCTTAGTGCCACTCTAATCAAGCCACACTACTTGATGAGCCACAATCACTCCGAACTAGGATCTCTAGAGCAGATAATCTTGAGCATGGCTACTGGTTCATCATGTTCGACCTCCGAGAATATTACCACCATCGTGTTCCGTTTGGGTCTGGCTCTGATACCACGTATTGAGTATATGGGTATCGCATATTCTGTCTCCGTATATAAGTAAGAACAACTGATCTCCACGCTAGTATGATACTATCTGGTTTGGGTCTGAAGGCCCTCACGTCTTTTCTTTTGGTCCACTCCAAAAGGCCTCACACTAGTTGAGATATGTTCTTACTTATATACTACTGATCTTTCCCATGTTTAACCAACGTTGAATGTGGGACTTTGGTCACCACCCTAACAGTTTTACTAACGGATCGAACCGCACAAATGTCTAGTGTATTAGTTTTTATTCGAATTTTCTTTTTAAATACTTCTTTGATTATGTGTTTTTGGATGATGTTGATGCGGTAAGATACAAATATTTGTAATAAAATAAAAAGTAAACAAGAAAAGGTAAGCAAATAAGTAAGGTCGCATATACCATTATTCATTTTGTATAATTAAATATTAGTGGTAACCTCCTACGAAAATAAAAACAAGTGAAAATAAGGCTACATTAAGTAACAGTTCTAACTTTAAAAATGCGGGTAGTCAAAGAAAACCAACATGAATACTTTAGGCCGATAAAAACCAATTGAGCCAAGGTTAGTCCAAGTGTTGGATTAACAACTTTAAGATAACATTCTGGAGTTTATGGATAACCAATGAGAGGGTCGACTTTTCTCTCAAGGATCGACTTGTGTTTACGTTAACATGAAATGCCGCAGTGATAAGACAAAGAATAGTCTGGCTTTATTAAGATGAATAATGGGTCTTTTCCTCTCCAAAATTTGAGTGTGCTTTCTTGAATTCTAAGAAAGCACCTCTTCTATCCAAGAAATCTCCTTCCTCATATCTTTCTTCTTTCTCTCAACCATGGATTTCCCAAACTTATAAGAAGTATCGAGTAAAAGCTACACAAATGGTGAACTGCAGAATAAAAAAACAGAGGAATTGAATGGAGAAAATAATAAACTATCATATGTACAAGCGGTTATAAAAAGACCTCAAGAAACAGATTGTCTCCAAAGTGAACCAGAATGCATCTAAGAGAAGGAAAACCATATTTTGATCCAGTTTAGCAAAAAAACTAAAGACAAATTGATGAAGCAAACCAAGCATACTATTGTGGGCAAATTCGCTCAAGGTTTGCCAAAAATAAATCTCCTCATTCAGTTCTTACAATCTTTGAAACTTGAATCTGATTATCGGTATAAGATATGGGATTCAAGACATATTTTCTTTGAATTTGACTCCAAATTAGACCTGTGGAAAATATGGTATAGATCTATTTGGACTAAGAAACCAAATCATGCGTCTATTGAAATGGACTGAAAAAATCAATGTGAATCAAGAAAGTTCAATTACGACGGTATGGATCAAGATTGTAAATATATCTGAACACTTATTTAACAAGAATCTAATCAAGACAATAGCAACATCAGTTGGAGACCTACTATTTATTAAAGTTCCTGAAGAAAACAAAGCATATCACTCTTGTTGCTCTGCTTAGGTCGAATTGGATGTAACTAGAAAACTTCAGAATGATATATGGATTGGATTCAGCTTAATCATGGATTCTGGGTCAGAATTACGTATATGACTTTGCCTCAATATTGCAAAACCTGTCATCATCTGGGACACAACATACTTCAATGCAAGAAAAATCAGTTGGAAAATAAGATAAACCATGTCAACTCATAAACGATCTCTACTAAAGAAGAATAGACTTTTTTTATCTAGAAGAAACAACAGGGATGTGAACAATGGAATTAAATCAGTTGCGGTTAATTTGAATGAAAACAATACTGTTACTGATCAAATTACCAATCAAACGGTTTTTAGAGCTAAGGAAACTAAGATACAAAAATAAAGAGGATTATACTACTCATGAGCAAGGAGAGATAATTGAAGCCATCCAGAATCTTGACTATGGATACCATGTTGCTGCAGCCTTAGACTATGTTAATCTTTCCATGGACAATTCTTAACCAAATCCTACTAATATCGGTAGTCAACATAACTCTCCAAGAATAAGTAGCATCAATACAGAGCCGTTAATTGGATCTCTAGAATTCTACATGGATGAACAAGACAACATCTTTAGAGAAATCTTTGATAAAAAGATTAAAGAAGCAAAAGGAAAAAATAAAACCAAAAGAAAGATTATCAAAGCTCTTTAATTCACGGGAACAAGTAAATTTAAAACCTCTCATATTAAGAATGTTTAACATGCTTAATTGTAATATAAGAGGAATCAGAAATAAGTCTTCTATCAGAAGACTCAGTTACCTTATTAAGAAGAACAATGTTAAACTAGTTTCTATTCAAAAGCCTTTGATGAGTACTAATAACATGATAAATATTGCTAAAAACTGGGTTTTAAACACTACAAAGCTAATACTTCTAATAAAATTTGTCTCTTTTGGCATGAAGACATCATTGTTAATGTTAAAATTGACCATAATCAGTTTATTCATTCTGAAATTAGCCATATATCTTGTAATCACTACGTTTTATTAACTGTTGTTTATGATAAGTGCTAGAGAATTAATATAATTGATCTCTAGAACACTTTGAAGCTCATCTCTAATACTAACCTCGAATGGATGATCTGTGGAGACTTTAATGTCATTGCTTCTATTGATGAACATATGGATTTTTCTGTTTTTTTTTATCAAAACAGTTCTAACAATTTTAATGAGATGATTAAGGAATGCAAGCTTGAAGATACTGGATTTACAGGTTCCAAATACACTTGGTCCAACAAATCCAAATGGAAACGGCTGGACAAGGTATTAATTAACAACATGTGGACTAAGGTCTTTTGTGTCACTAAAGTTTTCATAAAGCTAGAACATGTTTTGATCACATGCCTTTACTGATTTCAATTTTTAAAAATAATCCTAATAAAAAAAGAGTTTTAAGTTCCTTAACATATGGGCACTTGATACTAAATTTCTTTCATTTGTTGAAAATAACTGGAACCAAGAATTTGTTGGTGACCCTTTATTTATATTTTGGCACAAACTGAAAAGACTTACATCTGGTTTGATTAATTGGAAGAATACATACTTTGGTAATATTTTCAACAAGGTGCAGGCCCTTGAAGATGAGGCCCAAATGCTGGAGATAAATCATCAAGAACACAACAATAATGACATTAAAAGTCAGCTCTCTAAGACCAATACTCTTTTCATTCAGGCTAAAAAATGGAATAAATGTTATGGATGCAAAAGTGTTATGCTAACTGGGCTACTGCTGGTGATAGGAATACAAAGTTATTCCACATGTATGTGAAAATAAAAAGAATAAAGCATAGTATCAATGGTATTAAAGAAGGCGATACCTGGATTACTGATAGAGAAACCATTGGTCTTTCTGCTGTAAACTACTTTAATAATGCCCTGACTGATTATCCTTACAATGATAAGAAAGATGAGCAAGATAAGATGATGGATTCTATCTTCAACAATATTCCCCATCTTATTACCAACGGGGGACAACTAAGAGCTTCTTCTATTACCAAATGAGGAGGAAATTTGGACAATTATTAACAATTTGAATCCACTATGAGCAGCAGGTATGGATGCTTTTAATCAATACTTTTATAACAATTATTAGAAAATCATTAAAAATGATATCACCAATGCTATAAAATACTTTATGCTGGGTAATCACATCCCTAAAGGAATTTTAGCTACTGCATTTGCTTGATTTCTAAGACTGAGAATTTTTCTAGTTGGAAGGATTTCAGACCCATCAGTCTGTGTTCTTTATTGAATAGAATTATGTCCAAGATTCTAAACAACAGAATTGCCACGATTGTGCCTAAAATAATTTCAATCAATCAGGGTGGCTTTGTTCTTGGTAACTGTATTCAAGATCATATTCTCACTGCTAATGAACTCTTACATGATCTTAATCCTAATGTCAAGGACAAAAACATCTTAATCCAGCTTGATATGTAAAAAACATATGACAAATTAACTCATTGTTTCATTCTCAAAGTCCTTGACAGATTTGATTTTTCCAACAAGTTCATTAGAATCATTAAAAATATTATATGCTCTGTTAACGTTTCTATGCTTATTAATGGAGAAATTATTGGTTTTTTCCAAAACCTTGAAAAGCCCGAAGCAATGAGATCCAACCTCCCCTAGCCCTTTATAATAGCTAAAGAAGTATTTATTAGAGTCCTTAGTAAGCTGTTTATATCTAACAAAATTATGTATTATAAAAGTAGAAATACCTTGCCTATCAACATCTTAACGTTTGCTGATGATATCCTATTATTTACTAACTGCAATAACTATACTCTAGACAATCTTAGCTATTTTCTTTAGAAATATCAGGATATATCTAGGCAGGTGATCAACAAATAAAAAACAAATTTGTTTACTACTGCAGGGATGAGCTCTCTTAAGCTTAATATGGTTACCAACAAGACTGGTTTCTCTTCTGGAACTCTCCCTACTGAATACTTAGGTATCACTGTAAGTACAAACAATAGAACAAGTAACTATACTAATATTTTATGCAAAATTAATAACATAATTAGAGACTGAGATTCTGTGCATCTATCTTTCACTGGTAGGTTAACTCTGATTACAACTGTTCTTATGAGCATCACTCTTTACTGGATGCAAAGAATTTTTCTCCCTAAATGTGTTATATATAAAATTGAAAACATTTTTAATAAGTTCCTGTGGGGAACTTCTGGTTCTAATAAAAACATTTACTGGTGTAAGTGGAGTCATCCTTACAAAAATTACAAAGAGGGTGGTTTGAACATCAGGAAGTTATCTGATATTTAAGAAACTATCTCTTATAAATTTTGGCTAACTTTAGAAAAAACAAAAAAAATCTAGTCCAATTTAATGCATAATATATACTGTAAAGGCTTACACCCTCTGCATATTTCTTATTCTAAGCCTGGATCTATGACTTGGAAAAGGCTTGGTGAAATTAAAAGTTTAGCTGAGCCTGACATAAGCTGGAAGCTGGGTGCAGGTCTAATGGATTTCTGGCTTAATAACTGGTCCAACAACCAGCCTCTATTAACTCTGGATGACAATGTGGATAACTCTTAGTTCATGGGTGAAAAGGTTTGCAAATATTGGAACAACAATACTTGGAATCTTAATGGTTTAGTTGATCTTATTCTTAGTATTGATTTAGATAAAATCAAAAATTATATTGTTAAGCCTAACATTGAGGACACTATGATTTGCAATGTGTCTAAGTATGGTAAGTTCACTTTTAAAGATACATGGGATCATATTAGATTACATCATAATGAGTCTAATATATTCAGCAAAATCTGGAACTCTCTAACCCCTAGAAAGTACTCTTTCTTACATTGGAAGTTACTTAATAATTATATACCTATTGATACTATTCTGCAGAAAAAACACATATCTTAGGTATCTAAATGTCAATTTTTCAGAAATATTGAATCTCATAACCATTTATTTGTTTCTTGTGAGTTTTCGTGGTCTATTTAGAAATTTTTTGGAGACATTTTCAGCATTTATATTTACAGATTCATGACTATTAAGCACATAACTAGTATCTCGTTATGGTTTACCAACAAGAACATCTATGTTAGGAACGTTATTCCATCTATTATCCTTGGGATTATCTGGAAATCTAGAAATGATACTAAGATTAAAGGTATTCCTGTATATCTGAATCTCGCTATTACACAAATTTCCAACATCTTAACTAATCTCGACTGTAATAACAAGTTTAAGCCTAAGCATCAGAAGAATGATCTTAATGTTGTTGCTCCTATTGGTTTTTTTAATTACATTTTGAATAACAAACTAAACCCATCTATCTCAAGTGGAATCATCCTAGTGTGGGTAGGCTCAAGGTAAATTATGATGCCTCTGTTCTTTTGAATGGCAAAGCTACTGGTGCTTATGTCATTAAAGATAGTGAGGGTAATTTAGTTTATGGTGCTGGTTTGTTATATGGCAAACTTAGCCCTATTATGGCTGAGGCCATAGCAATGCTTGATGGTCTTCTCATTTGTAAGATTAATGGTTGGAGCCATGTTGACATAGAAACTGATTCACAGATTCTTGTTAATTGTCTCATTCAGGGTAAATTCCCTTGGACTATTGCTTTTATACTTAATTGTCTCAAGAGACTGATTTCTCCTTCAATGGTTTTATCTCACATCTTCAGAGACCATAATCAAGCAGCAGATTGACTTGCTCGCTGGACTCTGAAGTGTAAGATGAAGACTTTGCTCAATATCAATCAGATCCTGGTTCAGCTAAAAGCTATTATGACCCTTGAGAGTCTTGGTCTTGGTTACATAACTAATAGTTAGCCTTAGTTATCTAACATTGTTTTCTAGCTGAATATCATGACTATAAATATGCAGCTATTAAGAGTTTTACCTCGATTCTTTTCAAGCTAGCCTCTGGATGTTCTCTTTGGCCTGGCCTATCTGTTCTGTCTTTGGAGCTGTTTGTTTATCCATGATTCTGGATAGGATAACGGGTGAAGCAGTGGAAAGGACCTTCTTCAGGGAGACTATAAGTTGCTGCTTGATGGTTGCAAGGTGTTGGAAGTAGGGTGTAAATCATTCTTCTCTCCTGGGATTGTTTCTCAAAGGATTTAAGATTTTGTAATTGCTCAATTCAAGGATTAGCTTCGATTCAGTTGATGCTCGTTATTTTGATTGTCTCATTGATTGAGTTTTGAAGAAGCTCTGTGCTTCAATTTTCATTTGGAGGGAACATTGGCGCCTTTTAGTTCTTGAAAGTATAATTTGCTTTCAAGTCCCTCGAATATTGTAATCCTTTGATTTAGACCTTATCTTTCAATAAAATTATTTTATTGCTAAAAAAAAGATAGAGAATAGTCGGGTTAAATATAGTTATATATATTTAAAATATCATTATATATGAAATCTTACAAATATATGTACACATTATTTATTTAGTTTTTATAAATATAAAATTTTAAAGGTTTATATATTTTAAACCGTAATTCGAAGAAAAAAATCCGAAAATATCATTGGTTTTGTTTTTTAAGACAACAAAATTAGTACCACTCATGATATTTGAAGTTAATGGAAGCTAGCGATGGAAGTGTTTTGATTTTTTTAAAGTTATATTTTACACTGGTTTCTCATTATATGGCTTTGCATCTATCATATGCATGGTTTCACATCTATCATATTTTGCTTCATTTAAATCTAACATAATTGGTACAATCGCATCTATCATAATCGGTATGGTTTCGCATCCATCATAGTTTTTATAATTTCACATCTATTATAGTTTCCTGGTTTCACATCTACTAGTACAAACTTAAAAAGGTTTCACATCTTCTTCGTAACAGCCGTCTTTTTCGTTTACACTCTAAAATTAAAAATTAAAAAGTTCGTATCTTTTAAACCGTAACTCGGAAAAAAATATCCGAAAATATCACTGGTTTTGTTTTTTAAGACAAACAAATCTAGTACAATTCATAAAAAATATACAAAAATTATTTTTTACACTGATACAAAAAATACACACGTGGTCTCTGTGGTCCTTTTCAAGTTTGAAGAAACTAATAAAGAGAACATTGGATCCTAATCCTTCAGCTGTACATTTTTATTTATGATCTTTAGTTCATAAAAACCTTTGACCCTTATCAGCTCTAACAATTTTCAATTACTATAATATATCGAATAACATTTTATGAGGTTATTGAAAATGAATAGTTTTAAAAAAGATACAAATCATCTATTTTTGAACAAACTAACAATAATAACGTCACTATCAATAATAATAATAATATCGACGTGGATGCCATATCTAATGAATGTATGATAAAAACGTAGCTTCGAGATATGAGTATTATATTTACTGTCTTAATGCGACAACTTTAATTTTTATTCTTTGGTGAACAAAATTTTCTAAACACTCTGGCGTAGAAAGGAAAAGAAGTGAGGCCTCAAACGCGGTGGTAATCAAATTGCTTCTCAAATATGAAAACGAAACTCCATAGTAAAAAATGAAAATGTTTGACTGAAATTGGTATTTACCAATGATACATAAAAATATAAATAATAAATGAATAATATTTTTATTTTAGAATCTTAAATGGTATATTCGTTTTTTTCTTTATGTATATTAATAAGCTTCCTCCTACGTTAAGAAGTGTGCTATGCATCCAGATGGGTTTAGTTTTAGATAGTGAATCTAATGCATCGTATATGTATTTAACAGTGAATCTACAGTTTTTATGAGAAAATGAGTTCATACAAGTTAAACCCCCGAATCAAGTGGTTGATTTAGAATGGTCGTATTAGAGCATAAACTCGATCCCTCACTTGATCACCTGTTCCATATTGCTTAGACTGAAAATAATATACAATACATAAATGAATGAAACTCTCAACGAGTATGAGGCCTTTTGAGAATACACCACAAAAACAACACCGTAAGGGTCTTTTGGCTGATCCAAAACGAACAATATCATACTAGTATTCAGATTTATATATTCTTAATAGACCGAACAACCGATTTCAAACTATTTAGTTTTAAACTATCGGATTTCAATTTTTGGCCAAAGTTCATATTAGTGGCACTACAGACTAATCAAACTGCTGAACATGTCCAAAGTTCATATCAGTTGTACTGCGGACTAATCGAACTGATGAACATGTTGTTGAACTGAATTATTAAACCGATTACGATTAGACTCCAAAATATCTTGAGGTTTGAAACTAAATCTAAATAATAACAAAAGCTATTCATATGACAAATATGCAATACAATTTTTATTTTAAAATATGAATTGCTTTATTTTTTAATTCTAATTATAAAAAGAAAATTTTATAGAAATTATTATTTTTTCTATACAAGATAATATAGTTCAATTTACATGTATATGAATTGAAAATATTAAATAATAATTAAAAATTATTATAGAAGAAACATTAAAGATATAAACAAAACTAAAAGAAAAACAATATATGACATCGAGGCTAAAACTGAAATGTAAAATATAATTGATTTTTCATTATTTGACCACGGCATTTTTTTTAAATCAAAATATTTTTAGAACTAATTTTACTGGGAGTAGTAATTTTTCTTATAACCAATGAAATGCATCGGTTCATTGCTACGAATTGCAATAAATTTATTTTGTCGCAAAAGGAATGTCATATTGACGATTATAAATGCATATGCTTCATACATATATTCACACTAATTAGTTCAATTTTTCATGGTTTATTAGAAAAAATAAATTGATAAAGTCTAAGATTAATTACTTTTTTGTTAGTTATTTTACATTTTTATAATTGTAATGTTTTTTTTCCTCATTTAATATAAAGAACTAAACAATAGTGATTAGACAATCTACAATTTGACCTCACTTTTTTCGAAGATATATAGAGAAGGTAAAATATATTTTTAAATTATTTTATATACATTAAAACAAATTGCCAAAACAAAAGATAAATACTACAAATCATATTATAAAAATACAAAAAGATATAAAATTTGGTAACCTAACCCTAACTAGTAAAACAAAAAAAAGGTGACCTTTGTGTTTGCTCTATAACTAACCCAACAAATGTTCATTTTTCCTTAATTAGTCTACACTTACATACAAATTATAAATAAAACTAGTTAATTATATACACATAAGTCGAAATATAACATGAAATCTACTAACTAATCAATGTTAATTAGAAAAAAGAAGTAAAAAAAGAAAGGTACCTTGATAGTATGCTAGCGCGGTTCATTCCAGAGTGTTTCTAATGTTAGGCTTGATATTGGCACGACTCAATCAAACAATAAACCTGTATTTCAAGTGTTTCTAATGTTAGGCTTGATATTGGCGCGGCTCAATCAAACAATAAACCTGTATTTCAAGTGTTTCTAATGTTAGGTGTGACATTAGCACGGCTCAATCAAACAATAAACATGTATTTCAAGTGCTTCTGTTGTTAGGCTCAATCAAACAATAAACCTGTATTTCAAGTGCTTCTGTTGTTAGGCTCAATCAAACAATAAACCTGTATTTCAAGTGCTTCTGTCGTTAGGCGTGATATTGGCGCGGCTCAATCAAACAATAAACCTGTACTTCAAGTATTTCTAATGTTAGGCGTGATATTGGCACGGCTCAATCAAACAATAAACCTCTATCTATAAGAGTATTACTATCGGATTGAACCGCACCAATATCCCGCTTAGTATGTTTTACTCAAACATTTTCTTTTAAAAAACACTTATATAATCATATGTTTGGAGATGTTGATGTTGCTCAAACACACAAATACCTGCAATGAAAAATAAGGTAAGCAAGATATGTTGTTTGTGTAAAATAGTTTTTGAAGATTGTTGCACAAGGATGATATACATATTCAAATGCTATGCATAGAAGAGAAAAAGAGAGAAACTTTGGTGTATAAAAAAAAAGTGAAGAAGTGAGTTGGCTTTGAAGTTGGTCATGATATCTTAAATATGAGAAACTAGAGAGAGGAAGTGTGTGTTAGAGAGAGATAGGAAAAGGCTGGAAATTAAATATTTTCAACAACCCCACAACAAAAAAGGAGGTGGTTGAAATAAATTGAAAGGGGTTATAGACATTAGACAATATAGAAAAAAGAAAGGCAGTCAAACCCCATGAGCATTTAATTTGTATTTATGAGGTTTAGAGAGATAGAGATAGAAATAAGGCATGTTGGTGTGGTGGTACCACCAAAACTATTTGAATTTCAAAACAAGGTCTTTGGTTGGTGAACTTAATCTTCTTTCTAGGTTTAGCTCTATTTAGGTTATCTTCTAAGATATTGGTTCGAAAAATGAAGTATATTGTTTTGTTGTGGTGATCAAGACAACATACACTTGGTCGAAAATATTATCTTTTAATATCAATATCTATATAATAAAATTGAAAAGAGTTAGAATACTTTTTGAAAAACCGTCTTACACGTTTCTTTAGACTATTTGCGTCTCCGAAAGTACTTGAAAATACAGAAGATCGAGTATCGTTTAGGTCCGGCCGTATTTAGACAAAAAAAGTCGATAAAATAGACCCGTAATTTTGAAAAAATAATTAGTTCTAATTACTAGGATGTGTTCCAATCCTAAAATAGTCGGTTATCGACAGACTGTTTGAGTTGTTATCGTGACGAAAACAGCTAACACGAGGACAAACAGAAAAATTATAATAATTCGGCATCCGATTGCAATTTTTTTTAAATATATGTGATAAGTACATATAGTAAATAACATCTTTATATATTTTTTTAGATCTTATATTTTATATTTTTTAAACTTCAAAAATTATTTTTTCATGTGTTTTGTTTCTAAGCAAAAAAACAAAACATATACATTACGACTAAAACCACCCTGAAACATATATATTACGACGAAGTCCACCAAGCCGACTCAATCGTTTGCAAGCATGTTTAAAACCGGATTATTTTTAAATAATAAAATAACCGTTAAAGTAACAAAATCTAAAAAATGAAATGAAATTTTCAAATAGCAACACCTTACCATACGAAATAAAAAAGAATTCAAACTGATTTATCAGGGACTCTGACACTTGAATCAGTTCGCTAGCCACGGTATAATCTAACAAGATATGTATTCTGTATTTTCCAACTTGCCTCATAATATATTATGACTACATTGGCCGATTAATTAATCCAATTCTACTAAAATATTTAAGATTAACCGCATCAAATTTCTAAAAAATGTAATTTTTTTATCAATAAACAATGTATATAAAAAATCGACAAAATAAATTTCTAACTTTCCCAAAATTTGGTTACGAGAACTGAACACGGAGTCCTAATCCTGTATTTATCGAAGGTCGGCGAAGGGTTTATCACAATAGAAAGATGATTAAAAAATTATGAAAATGGTCATTTAATTGTAATTTTTTTTAATATTAACAAGCACGATCATTATAAATAGTAAAAAGATGTCTGTCTTGGTTCTCTGGTTTACATATTTTATATTTTTCTAGTTATAATTAACTAAAATAATTTCTTTATCTTAGTTTTAGAATTAAAGATAAAACAAAAGAAACAAAGGTAGAGGTGAAAGAGATGGTTTGGACATGGAAGCTTTATTAGATGAAACATGTAGTATTGGTTTAGCAAAAACCTAGAGATGAAAGATTTTAGGGCCACTGAATAAGTGAAAATCATGGGTCTTTATCAAGATTCCCATAATGTTCATATTTTGTTGTTACTGACAAAAGCCATGTTCTTCAAAACATAAATGGTTCGGGCATGTTCCCTTATTTAAAGCATTGCCGGCCGGAATAATAACAAAGATGAATAAGAAAGACCCACCTTAATCAATTTAGAGTATCTTTCTCTTCTTTTGCTTTGGTTTTACGAAATGCAGTTCAGCATCAAACATTTAGGCTGTTTATGTTTTGTAACTTTTTGTTTCAGTTTTTGAAATATGATTATAACAGACATTTATACAATAGAAATAAAAAAAGGTAATTTACAAAACCGTCCAAACTTCAAACTTTTATTCAATAAATAAGTAAAAAAAACTATTGTTCATAATTGTTATCTTGTTTACCCTTATTTATATATATATATATATATATATATTAGATTTCATGGTTTTTAAAACTAGAAAAAATATTTAACGAGGAATCTATTTGAAGAAAATAGGCTTTGGGATATAAGCCAAAGAGTTTATTAATCATACTTAGTTTAACGTGGCTTTTACATATGATTTCATCAGTTTTGCCAACAACTTTGCCTCAAATCTTAAACTTCTAATTAATTTCTTACAACACTATCAAGATCGATTTGTTCAAATTATAAACAAAGACAAAACTAAGTTTATTATATCTACAAAGCTGTCTTTTACGAAGATAAAAATGATGGAAACAATTATTGGTTTTTATTATGACATTCTCCCTATTAAACACCTTGGTATTACAATTCACACAAATAACAAAATTTGTACTTTTGATGATTGATTACCAAAATAAGGAATAAAATCTTTGAGAGGGATGGCAAATCCTTTGGGGGTATGCTTACCTTAATACAGTAATTATTACTTACGATTCCATCATATTATATTCAAAGTTGCATCCTACCAAAATGAATTATCACGAGGACTGAAGGAATGTGCAATAACTTCCTTTGGGGTTCAACTAGAACTAAACTTGATATCAATTGGTCTAAGTGGCTGCAATTTTGTAAGCCATATGAGTGGGTGGTCTAAACATTAGAATAATAGAGAATCTTCAAACCTCTTATTCTTGTAAGCTTTGGTTCAAATTCCGGGAGGAAACGACACTTTGGTCTAAATACATGCTGTCTGTTTACTGTCATAATCTACATATTATCTTTGTTCAAGCTAATAATGCGAACAACTTGGAAAAGACTTATGAATTGAAAGATATGTATTCTGAAATATTAGAAATATTGATATATGGATTGAGAAATTATGCCAACCTCCTCATTTAATCCTTTTATCAAGTGATGAAGATAATTTATGGTTCATTGAAGATAAAATAAAGAATTATTGGAAAAATTATCACTGGAAATTAAAGCTACTTTAGAATAATGTTCTTTCTTCTGATATTGAGAAAATTATATTAAAGAATATGGGGATGACTCGATTAAGAGGTCACTTTCTGGACCAGGGAACTTCAACACAAAGAATCCTGAAGTTCAGTTAGATTTAAAGGTAATAAGTCTAGTCTTTTTAAAAGAATTTGTAGCTCTTCAACGCCTACAAAATGTTCCTTCTTACTAGGAAGGATTTTTAATAATTGGAATCATGTGACACAATGACATCAAAATGCCAGTTTTGTGAGAATATTGAAACAATCCAACACCTTTTTATCTAATGCAACACTGCCTAGAAAGAATGAGAATACTTCGTAGATCTTTTTGGTATTCTAATCAGTAGGCACACCACTCTTCTCCATATTATACGATGTTGGTTCTGGTATGTTAGAAAAAATGTTCATATAAGGACTATCTTAATATCAATTATACGTTGGGTGATTTGGAAATCTATGAATAAGACCACACACGAAAACCAAAAAAATAAATGTTAACTCAGTTTTGGCTCATATAAAGTTTGTCCTTTCAAGTTTAGATATCGCTAATCTTCTTAAAATAACTTACTAGACGCATAACTCAAATGTTGCTTCTGACCATGGCTGCTTTCAACACCTAAACAAGCCAAAGATTGGTCTTTCTCTCAAATGGAAACTCCCTTTAATGAACAAATATAAACTCAACATAGATGATTCTCTTAGTCTTTCAGGGGAAGTTAGTGAAGGTAGTTTAATAAGAGTAACAATGGTGATTTAGTTGTTGTATATGCTAGAATCTATGAAAAATAAACTATTCTAATTGTTGAATGTATGGCGTTGCTTGATGGTCTCCTTATATGTAAAAAAAGGTTTAAGTTCCATAAATATTGAGATTGATTCAAGGTTCGCTTTTGAAATTCTATTTGAAAGATTGTGTTCTTGGTACTTAGTTCATCTTTTAACTTGTTGGAGGAAGTTTATCTCATCTAACATGACAATTTTGACATATTTAGCAAGAAAAATAAGGCATCCAATTGGATTACAAATTGAACACACAAATCTAAAATAAATCTATATTACAATCTTAATCAAGCTCACGCACCTTTAAGAGCTATAACTCTTCTAGAAAGACTTGGAGTTGGCGATCCAAAAGATGATGATTACTAGTATCTACTTAAACTGAGATATTGGTTGATTTTGTTCAAATAATTCAAAAAGTAACGAAGTCCTTCAATAGTTTTTAAGCTTGCCTCTTTCATCTATGTATCTTGTCTAATATAGGCTCTAACATTCCTAGCTCATTTCCATTTTAGTTTCAATATTCATATTGAATTCAAGATTTAATTATTATTTCAAAACTCTACTTTATATTACATATTATTCTATCTATACTAACTTCTCAAAAAGTTGGTTATTACCTGACCGATTTCTATTGTAGAACTTTGAATGTTTTGCAGGTTCTGGATTTTCGAAAGCTCCATTATCAAAAATGATAACATGCATTATTTGCTAGAAAACAGTTTATACATACTTTAGAAAGTCTGAATTTAGATCAATACCTGGATCATTTCTAGTATTTTTGATTCAATGATTTTATACAACTTGAGGGTTCTATCCGTATTTGATTTCAAGATGAAGTCCGTGTGAATTACAAAAGCTAGGTAATCAATAACTTATCAAATTCAAGGTTTAATCAGTCTGCGAGGCTAGAAGATAAAATCTATGGAGCTGAATGGCCAATCTTGTTTCAAAGAAGATTATTATTTGTGCAAAAACATTAATATCAAATTTCATTTCCCTCCACAAAATTGAGTGGAACAAGAATTGTAATTGAGCTTTAATTACCTATTTCTTTCAAAGTTTAATATAATTTTAAATTTTCTTAAAAATGATTGAACCATTAGACAACCTTTATAAAATATTTGAATGGTTTGTACCATAAAATAATACATTACTAATTAAGTAGTTGCTAATTATATTTTGAATGAGTACACTGTACAAGACCTGTATAAAACTAATTTTTTTAAAACTATACACAATTAAAAAAACATTAATTAGTTTTAAAATTATTTTCAATATTATATAGTTTTATATTTATATTAGTTTTATACTTATATTTTTCACAAAGTCTTATTATCTTCTCTTTTTAGTTTATATTTTTATATTGTATCAATTAGTATTATGGTTGATAACGAGTATGATTGATCAACTGTCACTACCACGACGAACTAAGAAGACTTATGATAAATAAAGTATTGAAATTAAGACTCTTCTTAGATTTTAAGATGTATGGAAGATTATTAAAAAATATTGAAGAACAAACAACTACTAACGGATTAACGTTGGCTCAAAACAATGCATTAAAATAGACGAGGTCAAAGGATGGCGTGATATTATACATGTTGTTCCGTTCCTTTGATAAGTTGGATTTTGAGAAGATTGTCGAAGAAACTATTTCAAAATAAATGTGTGAACACTTTAAAAATGTACAAATGAAACAATCAATTTAAAAATTCAATCTATAAACACTTCATGGATAATTTGAGAGGATAAAGATGAAGGACTCAAAAGTTGTATCTTACTATATCACGTAATTACAAGACGTGGGAAACCAAATTAGACATAATGGTGAAGCAATGACTCATGCACGAGTTGTATGAAGGATTTTGAGATCTTTAACCGACAATTTTGAAAATTTTGTATGCACGATAGAAGTGTCAAATGACCTTCCTATGCTTATAATTAACGATAGTGTTGGTTTTCTTGAGGCACGAAAACAACGTACGAAGAAAAAAAGAAGAGTGTGACACTAGAACAAGCACTTCAAACGAAGGCGATAATTAAAATTGAAGATATACTTTATTTAAATCATTATGAGTTAGAAGAAGTGGTTGTGGAAGCCTTGTTTATGGTCATAGTAGTTCTGTATGATACTATAAGGAGAATGAAAAATCAACTCAACCAAACTGGCGTGGAAGAGAACACGTTCGAGAAAGAGACAACCGATCAAATTATTACAATATTAAGTACTAAAAGTGTAACATATATGGTCACCGTGAGAAATTTTTTTATTCTAACAAATATATAATTGTGGTTTAGTGGGGTGTCTTGCAAAATATTTTCGAGTTAGTAAAATAGTTAAAGAAATAACCACACTAGCCTTTGAAGATAAATGAAGGTTTTCACTTTGTGGCTCAAGATGGAGACAACATTAACAATAATAGTTTGTGGTATCTTGATATGGGGGAAATAAATCATATGTGCATTCATGATTACTTATTCATAAAGATGCAAAAGATTGAAGATGGTCATGTTTTGTTTGGAGATGCATCAAAAAGGGAAGTTAGAGGATAAGGTATGATTTATGTTTTACAAAATAATGGTTTGGTATGGTCGATGCACAATTTTTATTTTGTACCATATCTCAAGACTAACACTCTGAGTGTGGTAAAACTCATGGATAAAGTTTAATATATACATTTAAAAGACCGAGAACAACACTTGAAGGATAATCAAAGGCGTTTTGTTGCTCGAGTTGAGATGAATAAGAAATCAGATGTACAAACTAAACTTGAGAAATATATAATATAAAAAATTGCAAGTCAACTTAGAAAACAATATGTCACTAGCGTATTTCCTTGTTGGTTACTAGAATCATAGGGCCTGGAAATATTAGAAAAAAAAGAACATGGTGCATGGGTTTCCGGATATGGACTATGATGGTAAATCTTCTTAAGAATGTGTGATTGGCAAGCAAACAAGAACTTTATCTCAAAAGAAGGCACATTTCCAAACTGAACACATTCTTGATTTCATATATACATACAATGTACTTCATTTTCCTTATCGTTGATTTCTCACAGAAAACTTGGGTTAATAATTTGCAAGAAAAATCTAAAGTATTACACGTGTTCAAAGTGTTCAATGTGATAGTAGAGAAGTCAAATAGTAAACATATAACATATATACGATCTGATAGAGGTGGCGAGTACACTTTGATAACTTGCATGGAGTATAACAAGGAATGATACATTTGGATATTTCTAACGTACTATATTCTTT
Organism: Limnanthes douglasii subsp. nivea; assembly: GCA_036936605.1. NCBI lineage: Eukaryota > Viridiplantae > Streptophyta > Magnoliopsida > Brassicales > Limnanthaceae > Limnanthes > Limnanthes douglasii. The sequence continues at coordinate 371,046,731 of JAUPFV010000001.1, forward strand.
GATGGCGTGGCGCTACATCATCCTTCTTAATAAAATGACGTGGCAGAAAGGAAAAATTAGACAATAGTAGACATCGTTCGATCAATTTACATGTGAAGTTAGATGATATACCCCCACATGAGGCATGAAGTAGAAAAAAATCAACAGTTTATCATCTCGAAATGTTTAGTACTATGACTTATGTACATGTTTCAGATCAACAAATAACGAATCTTAAAGACAAGAGCAAAAAGTATATTTTTATTAGGTATGATGAGAAAACAACTACTCGAACTGATAAGAAATATTATAATGGTGAGTCGTGATGTGCGAGTAAACTAGGTAAGTGAATGAGACTGGAATAATTCGACAAAAGTCAACATCAAAGATGGAGAATCATGGGCGTTGCATCACCACAAACTCTAAAATTACCAATGATGAAGATGAGTCACCACAACCTAAAATACGAAAATTTATAAGATTTGTATGATTTATAAGGTACATCCTTATATAATTTACATCTTGTATGTATTTTAAAAGATGCTGAAAATATCATTTTTGACGAGGCGGTCCGAGACAAGAAGTGACTGATTGGTATGAACGAAAAAATTAAGTAAATTGAATACAACAACACATAAGAGGTAGCTGGATTTCTAAAATAAATTCAACCTATTGGTGTGAACTGAGTGTTCAAGAAAAGATAAATGATCAATGTGAGATAGAACGATACAAAGCACGACCTATAGCAAAACGATACAAACAAAAGACAAAAATTGACTATGGTGAGGTATTTGCTCCTGTTGTAAGAATGAAGACAAACTGATTATGCATCTTACAAGTTTCTCAATATAAATGGTCAATATTAAAATATATATATCAAATAAATATTATTGAATGGTGTGCTCGAAAGTTCTGTTTACACCGAACAACCACTTGGGTACATAAATTTCAGAGAAACGAAACATGTTCTAAAATTAAAGAAGGCCCTTCAAAAATTGAAACATAAACCAATTGTATGTAATACATGTAGCGACTCATATTTAAAAAACATTGGGTCTAAGAAATTTCCATATATGCATGATATTTAAAAAAAATGGGTTATTTGTTGCTCTTTATGTTAGTGATCTTCCTCTTATGAATAAAAATAATGAGATAATAAAAGAGTTTAAATGTACAATAACATGAAAAATTGAGATGATAGACTTGGGTTATATTAAAAGAATTCTTTGTTACAGAGGTTAGCAAGTAAATACATGTATTTTGGTATCACAAAATACTTGTGCAAAAAAGATGGTAAAGAAGCATAAGATAGAAAATTGCAATATTATTAATGCACTTATAGAATCAGATGTAAATCTTGGGAAGATCAATGAAGACGTGTTGATGATCGTAAGTATCAAAGTTTGATAGGAATCGTTTTTAATCTCACACGCACGAGGCCAGATCTTCCTGTAACTATTGGCATTATAAGTTGATTCATGGAAGATCTAGTTATTCACAATAAAATACATTGAAGAGGATTTTATGAATATCCAAGAAATGGTGTCACTTAGACTCTTTTGATCAAAAGAAAAAATTACAAATTGGTCGATTACTTTGATAGTGATTGGTGCAGAGATATATATGTTACAAAAATTACCATGGAATGTGTGTTTCTTATAGAAATAATGCATTTACTTGGTTTAAAAAGAAGAAACCACCAATGACACTCTCGACTTGTGAAACTGAATATATTACAACATCTTGGTGTGTGTATCATGATATATGGCTTGAATTTATTGAGAAAAATAGAGCTAAAGAAACAAGTAGCATCCATAATTCAAATTAAAAATAAATCAACAATTATCTTAATAAAGAACCAATTGAATCGTGTAAGAAGCAAAAAGATATTTATTTTCACTTTATCCTAAATCATGTTATGGAAAGAAGTATAGATTAGTACATGTGGTAATCCAAGATCAAGTTACCGATGTATTCAAGAAAACTGTTACCAAATATAACTTTTGATAAACTTAAGAGGATGGGCGACATTTAAATTCGCATTCTCATCTTTCTTTTGTTTATATTTTTATTATCTAATGTTTCCACATACTAACTCAACTCAGAACCTGCTCGCATTAACAGTTCTTTTTTATGATTCTTTCCTTAAATAAAACACAATATTATATATAATTAAGACATATCATATCATGCCAATGTGCTTTGTTGTATTAAGCTACCCGAATAATATAATGTCATCTTCTAATTTTATTAATTCGTTACTCAAATCTTTACTAAATGACGCAGTTTATTGTTAAGATAACTAGCTATAAAATGTACGGTATGGATGTGTTAGTCTGGTTACATTGTTGGTCAAGTATTTTATTAGATGTAAGATAAAAGTAAATGAAATGTAATATAGGTTCAACAATGATTTTTGGTTCCGACATAAAAGGTTCAACCATTTCATGGGGTTCAACATCTGAAAAAAAATTTGAGCATTGCATGGTGTTTAGCCTCAATACGAGTTTAGTCTTAATATAAAAGGCTCGATCTCAATGTGAGTTAAGTGTCTACATGATATACTTGACCATATTTTGAGTTAATTCTCAGTATGTGAGGTTTGGTCTCAACATAATTTAAACCTCAACATGAGAGTTTTGGCCTTAGATAAGCTCTAAGATTTGGCTATTTTTGGAATCAGTTTGATACCAAGTTTGATATATTTGTTTGGATTTAAAGGGACACCAACTGATGTGTCAAGGTACTACAATTGTGTTATAACTTCTTGGTGTACTATTCGATCATAGGCGTTGATCTAGATATTAGTAAAAGTTTGTTATAACTGTTTGGTGTACTATTTGATCATAGTTATTGATCTAAATATCAGAACAAAATTGTTGTAAAAACCTTGGTTTGTTATTATTTGCATGTTCATTGTTTGTTCTATCATTGAGCAAAACCTGTAGATTTGAGTTTTTTTCGAGAAAATAAAGCACGAGAGAGAGAGAGAGGGAGAGAGAGGAAAACAAATTACAGAATTGAGTGATTTGAGAATTGATGAATTCTTAGGAGAGAATCGCGAAAAGAACACTGGCAAAAAACACTAAGAATTGAGAAAAACTTTGAAAACTTGTACTACGTTTTGAGAAGTTTTGTACATAGTGAGTAAGCTTGTATTTAGTAATCTTGTAAGTCCTTGAAAAGTATCATACTTAGAAATTTATCGTGAATGTAGGATTGTTCTATACTCTAAACAACATAGATCATGTGTTGATTATTTTTTCATTTATTTCTTGTCAAGTTTTTCATACTTGCATAAATTAAAAAGATGATTTTAAAATTGATTTCTTATCGTAGACCTCCAAATTTATTTTAGTTTCCTAAACAATGTTTTGGTGAGTGTGGACATGTAGATGTAGAAGTTGAAATTAATTAATCATCGGTGATTGACACGAAGAGAATGACGGAGCTCGGTGAATATGAGTTCAATTAAATTTGATTTTGATAAATTCACCATAGATAATGATTTTATCTTTCGAGAATTAAATAAAATCTCCTAATGTAAAGAAAGGATTCATACCGTTATTGGTAAAAAAATTGAAAATTATATAGATGTTGAAGTATTGTTAAAGGTATATAGTACTTTGATATCTAGTTTTTGGGATGAAGTACTCAAGGAGATGTTTGAAGAATATACTGATATGTGGATTTGTAATAAGCTTGAAGTTATTAATCTGAAGAAACATTTGGCAAAAAAACTGTATATTAAGAAGTAGTTTTATACTCTTACTATGGATGGTAACAAGGTGATCATGAAACAGTTGCATAATTTAAAAATGATAATTTTTAATTTGAATGCACTAGATGTCAAGGTAGAAGACGAGGATTGAATAATTATCCTTTTGAGCTCTTTACCAAAAGTGTATGAGAACTTTGTTGACATTTTCTTTATGGAAAATAGTTTATTACCATATTAGAAGTGTAGATTTCTCTAAATTTAAAATATCTGCGAAAATGATTAATTTTTAATGGTGACTCTATTGAAGATAGATTGAATGTGAGAGAAATGCATAGAAATAGTGATTGAGAGAAAAAAAAAACTTAAGATCTAATTCTAAACTTAAGATAATACCATACCAGGAAGAATGGTCGCGAGAGAAAGAATGAAGATAATAAACATAAGTTTGAAGATGAAGATACCTCAATGGATCCTGATGGTCATGCATTTAGTGATGTACTAATGACTTCTACTTTAAGGTATGGTAACAAGTGAGTTCTAGACTTAGGATCAAATTTGAATATGACTTTCAACAAGAACTGGATTGCAAAACCGAAGTATTTTAATGATGGTGGGGTCGTAATAAGGGAATAATGAGCCTATGTTGTAAAAATAATGAGGATCTTGAGGCTAAAGATATCGTATGACTTGAGAGAGTTATAAAAAATGCGAGGTATGTATCTGATGTTAAAATAAATATTTTATAAAATACATAGGTAGAGATGCGGGACTTGAATTCTTGCAATACGCACTACTTGTCGTGAAATATAATATAATTAATGTCATATTAACTTTTGAAAGGGTGAACCTATATTATAAACATACTGAGGAGTGAGATGTGTAAGTTATCGAACTTGGAAGGTTTGGTCTCAACATGAGTTAAGTCTCGGTGCTGGAAGTTTGGCCTCAAGTAAGATCTAATCTTCAGTTATCACGGGAATCAATTTGAAATTGAGTTTTCTGTATTAGTTTGGATTTAAATAGATAAAATTTGTTGTGTCAAGGTGGTAAAATCTTTTTGTGAGTGCTTGGTGTATTTTTTAATCATAGACGTTGATCTGGATCTAATATATAATTTTATTATAACTACTTTGTATACTATTTGATCATAGTCGTTGATCTTGAATATGGTACAAGTTAGTGGTAACGCGTTGGTTTGTTCTTGTTATCATTATGTATGTTTGTGCTAGTATACATTTTATTGAAGATATGTTATGTGTATATATATATATATATGTCATGAAGTAATGGTTGTACATGTGAGCTTTTTCAAGCATAACAAGTGTGGGAAATAAAAAATATTAAGTGAATTAAATGATTTGAGAATTGATGAATCATTGAGAGAGAATCCCGAAAGATACACTAAGAGAAATAATAAGAGCTTGGAGAAAACCTTAAAAATTGTACTCTCTTTTGAGAAGTTTTATACAAAGTGAGTATGCTTGTACTTAATATTATTATAAGTTTTTGAGATATTGTTCCATAAAAATCATATATATTGTTCACGGATGTATGTCACTATAATCCAAACCACGTAAATTATGTATTGATTGTTTTTATCTTATTTTTGTTTTTTTATCGTGTAGAAGCCAAACGGCCGATATGGATTTCTTAATTTGAGACATTTGGGTGTGGGTTTATTTTTCTAACATGTTATTTTTATAAAATACTTGAGATTTAAAAACTTTAACCACATAAAATAATATTAAGTTTGAATAAACGAATGAATGATTGTATTAAATAAAATGATTTAATTTATTATACTCATTTGTATATTAACTCTTTACTTATTTAATATAAAGTCATAAAATTTAAGGTCGTGTATATTAATATTTGTTTTTATATTTTTATAAGTTCATATTTTAGAGTCTAAAGGTCAAAATTTTAAAACTCAATCTCAACATGCATATATATATATAAATATAACCTTGTTGATTGATATACCATAATATGCAAATGACATTTAATTACATATATGTCTTCATCTATTTGCGTATATGCATGTAGCATAATTGAACACTTCATTTCACAGACGATAAAGTGCTTGACGTTGAAGGTCACATATATTTTTGCGGAGTACATGCACTGCATTTGAATAATCACATGAAGAAATGATGATTATGCACTCTTTATAGATTGAAAAGTATTAATTTGTGATTTAAAGTTTTGAAAGAGAGAACAAAAAGTGACAGATGAGAAAAAAATGATAATGTTATTATACTCGGTTATTGATATTATACTTTGGTGGGGTCGTGCCCACATGGAACCATAATCTTACTGGATCCGCATGGTCTAATAAATATAACGATGGATTGATGAGTCATACTTCTATACCATATCTCACTTTAATTGATATCTCCATTATATCATTCACGAAACTTTTGTAATTATACGTCACTCCAATAATATGAATGATGATTACATTTAAATAACTTGACTTACAATTAAAATAAATTGGTTATATCCTTATAGTCTCAAACTTAGAACATTCTATATATTGAAATGCACCCAGTAAATTATACACTATATAAAGTTTCTTCAATGTAACCTAATACATTTTATCACTTCAAATAATTGATAATAGAGAATTAAAGAGGTCGTGCCACAACTTATATATATAACAGTTCCCACAATAGTTTAGTTATCAACTACCACCTAAATGAAATTTATCTTCTCAATAAGTGCATCATGGAAATTATATGACCACATAATCACTACGTATGGACTTCTAATTGGTCATATAAACATTGTACTAAATTTGAGTCACTAAATTAAAATTGAATTCAAGTAATAAAAGCAAAATCCTTCATTGTACTATTTAATGAAAAGTATGTATACAAAACTAAAAACAATAATAAAATCTAAAATGGTATTGAAAAACTAAACTATAATCAAAACAACCCTCCCACTAAATCCAAATAACCTATGAGCTAAGAAGACTCATACAAATGTTTTATTCGTTAAATATTGAGGACCATAACACCCTACTGAAATGGTCTGTAACATTGGTGCTTTTGTCGGTGTGCCTTTACTCAGGTCTGCCATTATAGATTCTCTCTTTCAAATAAGTGAAGTTGATGTCTATATTTTTTAGCTATTATTTTTGTTCAAGAACATGACAATTGACCGATTTTCATAGTAGAAGAGAAAAGTATTTCAATTCCTTCCCCTTTACACAATCATATTAAAAATACTTTGAGCCCCAACACATGGTTTAATGTTTAAAAATATGCCACTAATCAGCTGGCACTATAGAGGATATGAAATAGGTCTCTTTCAAACTCTTCTGCAAGATGGCGCCTCCCGCGCGAATAAATACATATCCGGTTGTAGACCTTCTCTTTAACATGCAACCAACAAAATATGCATAAGCAAATTATATTATTTTTTAAGTTATCTGACATGTTGTATGTCAAATCGTAATGTTTGATATTTTTCACATACTGGAGGACTCCTTGACTACATTACAATGGTCAACTTTTAGATCACTTAAGAAACTTCTCATCACTTCTAGTATAAACAACATATCTAGTTTGGTGCACACCTGAGGATACGTAAGTTTCCTAATGGTTGAAGCATATAAACATGTCTTTTTTATCTGAATGTATGAATTTGACTTTTGGCACTGATTTAGTGAGAACTTATCACTTTTAGCTATGAGGGGTATCCATAGGTTTGATGTTCTCTAAACCATAACCATATAGCATGCTCTCGATGGATATTTTTAATGATATATACAGAATTATCCAAGGAAAATTTCTTATTATTTGGATCTTTAATACAAAATACAATTCGCCAAGATTACATATCAAATTTCTCTAATAAAAAAGCTTAATGGCATGTAATGAATCTAAATCGTTTGTGACAAAGAGTATGTTATCAACATATTATATTATATAGCTCTCAAAGTTCATCTCACAATTAAGTGATGATTTCTAGGAATTTATGGTACCATTGACATGATGCCTACTTTAGAACATAGATTGATTAATTTAAGCTACACACCATTGTCTTTGAATCTTTATAAACAAAGTTTTCAGGTTCACTTATTTAGATTTTTTCCTCAATGTTTTTATTGAGATATGTTGTTTTGATATCCATCTATTAAAGCTATAAATCAAAATCAGTAATTAGAGTCATGATTGTCCTAACATAATATTTTGACAAAACTTGAGAATGCATCTCATAAAGTCAATGCTTTCACATTAGAGTGTAATCTCTCACTACAATACGTCAACTGTATCTGTACAATTTCCTTGAAGTATCTAAATTGGTTTTAAATATCCATTTACAACCAATACTTTTATTTTCTTCAGGTGCTATGATAAGATCCCATATTGGATTATCTTGCATTTATTTATACTTTTTGTTCATAGTCTTAAATTTGATATTGTAGTTCTTATTTTAAAAATTAAACGCTTACTGCAAGAATAAAACTTACAACATTGTGAACGGTCTGAATATTGTATAACTATAACATTCATATACATGTAAGTGTTTTAAAAGTGGACTAAGAAGGCCACCTAGACGACTTCCTATAAGAATAATATGCATCATCACGCAGTTTCAACATACTTTCCGATTAATCGTCACCTATTACGTATAGTATGTCTTAGATACCAAACCCACTCGGACCCGCATTATGATTTTTAAAACCTTAAGCACTATATGTTAGGCTTGTGCCCAATATATAACTCATATTATGTCTTTATTTTATGTTGTAGTATGTACTATATTAATGATGTATATTGCATACTTAATGGCTTGTCCCAGGAGTGAAATTGGTAGTTATATATGATCGATCATTCTTTTAACAATTTCTTAGAAGACACAGCTCCTTCTATCAAACACATCATTCTCTTAACCATATTGTGGGTGTACTCAGTATAGTTACTAGGGGGAAATCTTACACTTCTCTAACTAGAGATCAAATGGGTCAGGATGTTGTTCACATAATTACCATACCTACCATATTATTCACCATCATAGTTTGATCCGATGGTTTCAATCCTCTTATCAACTAGTAACTCAACCTCAATCTTATAAGAATTGAACTTGTCAGTAATCTCCTAAAATAAATAAAGTTATTCATGTTGCGAATAATATTCTATGAATGAAATAAAATATGTTTGGTTATTTCATAAACTTTTAAGGAAAGTACCATAAATAGTTGTATAAATTAATTGTAAGACGTCACTTGTAGGAAAGAATTCAAATTTTCTATATTTACTTTACTTCCTTTTATACACCCAACACGTGTATCGAATTTGGTATAATCAATATAGTGTAAAAGACCATCAATAACGATCTTGCTAATTTTGTTTTTAGACATACAACCTAAATGTTGCTACCATAGATATGATGAATTTTGATAAGTAAGTCTATGAGATACATCATTGATATGTGGTAATTGACAAGACTATTAATCAAATTTAAATTATAAAACTATCAAGAGCACTAGTACCAACACACATAAAACTATCAACATATATGAAATTATTTATTTCTAAATGAACAAACATAAATATATTTGTCTAATAAAGTATGTGAAATCAAATTCCTTTTAAAATAAAATACAAACAAAACAATATCAAAAAACTAAAAATTTTCCACTAGTCAAAGCCAATTTAACATTATAAATGATCTATAGAAGGCATGTAGACCCCTAAGAAGTAAAGAATATTCTCATCACTGAGACTTTAACTTCATAGTGAATCATGGAAAGAAACACAAACATAAGTTGATGTTGTTGTATCAACCAACCAATTATATTTACCACTGAAACTAAATTAAGTTATGAACTTATAATGGAAGCGAGTTTACATTTCTTAGCCATTCATACTTTCGAGGCCGCGTAGTTTTTCCACACGTGACCTATAATCTTGTAGTGGAAGAATTCCCTAAACTTGCATATATCATCAACCTTCTTAGCGATAGTGTCATGGGATTTGGAACTAGAACATATAGCTTGTTCAGCTGAAATTAAAGTCATCTTGGTCCCGTGAGCATGTTTTTCTTTCTTGTACACAAGATTGATAATTACGGTGTTAATGTCTCATTTAATTATTGGAAGTCGTAGGTTATCCTAAATATACTGAATCGATGGTGGAGTGACATCAATACGTATGATATGTTGGTTATGATAGAGTCTACAGGTACAAATCGTAGAACTCAATCTCTATTTAAACATGCATATATAAATATAATATGTTGGTTATGATATTATAAAACCTAAATGAAATCGTAAACTGACAATAATAACTTAAACATCCAATTACATAATTCTTAGTACATTTGAGTCAAATGACGACTACATAGACTAAAAGATCCAATTATAAAATATCCAATTACATAATTATTAAAACATTTAAGTCAAATGACAAACATAGACTAAAAGACGTCATCATCCGAGACAACATCTTCACACCTCTCGTCTTCATCATGTTCTCCATTTATATCCTACAATGGAGTATTTTCTTCTTTGGAGTCTTCACCAACAAGCCTCTGATCTCTTTTGCGAGCTGCTGAAGATAATAGATTTTTAGTCTGGAGATTGTAGTCTACTTCATCAACCTCAACAGTTCCAACATGAACTCCTTCTAAAACATCTTCATCTTTCCAAAACTTAGTTTTAGGTTTTTATTTTTTTAGTTAAATATATATATATATATATATATCGGTCTTATCGTCTCGCCACAGCCGCCACAACTGCCACGACGAGTGCCACGCTAAGGGCCTCGCCACGCCCCACCCTGAGGCGATAAGGCCTCGCCACGGCTCGCCACGACCGCCACGTGACAACTATGATTGATACATAACTGGTAGTAGATAAATTTTGTTGGGACTCTATTTCTAAATTAAAATCTAATAACTTCAATATATATATAATACTTTTTTCTTCCGGAAAACCAAATCAATATTGTAAATTGATTTGAGAGAAATATTGTAGAGTTTAAAGGTACAAATCCTAGAACTCAATCTCCATACAAACATAAATACACATATAAATATAATATGTTGGTTATGATATTATAAAAAATAAATGAAATTGAATACATACCTATAATCATCATTTTACGTATATACAGATAACATAATGGAACACCGCATTTTACAAACGACGAACCGTTTGATGTTGAAGGCCATTGATTTTTTGGTGAAGTAATTGCAATGTATTCGAATAATCACTTGAATGAATGATAAATATGCAATCTTTATGAATTGATTAAAATAGCAATATCTTGAGCTTTAAAGTTTGGAGAGAGATAAAATAAAAGGTGGCATATTAGATAAAATACGATGATATTTTTTTCTCTTTCATCGTTATTTTTACCTAACTACTTGTCAATATACTTGGACTAATAATGGATATATTTATATGTATGTTCTTAATATAACCAGTTCTATAAAAAAAAATTATCCACTGAGCTATTGCTACTACTGTCTGATGAGCTCGTACTCACATATGACCATAACCATATTGGACCTATAAAGCCCAACAATTATAGTATCAAATTGATGGATCCTCTTTCTGGATCTTACATGAGTTTTAACTAGTATCTATACTATATCTTTAAAGACCCTCCCATTATTACATTTTGATCCAATAAAGTGAATGTCGATTACGATTACATTTAAAAAAATTAAATTATGATTTCAACAAATTGGATACTCTAAATTTATATGGAATTGAACCGAACCGAAAACCGTAGCTACCCGTTAGAAACTAGCTCATGTAATAACTATAAATTCAATATTATTTAAAAATACTCTTTTATGTTCTAAAGTTAGATTCATCCAAAAAATCTATCGTCCATTATCTTTAATAAATGACAACATAGTTAAGTTAAAAGTGACAACATATTTACACACAACTACACATAAAGGAAACAACAAAACATCAATTTTTATATAATCTAATAAACTTGACATCATTTTACTACTAAGACTTTTCGTTAATATATTATTTTTTAATCTCTTTTTTATTTAGTATTTTTTATTTTTACAATCTAATACAACTATATAGTTTTGGTTTGTAACATAAGTTTTATATCTGTTGATATTACAGATCATTTGAAGTATGTCTAGATTCGAAAATATCGAAAATATCCAACCAAACAAATCGGAGGCAACCAAATTCAACCGAATCCAATTTTTTTTCTTTAATGGGTACTATTTTAAAAAACCAATAGAAAATTAAAAACTAAAAAAATCAACTAGAAAGAGATACCCATACATACATGTATATATAATTATGAATTGAGAAAAAAAAAACCAAAACTTAAACAGATAGAAATTAGTAGTATTATAACCTATCCGAAACGAAAATTTACACAATCTTCGAAATTTTTCTTATAAGACATCCGAAACCAACATTGACACAGTTATTAGAAAGATGATAGACTTTCACTTAGTCTCCCATGTGCTATTAATGCCTGAAAGAGAGAGCATGCAGCAGTCTTAGTTCGTTTATGGAGTCTGTGATTCACGTGAAAACCCCTGCAGTATTCATTACGCTTATTCCCTTTACCATCATCTTCATCTTCCATAAAACCCTAGCTCCCTACTCTCCTTTACTTTCATCCCATTTTGCTTCACTCCCTTATTTATGATCTACTTTTACTTTTAACCTACCCTTCTCATTATACTCTTTTCACTTAATCATCAAATGAATTTTTAAAGTAAAGTTTATTTATTATTGATTTAACCTGTAACCTACCATATATGATGGACAGCTTATTTATTGCTGATTTAACCTTAACCCACCCTGTGACACAAATTCCTTTTGGAAGAACTGAAACTTTTTACTAACTTGTATTGATCCATTTGAAAAAGTATAAACTCAAAAGGTTTTTAACCTACCCTATAATGCCATTTGTATTGCACTTTGAGCAAACCACTTAACACAAGTTTGTCTAACTATATAGTGTAGTACAAAATGATCGATATCAATACTTCGAATTAAAACAAACACAAGTGACTACTGAGATTCGTGCTTGAGAACATATATTCTCAAGCATTTGAGTTTAGCGAATTTTCAAAATGTATATATGATTCGTGCTTGAGAACATATATTCTCAAGCATTTGAGTTTAGCGAATTTTCAATATATATATATATAGCGAGTGGAAACTAATATTCCAAACATGTCTTACTTTTATAAAAAAAATTAATATTATAATTTTATTGTATTATATGTCACCAACTCTAAATTAGAATCCGGTTATATTTTTCATTATATGTGACATTGGCGATTTTTTTTTTTACATTAAGTTAAATCTAAAAATACCATCCTATTACAAATTTAAATACCAATTAATTTTAAATCCATAATATTTTTAACTGAGAGAAAACGATCCATAAATACCTTTTCAAGTATGTCAATACCTCCCAGTACCTAAAACAGATACTACCAATTGGTATCCAGCTTTACGAAGTGGACAAAAATACCCCTGACGAATAAATAGACATATTTAGGTTGGGAGTGAGTTTAATTCACCTTTTGTGCCTCATTTGGATCTAATGAGTCTCTTCTAAAATCAGAAACCAAAATTTAAACAGTAAACCCTCGATTTAACCCCTGTTACCAGTCTAGGAGACCATACATCTTTCCTGGCGAACAAGAATCGGTGCTGTTAAAACCTCTGGGAAGCAGTGAACAACTCGGTGGCTTGGAATCGTTGACCGACGACTGCCTAATGAGCCCAATTTCAGTTTGCTACGTTTGAAGCTCGAATACAGGTAATTCTTCTGAAATTATAAAGTGAATGTTGCGTACTTCTGTTGATAAAGCGTTCAGTTTGTGTTGATAAAGTTGTTAAAATTTTACTATAGTTGATAAAGCGTTCTAAAATCGTCAGTCATTGTTAGGCTCTTTAGGTTGATAAAGCGTTCTTTAGGTTGATAAAGCGTTCCTTAAGCTGATAAAATGTTCCTTAGGTTTAGTGGGTATATCGTTCCTCAGGTTTCGTTTCGTTAGGTTTAGTTGTTTCGTTTTTTCCTCTAAACTGATATCAAAACAGCACGATTTTATGTTTTTATATTGATTGCTAAGTTAAAAGCAGGTTTTATTGTGTATTTAATTCACTTATTTTTAGAACTGTAGATAGAGGATGCGATTTTTACACATAAACCTCATGATCTATTTTAAACATAAATCTCATGATATATTTTACACATAAACGCATGATCTGTTTTACACATAAATCTCATAACCTATTTTACACATAAACGCATGATCTATTTTACACATAAATCTCATGACCTATTTTACATATAAATCTCATGTTCATTGTTTTAAATCTACACTAATCACGCAGATGTAAACTGATTACTCCTGCTGAATAGTTCTAAAATCGCATGACCTATTTTACTCACAAACAAGCTAGAATGTCCTATTTTACCCACAAATCTCAAAATGACAAAACCAATCTAGCATGACCAATTTCACTCAAATCTAGTATGACATGTTTTACTCACAAATCGCATGATCTATTTTACACATAAATCTCATAGCTTATTTTACACATAAATCTCATGACATATTTTACACATAAATCTCATGACCTATAATACACATAACATGTTCATCGTTTTAAATCTATACTTATCACGCATAAACATAAACTGATTACTCCTGCTGAATAGTTTTAAAATTGCATCCTCTACCTCATGCCTTCAACAAACCTCACTTCTCCTTTGCTTTTTCATTCAGGCTGACTAAGGCAATCAGTGCTACAATCGCACCTAGTTGGATGAATTCCAAGTACCTGAGGATGAAATGGAGTTTGAGAAGTCTGACTCGGAAGTGTCTTATGATGATTGATGATTATGATGGTCGATATGTTTTCTTTATTTAAACCTACCAACCATAAAATATGTTGTATTTTTTGTTAGGGCCGAGTTCCTGGATAGTTATAGGGACATGTATGTTGTTATCTAATATTAAAAATTTGTGATGTTAGTTATGGTTTACTTGCAAAATGGGTGGTTAATTTTTCCAGTAACATAAAGCAATCACAGTAGTATTACAGTCACTACAATCGCAACCATAAAATTATAAGAAAACTAGTTTGTGATAATGTATTTTAAAAGTTGGATAGTTGCATGAAGTGCAATCTATTGTTTTTACTCATCATCTCGAATTATTACAAATTTGTACGTAAAACGGGATCCAAATATAAAAGACAAAACTATTTCACTCCTAAAACGCATGACCTATTTTACTCGCAAATCTCATAATCGTTTTTACTCACAAATCGCATGACTTATTTTACTCACACTATTCTACTCATAAATCGCATGACCTATTCCACTCATAGACCAAGTTATCATGTCTAATTTTACCCACAAATCGGAAAATGACAAAACCAATCTAGCATGACCTATTTTACTCAAATTTAGCATGACTTTTTTTACTCACAAATCGCATGATCTATTTTACACATAAATCTCATGATCTATTTAACACATAAATCTCATGACCTATCTTACTTACAAATCGCAAGATCAATATAGCATGACCTATTTTACTCACAAATCTCAAATGCAACACCAATCTAGCATGACCTATTTTACTTGCGAATCTCATGACCTATTTTACACATAAATCGCATGTTCATCATTTTAAATCTACACAAAAATCGTACTATCTACACTAAAATTGCATTATCTAAGCCTATAAGTAGTCTGTTTGAATGCAAAGGCAGGAACTTAATAACCGAGTTTCACGATCTGGGTATAGATTTGCAACACGTATAGAGCATCATTCGATCACAAACAAACCTAAAAGAGAAAAGAGAAGGTGAAATTGTTAGGCGAAACGAGCTCTGTTTCAAATTTTTGAATACAGTAAAGGAATAAGAGCAATAACCATTTTCTGCCAAGACTCTGATTATGGAATTGAATGGGAAAAGATTGGGGTTTTACGGTTGTTTGAAGACACGAAGAGCGAACGACAACGAGTAATGGTCGATGAGACGAGTGTCGATTCGATTATCTTGGTGGGAGTTGAATCTATAGACTTGTGTGTGGATTTAAAGAAGTTGAGAGACAAATATACGGCCTTGTAAAAGATTCCAGAGATTGGTGGAGGCCCAAAAAGATGAAACGCGAGAGAGTTCCAGATCCACAATAATGGTGAATAGCTTTCGAAAGAGTTTCGAAGAGAGGGATTTGGACATTAGGAAAAGATGAAGAGGAAACGATTGTAGAGAGCTAGTTAGACAAATATTAGGATATGTGAGAGCTAGTTAGACAAATTCAAATGTTTTAATTATTTGGTGGAAAAGATCAATCCAAAAAATGAGGGTAGTTAAGGGATAAAAAAATTAGATATTGGAGGGAAGTTATTTTGGTGAGATGGGTGTTAAGTAGGCATAGAAAATAGTTGGGGTAGTAGATAATAATAAAATTGTTGAGTGGGTACTTAGTGTGACATTTCCCTTTTAAATATCTCATTTTTCTAATACAATCCAAAACCATAACCTGCAACTATATCACGGAATGAACTGATTTAATAATTTATTTATTTTGAAAATTCAATATATTAATAATATTTTTCTAAAATACCAAAATATCTAATATTTGAAAAAATTATAAAGCACTGTACGTGTGAAAATATAAAATATCGGTAATATCGGTCATATGCATTGTTTGATAATAATTCACTTTATATCTTAAACAAAATGAATAAAAAAATAATATACATAAAAAATCATATATTGCACAAATTAAAAACTTTTGTGAAAATTGTTATGCCAAAAGGTTGTGGTTGTCTTTTTGCACGATTCTGTTTTTTTATCGGTGTTTAGATAATTTATGTTATATTAGACTATTTTGTTTAATGATATATTATATTTAGATCCTGATAGATTTTTTTAATATGTTATATAAAAAGATTGATGTTGGATATATGTTCATAGTCTATATCCATTTATTTTCGAATTATACTGAATATGAGTTGACCAAATGGATGTTGCAGGTAGGATGAAAATTACCTTATATCATTATAATTAAACTTTGATGTCAAATATAACCAAAAATTATTTTGATAGTATTAAAAACACAATAATAAGATACGTATAGAAAATTGATTAGTGCATACCATGTAAAAAAAGAACGTCGGAGAAAAAACAAAAATCCAGTTATATGTTCTAATTAAAAGTGTATCGTATAATAGCAAGACTTGGATATTGAAAACTAAACCTAAAAAATGCAGTTATATGTTTCAATTGAAGGCGTATCGTATAATGGCAAGACTTTGACATTGGCAAGTAAGCGTCATACATATACATAACCACTTGTTAGCTATTTAGTTCAAAAGTTATTCACAACTTGCAAACTAAAACTGGATGAAGATGAATTTGTAGGTTATTTTTAGTGGGTGAGTTTTTAGGGTATATTCATATGTTCATACGAACATTATCGCCTTCTTATTCCATTTCTTCTTCTTCTTATCTTTCTTTTCATTTTTCTGCTTCTTCTTATGCTTCTCATCATTTTACTCCTACTTTTGTTTCTTCTTCATATTTTGCTTCTTCTGCTGCTTTTGCTTTTGTCTGTGCCTCTTCTACTTTTTCTTTCTTTTCTCTTCGTCTTCCTCTTTTTCCTCTCCTTCTTCTTCGTCAAGTATTATAATTACTCACATATATGTGAATATCGACATAAACAGGTTGGATAAAGTAACAGATGTATGTTTTTGAAATATTACTCATGGATACGAAGATATGCACGCCGACTATGCAAATGCATCCATAGTTGAGTTTTCGGATCTTTGGACTTGTTCGAATTCCACATGCTCAAATTGAGTAACTCATTACCAAAGATCTTTAAAGTACTCAATAATGCTCTCTTTTTTTGTTCAGCTTGTCTTAATGTCCGATCGATAATGACTCAGTTAAGAGTTTTACTCTTCTAGTTTTATAGATTTTTATTATTCGAAGTTTTCTTGTTCTTCTTTTTATTCTTCTTCTTGTTTTACTATTATTATCATTACTGTCGTATATGTGAATATTGACAGGAACCGGTTGGGTAAAGTAAAAAATGGATTTTCTTGAAAGATTACTTACAGGGCCAAATATGTACACATTGATAGTGCAAGTTCATTAGTAGTTTAGTTTTTGGATACTTGGACCTGTGCAAATTCCAACTGCTCAAATTGAGTAACTTACCACTGAAACTCTTTGAAGTACTAAAAATGTTCTAATTGTTTTTTCAGCTTGTCTCAATATCGGATTAACAACTAACTGAGATTTTGTAAATAGTGTACTCTTCTAGTTTTACAGATCTTGAAATAGAACTTGATGGATTGATTTTAGGGATATGAGCTTGACTACTACTCCTAGACCTTTATTGTTACTTTCTTCATCAACCATGACCTTCCAAGTATCCTCGGTCGGCTCATTTAATAACAATGGTCTCTCCGATTAAAATTCCATCAGAAAATCTTCTAATGAGTCTGAATACTGCTTCCTCTCCGGACAGGGACAGATCGGACCAAGGCCACCAGACCGGACAAATCACTTCGAACACTTAGCCCATTGTACTGTTCGAACTATGAAAAAAGTACTAAAAAACCTAAACACTTCTTGACTAAGCTGCTTGCTCTCCTACTAAGAGCTCATGGATCATTAAACATGACCCGGGTCCATTAAACATGACCCGAAAACCCATAAAGCCCAGATATAAGGGTATAAATACCCAACCACCTGCATTAAATATGGGTAATGAAAATTAACTACAACCAGGCTGCTTAATTCTCCCTCTACTCTCTACTCAAAATATTAAAACACCCATAAACCTCCACAAATATCTAAAACAAATTACCAAATTACCATCAGACATAAATTAACCACACCAAATTGGCGACCACAGTGGGAGCACGAAGGTGCCTGAATCAAGCATTCGAAACCAACAAGAAAAGTCAGTCCGAATGAATCCGGACGCCCTGGAAGTACCACCAGCTTTGCTCGAAGTGGTGGGTGAAAACGATGAGTACACCATCGAGGAGCGTGATAGGTTAAAAGGCGAGATAGAAGCTCTGAGGGAAGAAAAAGCTAAGATGTGCATGAAAGAAAAATCGAAAGCATCAGTTGCTCATCATACCGATAACCCTAGAGAGCATGAGCCTTTAAAGACTCATGTAAGTACCAAAAAGACTCATGTCAGCTCCAAAAAGTCTCACCGGTCTAAGCCAGTGGAGAGTTCTGACTCAGGATCAGAGTCTTCTGATAGCTCTTCGGATGATGAGGGAGTTGAAGAATTCTTATCCTCTAGCAGCGATGAGGGTCGAACTAAAAAAAAGCAAAAGCTGATAAAAAAGTATTCAAGGAAAAGAGATAGACATGGAAAGTTGAAGAAGAATATTGGCAAAGGGACATCTCACAGCCGGAGGCATGTAGACCGGATGCTGATGGATCTTTTTTCCTTCCACGATGAACCAGGTATCTTTGCAACTCCCAATGAGGATACTGTGTTCAGTCGTGGTCGGAATTGGAGACAATCTCCATTATCTTCCAAAATTCTGTCCGGAAACCTCCCTAAGAGGTTTGATAGCACCAAGAATGGGTTGGTTGATTGCTTCAAGCAAGTGGCAATAGCATCCTTAAGGCAGGGCTTGAACCCTGAGAATTTGGCTGATTCGGTGACCAGAAAGAAGGCCATGACTTGGGGAGGGTTGCTGAATCAGGTTGGAAAACAGATTAACGTTGATGAAACAAAGAAAACTAGGGTGCACAGGCAGGTGAGGTCTACCCCGGTGGTACCAAACCCCAATCAGAATCAGTCCTGGAAAGGCGAAGGAGACCGGACAGAGGCATGGCAGGGCTAAAGCTCAATCTCAGCCAGCTGCACCTGCTCAGAGTCAGCAATCCAGAAATAAGAGAGGTCCTTGGGTTCAACCGGAGTGGTTTGCAGAATTGAAAGAAAGTGTGGCTACCATTTATGATAAAACAAAGGAGAGGTGCACTATAGAAGGTCGGCCACACTGCAATATCCTAGAGAACACCGCAATAACTCTTTCTGCCAGTATCACAATGATACTGGCCATACCACCGATGATTGTATAGCTTTAAAACAAGAAGTTCAAAACTTGATTGAGAGGGGAAAGCTGGGGGCTTATATCAAAAGAAGAGGAGGTAACAGGCCTGGCAATACTCACCGGGTTGGTCCAAGTAATGCTGCTCCGGAGGGAGCCATGGTTATAATCGAAAGGTTTGATGTGGAATCTGAATACTTGGATCCTGATCCAACTCGAAATAG